>CM019068.1:115992720-116072720 GCA_009667805.1 Leptobrachium leishanense
TAGGGTGTGCCCTTTCTAAAAATATATGGTTTGATGGGGGTAAATTACTTTGGCCGGCTTCAAAAATGTCCCAAATAGGACATGGGTGCATGATGACGAAACGTGAAAATTCCAAGTATGAAAACTGAAATGCGCACCCCCCAAATAAGGCCTATTAGCCCCCAAATGACCCGACATACCTATACATGGGTGGTATCAATTTACTCATAAGATGTTGCTGAACATATTTTGGGGTGTTTTTTGGCAGTAACCCATAACTGGATTTGACAATTCATGCCTAAAGTACAATGTGTGTGAAAAAAATAACACAAAAAGTGACTACCTGAAAGTTTGACAAAGAGCTAGTGCATGGAAAGTGTTAAAATACAACTCTTTGAAGCACCCTAGGGTGTGCCCTTTCTAAAAATATATGGTTTGATGGGGGTAAATTACTTTGGCCGGCTTCAAAAATGTCCCAAATAGGACATGGGTGCATGATGACGAAATGTGAAAATTCCAAGTTGGAAAACTGAAATGCGCACCCCCCAAATAAGGCCTATTAGCCCCCAAATGACCCGACATACCTATACATGGGTGGTATCAATTTACTCAGAAGATGTTGCTGAACATATTTTGGGGTGCTTTTTGGCAGTAAACCTTAAAGTTCACAGTACATGTATTCTTAAATTGCGTTCAAAAAAAAAAAATCACCAAAATTTTTTTTTTCTCAAACTTTGGCATAGATTTGTGGTAAAATGGTTTGCATGGAAAGAGTCAAAATACCCCAAGTTTAGCCTGACCTGTGTGCTATGCACTGACCTGCCTGATGCTCCATCTGGTATCCTGAGTAACCCCTCCATCTGGTATCCTGAGAAACCCCTCCATCTGGTATCCTGAGAAACCCCTCCATCTGGTATCCTGAGAAACCCCTCCATCTGGTATCCTGAGAAACCCCTCCATCTGGTATCCTGAGAAACCCCTCCATCTGGTATCCTGAGAAACCCCTCCATCTGGTATCCTGAGAAACCCCTCCATCTGGTATCCTGAGAAACCCCTCCATCTGGTATCCTGAGAAACCCCCTCCATCTGACCTCTAGGCTGGCCGTCTGCTGGGTCCGTGTACGTGCGATGGTGTGATCATCAGATATCGTCTGCCGTCGTCTATCCGATCCCACAACATGCAGGATCCCTGAAGTGCAGGGAAGCGGTTGCCGAATGCCACTGCCAACCCGCTGAACATCCGCTGCAAACACACTGGAGGGCCACCAACCATAGCCGATAAGCCGCCCGAGCACAGCACCGTCCAGCCACGGGGGAAAGCCGACAAGCCACCGGACGGGCACCCATCCACCTTTCACCGTCATTCCATCCTCCACTCCATTTTCCCTAGGGATTCTGCAAATAAAAAGACAGGGAACGCCCCTAGCGCAATTCAATACGGTCACTGTGGCCGGCGGGGAACAGCTGAGCTTGAGTCGAGACGAAGGTGGGCGCCCTGTCCCTTGGCAGTGCAACGGCCTGGCCGAGGAGATCCGGAGCTGACAGGGCCTAGACTTGTGTGTCTCTGCTCTCAGAAATATGGAGGCCGACCTGGAGGAGTGTGGAGGCCAGTCCTTGTTTCTTGCCCGAGATGACCGACCCTTGACCAAAGGGGATTTGCGGCTGCTTATGGTGGAACTGCGGGAGCTGTGGAGGTCTGATGGCCCTATTCGATCCTACCGGGCGGGAGCGTGTGCTGCAGTGGACCCAGGAGGGCACTCACCTGTCGAGGGGGCCGCTGCTGTGAGTTCCGGCCCTACGGCTGAGTTGGAGGGTCCCGAGTTGCTGGATGCAGCTGCTGAATTGCGGCCTCCGACGATAACCCCCCTGGTGCAGCTGGGGGGACTCCCCCAGCGGCTGGATGTGACCCGGGTGCCGAGTGTAGCGGTGGATGAGCGACTGGAGCAGCGTTGGTGCCCTCCTGCGCCGATTGGTCCTCGGTTGGGGTCTGACAACCTTTGCCTCGGGGTAGTGCTGGAGCGGCGGCTTCTGTGGGTTCTAGACCATGCGTCCCTGCCTGAGCACCGAGCTGACCCGGAGATGGAGCAGTTTGCCTTGTTTCGAGACGCAGGGTGAAGCTGTTATCCCCCCCATGATACTCCCTGATTTATTTTCCTTTTATTTTTTGTTTTATATTCCATTGCTAACCTCTACAGCATTCCCAAGCCTATTCCTTATTTTTGTTTGAGACATTCATTGTAGATGCTTCCTACAACTCAGCGGACTTTTGATTTTTCTTTTTTCTGTTCTTTGTTTGTTGCTGCGATACCCCTCCTTTTATTCATTTATTTTGACTGGACTCTTTGATAAGTGGACGTATGCGGAGAAGCTCTGCCTGTTGTAGACTCTGTTTATGTCCATCTCTCTTTCTGTTGACACCCACCCCATCGAAAACAAGGGATTTCTTGTTGTTTTTGCCTTCCTCCTTTACCCCCACGGGCATTTGTTTTTCCTCTTTACCCCCCCCCCCTATGGGCGCTAGTCCTTTGTTGATAGCAACCCGGCCGCTGATGGTGTACCCTTACCTTCCTCCTCCCTCCCTCATATTTTTTTTTTTTCTTTGTGTATGGCATTACTCGGGTTGCAACGGGGTGCGCCACTGTGGCACTCACCATGGCTCTGTCTGCCATCTCTGGCCCTCGGGCTCCTGGGCCTCGTGACATTGTCCTTCCATGGCCTCCTCTGGGAGCGAGCCAGGAACGTCACGGAAAAGGTCAATGCTGTCTTCCCCCTCCCCCAATTTTATTTTTATATATATATTTTTTTTGAATTTTATTTTTTATCTATTTTAGTTTTCTGCTCACCATCTGCAGGTCGTGGTCGAAGTATTGTGCTGTCCCCTCTCCCCTACCTTTTTCTATAGCTTGTCCTGCTCACATTACTGATGTAATTCTGCGGTCTCAGTCCACTGAGACTATTGACCCTGTGATGTTTTTTATGTATGTACTGTCTTTGCTTCTGTTGTAACACTGCTGGCTTATCAAAATAAAAACATTTTGAATATAAAAAAAATACCCCAAGTTTAATACCTTGATTTGTGTACTTTAAAAAAATATGTATATGTGGAGGGTTATTCAGCAATTAGTGACAGATATCAGTGTTACAATGTCACTATCACTAGTTTTGAAAATAAACTCTTTGGAAATGGCAAAGTGCTACTTGCACTTATTGTTGCATAAAATAAGGAAAAAAGCAAGGAATATGTAAACATTGGGTATTGCTAAACTCAGTACTAAATTTAGAAACTACTAAGGAATAAATTTTTTTTGACGGTTGTTGATACATAAGAAATTTTGGGGGTCAAAGTTCGAAAAAGTGGTGTTTTTTCAATTTTTGTGTCATATTTCACAATATTTTTTATAGTAAATTATATGAAATGATGAAAAAAATGGTATCTTTATAAAGTCCATTTAGTGACGAGAAAAACAGTGTAAAATATGTGTGGGTTACATAAACGAGTAAGAGGAAAATTTGACGTAAACACTAAGAGCGCAGAAACGTAAAAACAGCTGCGGTCACGAACGGACGGATTTGTGTAAAACCGCCCGGTCACTAAGGGGTTAATTAAAAGAATTTGATTTAAAAATTATAATAGTAATCTCAAAAATGATAATCGGGAGACAAAACAAGGGGAAGCAAGGGAGCACTAAGAAAAAAAGGGAAGAAAAAAATGTATAAATAAAATAAAAGGGAACCACCTTTATAAAAAATGACGTATTTCAAAATCATTATTTAAACCATCGGGGATGTTTCCATATATGTATGCTGTGAAAAAATTGGCATCCAGTCCATTTGACGTTTATTTCAATCATCACCTAAAAGGGTAATATCTTGTGTGTATACACAGTGTTTGATTAATTTGGTATAAGCACTCTATCGTTCTATACATTCTGTGGGCTATTAAGGCGCTTTCCTAATTGTGTTATATCTTTCTATTTCACCTCATTCTTTAACAGTGTAGAGGTTATTCACAAACCTCCGATTTGGTACTGAATTGCACTGGACAGTGAATTTCACAGCTAATTCACTAAGCTGTCAATTTGCAAAATAGAGGTGAACTGACAGCAAACTACGGTGCAATTCGTCACAATTCGCTGCAATGCGGCTGCACAGTAACTGCCCATATAAGACTATCGTGTCTTCTACTCACAGAATGCTGAACTGCACTGATATTCCTGCAAAATGCCCTGATTTTTAGTGTTTCAGTTTGACAAGTTTAACCTGGCGAATGCCATAGGATTCAATGTAAAAACGTGATATCTTTTTAAATTTTGTTTTATTTTTTTAGAGCACCTTTGTGACGGGACAGATGCCACTCTGTCTATTTCATATTTAATTGTTGCTATATTGTTGTTATTTAATGATATTTCATTTCCACATTATTTATATACATACAGGGCAATTCACAGAGCTCTTTAATTCCCCACATTTTGGGGAATCTAATTCATCATTCATCGCAAGGTTCCTAAAGTGCAGGGAAAATCCACCGGCCTTATCTGAAATTCTGCTGCAAAACTACCACATTGAACGGAGAAACCACTGCAAAACTGCCGAGAAGACGCCGCACGCATCCGAAAAAATGCGACCATCTACCACAAAACCGCTGAAAAAAAACCTGAAAGCTTTTGAAAAAAGCCGACGATCCGCTTAACACAACGCTGTCCAGATGCCGACACGCCGATGAACAGGGTAAAAAAAAAAAAAAAAAATGATTGAAAGTTTCAAATTTGAAACTCTGTTTGCAAAGAAACTACTGGACAAAAATGTCTGGAATTAACATATAAGATCCTATGAATAATAATAAAAAGGTATGTTACTGAAAAAAGAAAAAAAACACAATTTAAAAAAAATCAGAAAAAACTTGTCGAAAAATACCTAAAACATCCTAAATAATAAATAGACTTTTTGCTGCAGATTAATAAAATAAATGGTTTAATGGATATTCAATAAAAACGGGAATATTTTCGACTTTGAAAACGAAGGTATTCGCCTGATTAAACCTGCCGAATGAAGCCACCGAACATCCGGGCATTTTCACAACTTTTCACTGATGTTCGATGTTCTGTGAGTAGATTAACCATTGCTTCTCTATGGGGATTTCTCTGCTGTCGAACAAGCACTGTATTTCGCTGGCAATTTGCCAAAATTTTGCGAACTGCTTGCTTTGTGATTGGCTGAATGGCCTCGAAAATGCACCGTATGGGGAAATTTACTGTTCGGCGCATTTTTGGGGCAAGTTCGGCTCTCTGTGAATAACCCCTTATGTTTTCATGATTGTAATTGTTGAAAAATGCATCCTGCATTGCAAAAAATTATATCCATCCTGCCCACTGTATACGTGTATTGAGCCAACCGCCAGCCAAGGCACAAAATCATTGTGCTCACAGAATCATGGTTAACCCCAAAAGTACAAGACTCTGCCATATCAATACAGGGGTATTCATGTTATAGAAAGGACAGAGCAAAGAGAGGAGGGGGAATTGTTATTTATGTTGAGTCCATAAAGTTCACCCCCTTATAGAACTCTAGCTCCCCTGCCACCTTTGATTTCCTCTCTGGTTTAATTGAGATCCCATTCAGTAAATCAATCATTGTTGCTGGATTCTATCACCCACCGAGTTCCCCAGTGCACTCCTTCTCTGACATAACTCAAATCCTTAATAACCTACTTGCACAAAACCAAAAAAGGGAACTGCTGGTCCTCGGTGATTTTAATACAGATTGGCTAAATCCTAAAAACAATTAACACTGCTCGTTGTTTAAAACTTTGCAGCTAACTCAATTAATCTCCTCCCCCACTCGCATTAATATGAAAAGCTCTAACCATACCTTGCTGGACTGGATTCTCTCTTCATCTCCTGATAGAATACAGGAGGCAGGCATTCTCGCTAATAGCTTTAGTGACCACTGTCTTGTGTACTGCTTGCGCAAAATAAAGGCCACAAAATCTCCCCCAAAGATAATAACCGCCAGGTCTTTCAAGAAATTTGTTCTTGAATCCTTCCTAAGTGATCTCAAACAGCTCCCATGGTACAGACTAAACCTAATCCCAGACCTAGACTGTGCAATTGCATACTTTCAGTCCGAGCTCCTGCAAGTCTGGAATTCCCATGCCCCGCTGCATAAAGTGCGAGTAAGAGGGACCCATCTACCCTGGGTTACAGCTGATCTTACACTAATGTACCAGTTTAGAGATTCACTGTGGTCAAATTTCAAGATTCAATTTCTACTGGTTCCATGAACGATCACTATGAATACCGAAAATGCCGGAATGCATGCAAAAAAACCAAACAGAAATGGCGAAAGCTCATTACTTCAATGAAAATCTAAACAATAACATATCAAACCCTAGAAACTTTTGGAAAACCGTAAGTAACATACAAGCACCCCCTGTCCACTCCCAGCCGGCTGCTGTCAAAGTAAACAACCAAACCCTGCAACACCCCCTAGATGTAGCAAATGCCTTTAATGATTATTTTGTTGGAAATGCCACCACTCTGATTGCTAAGCTAGGAAATGACATGCAATCAGAAAGGCCGCACGCAGGTCAGGCCCCTCCAACTGTACTGTGCAAAGACCCTATATCAGACAGGAATTCAGTTTTAGACCAGTGCCTTTCAGTGTCATTACTAAACTTGTCCGTAACCAAAAAATGAAATACCAGTCTGGACCTGATCAAATATCAGCAATGCTGCTGAAAATCAGTGCACCAGCAACTGCAAATCCTGTCACAACCCTAATCAATGAATCACTGGCGACTGGATACATACCAAAACTCTGGAAGACTGCGAGAGTGGTACCTTTCCATAAAAGTGGTGACAGTACTTTGGTCTTCAACTACCGTCCGATATCATTGCTCCCTTTAATGTCAAAAATTTTGGAAAAATGCGTCTACACACAATTACGGGATTATTATCAATATTGGAACTACTTAACCACGGATCAATACAGCTTTCATCCAAATCACTGAACTACAACCGCCCTTTTAAAAGTCTGCAATGAAATCCAAGCTGGCATGGAACAAGGAAACCTAACTGGAGCCTTCTTCCTTGACTTTCCCAAAGCCTTTGACACAGTAGACCATGGCATCTTGTTAAAAAAAACTAGACTCTGGTATTGGTGAACATGGTTTCAATCATATGTATCTGATCGGTTGCAATATGTGTCCATTTCTGGCAGCTCCTCCCTCCCCCTCCCAGTCACTTGCGGTGTACCCCAAGGCTCAATACTCGGCCCCCTGCTATTTACAATATTCATAAATGATCCGCCTAACATCTGCAAAGCCTCAACTGTACACATGTACGCAGACGACACCGTACTCTATACCAGCAAACCAAATCTCCCACAACTGGAGGCCGTGCTGCAAGAACAATTCACACAGGTAGAAAAGTGGATCAAACACAACAAACTTTTTTTAAATACTGACAAAATGGTAACAATGCTCTTTGGAACAGCACCTAAACTACATAAATTGCATAATCCCCATCTATGTGTGGGGACAAAATCAAATAGCATGCTGACCACAGTCACTTCTCTCAAATATCTAGGTATGTGGTTAGACCCAAATCTATCCTTTGGCCCCCACATCGAAAAAATCTCATCTAAAATTTAACCCAAACTAGGTGCACTGTACAGAAACAAATCCTGCCTGAACCCCGCGGTAAGAAAGCAAATTGTACAACAAATGCTTATGCCAGGTATTGATTACGGAGATGTAGTGTATGCAGCGGCCCCGCAAACACACCTTCAGAAACTTACCACATTGTATAACTTATGCTGCCGCTTTGTGCTACAATGTAACTGCATGACCCACCATTGTGACATGTTAAAAGAGCTAAACTGGCCGTCGCTGGAGTCTAAACGTACCCTTCACCTTTCCATCCTGGTGTTTAAGAGCTTTTCTGGGAAGCTGCCATCCTACCTGAATAGACTGCTTCCTCCAGCAGTTCCCTCATCCTATAACCTCCAATCCAGGACCAGCACCTTACTTGCAATACCACAATACAAAAAGACAGTGGCTCGGTCCTCATTTTCCTACAGAGCACCGCAGTTATGGAATAACCTCTCAGACGCCATCAAATCTTCCCCCAGTCTAAAGTCACTCAAGAGCTCCCTATTAACATACCTCAATACGGAATGCACCTGTAAACATGTAACATAATGACTATTTCTTACATATTTATTTTCTGTTAATCTGTGCATTTGTATTTCTTTTATATCTTGCATTGTATTACTTTGTATTTCTGTAACAACTGTAACATTTTAATATTCTTGAACCCAGGACGTACTTGAAAACGAGAGAGATCTCAATGTATCCTTCCTGGTAAAATCCTTTATAAATAAATAAATAAATAAAATTGCTCACCAGACTTTGTACCTGAGCCTCTGTCCACCCTACTATGGTGTTTTTTGGGTGGTGTGTCCCTAAAAATAGGAGCCTGCCACGGGGGATTCCTGAGGGGGAGCGCTATCGGGAACCCCGACATCTGACCTCCTACTCATTCCGCAAAGAGCACGGCTACTCTGATGGAATTGATACCCGGGTACACTACACAAGCCACCGGACACTTGAACAGCACGCCGCTCAGTCCTCCATGAATAGATCAAGGCACTTCTTGGGCAGAAATAGCCTGGGGACCAGAGCTACTCGGCCGTACCCAGGTTGTGCCACCGCTCTATCGGGATCACCCCCAAATAACTGTGAACAGTGAAGACGGGACACCAGGCTGCCTAGAACACGTAACCAGTGGGGGGCCAAGTGGGATCATGCTGGGGGAACAGTCCATCAGACTGTGCTTGGGCTGGAGGTGATGGCACTTCATTGTTTGGAGAAACTGGACTTGTGCTGTAGGCAGGAGCCCTCATTGTATGCAAAGTAACTGGGCTCACGCTGGAACCCCATTGTATGAAGCGAAACTGGACTCTGTCACGTCCCGCACTGCTGTGCAGATGTCCCAGCGGCTGGCAGCACCTTCCTTGCTGCTCGCTGGCCAGCCACCAGGTGAAGTAGCAGATGGTCAGCGCCATGGGTCGAGAATGTGTGTGGGGCACGTCATGATGACGTGGCGCCCGCCGAGTTCAAATACAGACACCTGAGCCATGGTTCCTGACCCTGACATGGTTTTTCACTCCTCTCAGTACGTATTCAGTGTTCATTCTATATTGATCACCTGTGTATCGATTTCTAGCTTGACTGACGATTCTCCTGGTTCTTACCCCTTTGACTCTTGGCTGATGATCCGACCTGGTACCTGGCCTCTGGCACTTGACTGACTACCCGATCTGGCTTCTGACCCCTGGCATATATCTGATGACCTGACCT
This sequence comes from Leptobrachium leishanense, assembly GCA_009667805.1. NCBI lineage: Eukaryota > Metazoa > Chordata > Amphibia > Anura > Megophryidae > Leptobrachium > Leptobrachium leishanense. The sequence goes on from CM019068.1 coordinate 116,002,061, forward strand.
GATATCTGACTCATGAGCAACCCTGGTATTAACTCCTGATATCTGGGTCACGAGCATCCTGGTGTCTGTTAACCAATTCTATTTCACATCTACCTTTGGGCCTGTGTATCTGTGTATAGCAATAGGTAGATATTCTGGCCACTTAATTGACCGGAATTGTATAGCAATCAGACATTATATCTAGGAGGTTGACATTATGTCAGGGCCACGGATCCTGCAGATGTTTCTGCACAACTGGCCAGAGTGGCGTCCAGACAGGACGAACAGGATTATTGTATGTACCAGTTTGTCCAGGTATTACAGACCTCCCTTTTACGTCCCTCGTCTTCTGTTCCTTTGCCCGTTGTGAGCGCTCCTATGGTATCTGAGACACATACCCCACATGTGAATATTACCACGCCGCTGAAATTTGATCGGACGCCGAGGGCCATATTACATTCATAACGCTAACGTTTGCTTTCACCTGTGTGACCGTTAACAGCCTTTAGGCACTATTACGATCTACACGCTAAAACGGGCAACAAGCATCCGTCCACAAAGCAACCACATTGATGTGCTAGGACATGTGTTGACAGGGCTGCAAAGGAGGATCGCGCTTTGCAGCGCTGAGCGCACGTCCCTTCCATGCTCATCTGTCCCCGGCCTTAGTATGATATTACGATGCAGGCACTAGAAAAACTGCCTGCATCGTAATCTGGCACTAAGCCGCGGGATGCACACGACAGTGCTAAGCGCCGCCTCGAGCATCCCCTCCATGGAGTCCATAGGACTCCATTGAGGCAGACGCTGCTGGTTACATGAGAGATCCATGTAAAACAGAAATTGGGATGTCTAAGGAATAATGACACAGAAATACAATCATCGTGCATTATATCTACACTAGTTGTAAAGCCTGCCCAGAGGGCAGTCTATTGTGGATATACTGCCCCTGCTCATGGATATACTGCCCCAGCACGTGGATACTGCCCCAGCACGTGGATACTGCCCCCGCACGTGGATACTGCCCCAGCCTGCCCAGAGGGCAGTCTATTGTGGGTATACTGCCCCAGCTCGTGGATACTGCCCCAGCACGTGGATATTGCCCCAGCATGTGGATACTGCGCCAGCATGTGGATACTGCCCCAGCACATGGATATTTGCCCCCAGCACATGGATTTGCCCCCAGCTCATGGATTTGCCCCCAGCTCATGGATTTGCCCCCAGCTCATGGATTTGCCCAGCACATGGATTTGCCCCAGCACATGGATTTGCCCCAGCACATGGATTTGCCCCCAGCTCATGGAGTTGCCCAGCTCATGGATTTGCCCAGCTCATGGATTTGCCCCAGCTCATGGATTTGCCCAGCACAATGATTTGCCCCCAGCTCATGGATTTGCCCCCAGCTCATGGAGTTGCCCAGCTCATGGATTTGCCCCCATCTCATGGATTTGCCCAGCACATGGATTTGCCCCAGCTCATGGATTTGCCCAGCACATGGATTTGCCCCAGCTCATGGATTTGCCAGCACATGGATTTGCCCCCAGCTCATGGATTTGCCCCAGCTCATGGAGTTGCCCAGCTCATGGAGTTGCCCAGCTCATGGATTTGCCCAGCACATGGATTTGCCCCAGCTCATGGATTTGCCCAGCACATGGATTTGCCCCCAGCTCATGGAGTTGCCCAGCTCATGGATTTGCCCAGCACATGGATTTGCCCCAGCTCATGGAGTTGCCCAGCTCATGGATTTGCCCAGCACATGGATTTGCCCCAGCTCATGGATTTGCCCCCAGCTCATGGATTTGCCCCAGCTCATGGAATTGCCCAGCTCATGGATTTGCCCAGCACATGGATTTGCCCCAGCTCATGGAGTTGCCCAGCTCATGGATTTGCCCAGCACATGGATTTGCCCCAGCTCGTGGATTTGCCCAGCACGTGGATTTGCCCAGCTCGTGGATTTGCCCCCAGGTCGTGGATATGGTCCCCCAGCTCGTGGATATGGACCCCCCCAGCTCGTGGATATTGACCCCCCCAGCTCGTGGATATTGACCCCCCCCCCAGCGCTCATACTTACCTGTCGAGCGCCGCCAGGGAAGTGAAGATTTCCCCGCTTCCGGTCTTTGTAGGACCCAAGCCGCGGTCACGTGACCGGGGCTTGGGTCCTTCAAAGCGGAAGCGAGGGAACTTTCCCTTCGCCGCTCGGGGGACCCGTTAGATGCACACAGCAGCCGGGTAGAGGCTGCGCTCGCAGCCTCTACCCGGCTGCCGCGCGCATCCAACCCCCCGAGCGGCGGAGGAAACTTTCCCTTCGCCGCTCTGGGGTTGGATGCGCGCGGCAGCCGGGTAGAGGCTGCGAGCGCAGCCTCTACCCGGCTGCTGTGTGCATGTGTAACCGCCGCGGCGAGCCGGCAGCCGGCTCGTGCCGCGGCGGTTGCATGCGCGCGCAACCAACCGCCGCTGGTTGCGCGCGCATGCGCAGTAAGGCTTTGGCGACGGACAGCCAAAGCCTTACTCTTTTATTATATAGATTAGGAAGTGAAATGCCCCCTTGATAATGGTCGCACTCACAAAGTGCCAATTCTTTATAGCATATAAATATGAATATACTCGCTGTTAGCCCACTGCTCCGTCCACTGGAAAGTCTGGATACTCAGCTCGATAACTCCCACCGCCACAGGAACACAAGCGAGGCTTAATAGTGGATGGTAAAAAGTTTAATAAAAGGGTAACAGACAAGTACTCCAACACGTTTCGTGCATATACTGCACTTCCTCAGGGATTAATACATAAAAATAAACATTTAACATTTAAACATTTAAATAGGCATTTAAAGCTTTTAAATTTGATAAATCTGAGGCATCCTATAAAGCATATAGGGCAGCCAACAAAGCATGTAAAAATGCGATTAGATGGGCTAAACTAGAAAATGAAAAAGAAATAGCCAAAGAGAGCAAGACCAACCCTAAAAGATTCTTTAGGTACATAAATTCTAAAAAACCCAAGAGTGAAAATGTAGGTTCACTAAAATCTGAGTCAGGGTTATTGTTAACTGAAGATCAGGATAAGGCAGAAATTTTAAATGATTATTTCTTCAGTATTTATCAAAGAGAAACCTATAACAGGAGACATGAAATTCATTAATAAAAACTTACTAATACAAAGTGACTGGTTGACTCAGGACAAGGTTTTACACAAATTAAACAATGTGAATGTTAATAAAGCCCAGGGCCAGATGGAATTCACCCGCGCAGTACTAAGAGAGCTATGTGTTGAAATATGTAAAACCTCTGTTCTTAATCTTTCAAGATTCTTTTCTTTCAGGAATAGTACCAGAGGATTGGAGAAAAGCTGACGTGATCCCTATATTTAAGAAAGGTTTAAAATTTGTGCCTGGGAATTATAGACCTGTGAGCTTAACATCTGTGGCTGGGAAAGTATTTGAGGGGTTACTAAGGGATAATATTCAGGAATTTATTGGGAGGTATAATGTAATTGGCAAAAATCAGCATGGTTTCATGAAACACAGATCATGTCAGACTAACCTAATTACGTTCTATGAGGAAGTAAGTAGAAGTATAGATCAGGGGGTCGCAGTGGATGTGATTTACTTAGATTTTGCCAAAGCTTTCGACACAGTTCCACACAAAAGGTTACTACTTAAATTAAGAAAAAATGGTCTAGATGAAAATACTTGTTCTTGGATAGAAAACTGGCTAAAAGATAGGGTACAGAGAGTGGTCATAAATGGTACATTTTCAAGATGGACACCAGTGGTAAGTGGTGTCCCTCAGGGGTCTGTTATAGGACCAATACTATTCAATTTATTTATAAATGACCTTGAGATAGGCATTGAAAGTCATGTATCAGTGTTTGCAGATGACACAAAAGCTAGGAAAAGTAATACAATGTGAGCAGGATGTTACTTCGCTGCAGAGGGATTTAGATATATTGGGGGACTGGGCACTTAAATGGCAGATGAGATTTAATCTAGATAAATGTAAAGTTATGCACTTTGGAGTGAAGAACACACAAGCAATTATACCCTAAATGGTACGGAGTTAGGAAATCCAAGCAGGAGAAGGATTTGGAATAATCATAGACTTCAAACTAAGTAACAATGTGCAATGTCAAACAGCAGCCGCCAAGGCCAGCAAAGTACTGGCATGCATTAAAAGGGGAGTTCACTCACGGGATGAAAACATAATTTTGCCTCTGTATAAATCAATGGTCAGGCCGCACCTTGAATATGCCGTGCAATTTTGGGCACCTGTCTTAAAAAAAGATATTATATCGTTAGAAAAAGTGCAGAGACGGGCAACTAAATTAATAAGGGGGATGGAAGGGTTAAGTTATGAGGAAAGACTAACAAGCTTAAACCTGTTTAGTTTAGAGAAAAGGCGCCTTAGAGGGGATCTGATAACCTTATATAAATATATACGGGGCCATTATCAACCATTGTCTGATAACCTATTCATTAACAGGACTATACACAGGACAAGGGGTCATCCATTTAGACTGGAAGAAAAAAATTTAGCTTAAAGCATAGGAAGGGTTATTTTACGGTGAGAACAATCAAGCTGTGGAATTCTCTGCCTGTTGAGGTGGTTGGGTCAGAGTCTTACAGACTTTTAAAAAACGACTGGATGACTTCCTGCAGACACAGAATATTAAGGGTTATAATATTTAATATGTGGGTAAAAGCTTCTTGATCCAAGGAGAAATCTGACTGCCATTCTGGGGTCAAGAAGAATTTTTTCCCAGTATGTTGCATATTGGCAAGCATTCAGACTGGGTTTTTTGCCTTCTTTTGGATCAACAGCAGTAGGTTATGTGGGAGAGGCTGAACCCGATGGACGCATGTCTTTTTTCAGCCTATATAACTATGTAACTATGTAACTATATAAGGGATCAAATAATAAACAATAAATATTATTTGTCTTTACCTAAGGTGTCACACCACATCTGTGCTACATGAGAGATCCGACAGGTCGACGTAATGATCCGCAGAGGGAGACTGGGGGACTTTTTCCCCCAGTCTTTCTCTGCTCCCGATAAGTCAGAAGTAGGGTTTGTAATAAACCACCTCTCATAGAAAGCATTTTTTTAGGCTACTACTTTGTGGGAGAGCAAGAAACCCATTGTCTATGACTATGAGTGGTTTGTGCAAGAACTACGTTGAACCTTTGATCCAGTCCGGAGAGCCAAGGTAGCAGGGAAAGCCTTGTTCCGGATTAGATAAGGTAACAGAAGAGTGTCTGATTATGCTATTGAGTTTGAAACACTGACTTCTGATGTCCATTGAATCAGTGGTCTTGGCTTTCACAAAGGGGTTATCAGATTCTCTAATGCATGAGCTTGCACCTATGAAAATGTCAGAGGAATTAGAAGACCTTATAGAATTCTGCACAGCATTAGATGACCACCAATCTAGATTGTAAATTCCCACGGGAATAGGGCCCTCACGTCCTCCTGTATCTGCTGGCAGCAATACTGACCTTCTCCTGTATGTATTGTAGAATTGTCCTGTCTTTACCCTTTGCACCTTGTACAGCGCTGCGGAATGTGTTGGTGCTTAATAATAAATAGTAATAATGACCAGATCAGAGACCGAAGAGCCCCTAAGGAAAAACACAACAGAGTTCTACCCAGTGTTCCTCCTGCATCTATTCCCCCTAGAGTTGATCCCTCACACACAGAACCTATGCAGATAGGTAACACCGGATTAACCGAGAAAGAAAGGCAATACAGGATGCAGGAGGGTTTGTGTCTGCAGAATCCTTTAGCACCAGCAAAAAAAGAACCCAAAAAAAAAATACTCCCCACTCACCCCACGGCGAGAACGGCAGTTCCATCTGCCACTTCTTGCCGCCGGGAGCAGAGAGAGACTGGGAGAAAAAGTCCCCCAGTCTCCTTCTGTGAATCACTCCCCTGACCTGCCGGATATTGCGACGTGAGATCCTCCAGGTCATGTGACTGGCAGCAGAAGTCTCAATGGAGTCCTATGGACTCCATGGAGGTGATGCTTGCGGTGGTGCTTAGCACTGCCGCAAGCAACCCGAAGCTTAGTGCCATGTTACGTGCAGGATGCTGATTTAGCACCTGCATCGCAGGCGCAGGTTTTCTTAGTGTCCCCGTTCTAGCGTGATCAATGTAATATGGTCATTAGGTTCTCAAACGATGTACATGTAAACAGCACGCTGGGCAGAATGTCTCCTCTCCACAGGCGAGACTCAAAGTATCTGAGGAGACCCCACTATTTTTATACCAAGGCACAAAAAATGTGCTCACTCAAAGCTGTGTAACATCGCCCCAGGCTTTCACCAGGAACTGGCCAGATTCCTAGTTTCAGCTCGACCCATTGATGCACATCTGTGGTTTTCTGTTAATAGTCCCGTCCACATCCCGTGTATCACATCCCACTATACAGTATACCTTTATAAATAGTTTAAGTTAAGGAAGGCAGTGGTTTGTCCGCTGACCTCCAAGATGGCTACTTGAGATCGGTGCTTTCCACTATTCCCCAGCTCTAACAGTTACAGCAGTGCTCATCTCCTTCCCCTCCCTCTGCCTGCCAGAGCTCCCTGAACCGCCCGAGCACTGAAGGATGCCGAGCAAATCCCTGAAAACTCCACAGCAAGGCCGCCTCACCTCCTTCTTTAGTGATTTCCCCTCCGGCCTGGAGCGCGCCTCTCCTCCAAAGATAACGGTGGCCACGCCGGACCCTCCTGATGGTGGCCCAGCCACGCAGAGGACATCTAGGGCCTCCTTGCCACTATCCAGGTAAACATCAAAGGGGACATCCGGTAGGGGCTTGCGGAGATCCGGGCCAAGAATGCCTCCCTGGTGCCCCGCACTGACACCCTGGAGTGGGCGCGAGATGATGCAGTACAGGCCCACAACGAAATGGCACACCACCTGGAGGCCCTGTCAACAGAGGTGCGCCAATTACACAGAGCCCAGGAGGATAAGGACAATCGTTCCAGGCAGAACAACATCAGGCTCAAGGGAGTCCAGGAGTAGGTCGTGGATGTGATGGACTTTCTGCAGAGGTATATGCTGACCCTCCTCCCTGATACCCCTCCAGATTGTTGCCTGTTTGACAGAGTCCACAGGGCTCTTCACCCCAGACTGACCTCAGGGGAGAGACCCAGAGATATCATAGCCCGCTTCCACTTTCACAGTGTCAAGAAAGTTTTGGTCATAGCAGCTTGGACACAAACTCCGTCCATCGATAACATCAAGCCGAAGTTGTTTGTCGACCTTTCTCCTGTCACCCTGCAGAATCGCAGCTCCTTTAAACCGCTTATAGATCAGCTGATCTGCTGTGGCTTCCTATTTAAGCTTATCATCCAACACTGGGGTGCGATGCATACCTTAGATGACCTGTAATATTTGGGCCAGCGTCTCGGATAGGGATGTGCACCGATTTTTTTTTCGATTCGATTCGATTCGATTTTTCGAATTTTTAAACTTTTCGATTCGGCTCGTTTCGACTGCTTTCTGTTTCGATTCGGTTCGGTTCGATTCGGTTTTCGGGTACATTTATTTTTCGGAGTATCGACCATTTTTCGTATTTTCGGGTCACTTCACTAGGTTTATGTATCGACTTTTCGTTATTTCGGAAATTTTCGTTTTTCGGAATTGTACATGGTTTTCGGCATATCGCCCATTTTTCGTTTTTCGGAACTTTTAGTTTTTCGGAATTGTACATGGTTTTCGGCATATCGCCCATTTTTCGTTTTTCGGAACTTTTCGTTTTTCGGAACGTCTGTTCTCGTTTCAAAGCTGTCTAACTCTATTCGTTTGGTTGATGAAAACTACTATGGTTTACTTTTTTAATACTACTTTATATATTTTTTATAATAAATTTTTGGTTTGTTTTTCGGATCCGATAATTCATTCTGTCGATACGATAATTCTGGCGATTCTATCGTGTTTTTTTAATTAACCCTTTCGCTGCTGAGGCTTTTCCCACCTCTGTGCTGAGCTCATTTTTTACCGGTTTTGCTCATCATGTTTAAACGTGTTTTGAAGCTTATTTTAGTATATGACCCAGACATATTATATATCGTTCTTTCCGTCAGACTCGGCAGATTCATAATATGTCATTATTATATGTATACGTCATGACCTGTCTGTATATTTTAACAAAAAATGCAATAAAATATGATTTTTCAATAATTTACAACGTGTATAGTGTTTTTTTTTCACATTTTAACATGCGAGCAATTGCGGTTATATTTTGTATGGGGTGCGCTTGTTAAAAAAATTAGAGATGGGGTCTCGTTACATTTTTTTTTGGGGAAAATTACACGATTTTTAACACGCACCGCATACAAAAATCGTTAGTGCAGCATCATTGTTCACATTATATTTGAAATGGGAACAATATTGCTGCATTAACAAACCAATAAAAAGAAAAAAAAATTGTTTATTTTTTTTTATAATTTTTTTAAAATATTTTTTTATTTTTAATTTTTTTACAAACGTTTTTCACATTCGTGTTTGGTATCGTTGGAACGGCCATGCTCTGGCCGATCCAACAATACCAAACTTTAACCCCTAGCTGCCACGCATCGGGAGATAGGGGGTTCATTTTGGAACCCCCTATCTCCACCATTGGTGGCAGCTAGGGGTTAACTCCAGGACTGGCGTCATCGTGCTATGCACGATGACGCCAGTCCTCAGGGGGAGTTCCCGGAAGCTTGGCCGACATCCGACATCCTCATGGATATGCCCCAGCTCCTCATGGATATTGCCCCAGCACCTCGTGGATATGCCCCAGCTCCTCGTGGACATGCCCCAGCTCCTCGTGGACATGCCCCAGCTCCTCGTGGATATGCCCCAGCACATGGAATGCCCCAGCTCCTCATGGATATGCCCCAGCTCCTCATGGATTTGCCCCAGCACATGGAATGCCCCAGCACCTCATGATAATGGCCCCAGCTCACCTCCGCCGCCTTTTTCGCTCCCTCAGAGCGTCCGGCGGCGCGGAGCTTGGGCGCTCGCCAGGGGGAGCCACGTGACCAGCTGCGATTGGCTGGTGACGTGTTTCCTCCAGGCGAGTGCCGAAGCTGCATGCTTCGGACGCTCACAGGGAGCGAAAAACGCGGCGGAGGGTGAGACACCCGCCCTTAGGGTGACGGTGTCACCCTAAAGGCGGGTGTCACCTGGTGCGGGCCGCACCCCCACCCCATGTTACGAAGCCACTGGTATATACATTTAACGGCCGCACGCCCACGGACTTACTCTATCCAAACAAAGTTCAGAATGATGTGAAACATTGAGACTTTTTGGATAGATTTTGATTTTTGACTATCCAGAAGTTAAAAAAATAAAAATGGTCGAAATCTAATGCAAAAGTCCTGATGTTTCACATCGGGATGTCAGATATTAATAGGCTTGTGCACCGATTTTTTTTTCGGTTCGATTCGGTTCGATTTGTTCTGATGTTTAAAATTTTCGATTGTTTAAATTTTTTTGGAATATCGACCATTTTTCGTATTTTCGGGTCACTTTCCTCATTTTTTGTATCGACTTTTCGTGATTTCGGAAATTTTCTTTTTTTTCGGAACGTCTGTTCTCCTCGTTTCAAAGTGTCTAACTCTATTCGTTTTGATGTAAAGTACTATGGTTTACTTTTTTATACTTTATATATTTTTTTATAATAAATTTTTGGTTTGTTTTTCGGATCCGATAATTCATTCTGTCGATACGATAATTCTGGCGATTCTATCGTGTTTTTTTTTTTTATTAAATAAAGATCATTTTTTTCTTATGAATATACATTTCACAACTTTATTTATTTAATCACATTAAAAAAATGGTATGAAAGCCAAGGAACAAAAAAAAAAGAACAAAACGATTTAAAAAACGGTAAACTGACCCGAATGGTCTGACTTTAAAAATAAAAACCAGAACAAAAATTTTTTAAAACGGAAAAATAGTTGATCAAAATGATCTGAAATGAAAAAAAATAATAAAATAAAATGATTTAAAACAGACAAAAATATAAATTAACCCTTTCGCTGCTGAGGCATTTCACGGCTTCCCTTCACGCCTGTGTTCCTCACTGCGGTCTGCTGCTGAGCTAATTTTTAACAGTTTCGCTCCTCTTGTTTAAACGCGTTTTGAAGCCTTCTTTTATAATATGACCCAGACATGTTATATATCGTTCTTTCCGGCAGACTCGGCAGATGATTCATAATATATCATTATCATATGTATGCGTCATGTCCTGTCTGTATATTATAACAAAAAATGCAATAAAATTAGAATTTTCAATGTTTGTTTTGCAAGGTGTAAAGTGTTTTTTTCACATTTTAACATGCGAGTGTTTGCGGTTATATTTTATGAGTTGCGTTTGTTAAAAAAAATTGAAAAGGGGACTTGTTATATTTTTTTGGGTGACAATTACACTATTTTTAACAAACGCACCCCATACAAAAATCCTTAGTGCAGCATCATTGTTCACATTATAATTGAAATGGCAACAATATTGCTGCATTAACAAAACAAAACAAAAAACCTGTATTTTTGTTTTTTTATTTAAATTTAAATTTTTAACATTGTCATGTTTGGTATTGTTGGAAAGGCCATGCTCTGGTCGATCCAAAGATACCAAACATTAACCAACCGATAGCTGCCGCGGATCGGGAGATAGGGGTTCCAATGAACCCCCTATCTCCACCATTGGTCACAGTTAGGGGTTAACTCCAAAACTGACGTCATTGTGACGAGGTCTTGGGACTGTCAGCAGCTGCTGTTCCCCCATGCTGTTGTCTTCCTGTAAAGACGTGACCATGTTGGCGGGCAGCGTCTTAACGGGCAGCGGTGGGAGAGAGAGAGCTCATAGCTGGGAGGAGGTGTTGTGTGAAGCTGCAAACAGGGACAAATAAACTAGACCTGAGCCGCACTAAGGATCTTTGGGTTGTGTCGGAGAAGACTTCACGCAGTGCTGCCATCAATATTTTTTGATAAATTCTTGGTTATACAATGAATGTGACTGTGGACAAAAATCCGTGTTGTTGTGACATCGCCTAAGCTTAACAAAAAAACAGGCCACGTCGGTAATCAAATCTCAAGGCCGTACAACAAGGTTGTGTTAGTGTGTGACATTTTTTGGCAAGGCAGGAAGTGTAGAAAGTGCAGTCACATTCATGGCCACAAATATGTTGACAAATTTATGACAAAGGGTCCATAGAAATGTCAATACATTTATGTACATATAATTTTAACAGTGTGGAAACCAAGCAATACATATTAACTTATTAAGTAAGGAAAAGCAACGCACACAGACAGGAAGATAGTGAAAAAATAGAAAATTTATTTACAACATATGAACATAGGGAAGGGAACATGCCAAGGATGGCAAACTGCCCAACAAGTTACTGGCATTTGAGGAGATGTTGGAGCTGGTCCGCATCTTGGATTGCAAAGATTACGATTGCTGTAAGGGCCCTTACGGCAGGAAGAATAACACCCGCAAGGATCGTATCCTTGAAAAGATATGCACCACCATGATGGAGCTGTTCGGGAAGGACTGGACGAAGGACCATCTCTGAAAACACTGGTCCGACCTCAAGGCACGCGAGCAGGAGCAGTTGAGGCACATTCTGGAGGAGGCTGCCACTGGTCTCACTGCTGCTCCAGGAGGTCTGCGGCATTGTTTATGTGCTCCCGCAGTTCCTGGAGCAGTTCCTGTAGGGAGTTGATGGCGGTAGCTGCCAGGCGAAGCTCGCCGATCGCCTCCCGTTGGCGTCTGGCTTCTCCTTCTATATATCCAATAAATGAAAGAAGGAAAATACAGTAAGTAAAGCAGGTTTCTATTTTTGACTGAAAGTCTTGAAAAAACATAACAGTAGTATATACCAGAGCTGGCGGCCTCCTGAGGCTCTGACTCCTCTGACTCCTCCCCCACCACCACCGTCAGCATATCCAGTGCTATATGTAAGAAATTAAAGAAATAAAAAATACAGTAAACAACAAAACTGATTTATTTTTGAACAAAAGTCGATACAAAATACAACAGTAAAAAAAAAAACCTGGACTGGCAGCCTCCTGCTGCACCGGCTCCCTCTCTCCATCATCACCATCCTCCTCTTCCTCCTGCTCCTCCTCCTGCTCCTCTTGTGCTATACATAAAAAAATTAAATTAAAATACAGTAAACAAAAAATGTTTCTGTTTTTGACCAAAAGTCGTTGCAAAATAAAACAGTATATACCAGCGCTGGTGGACGCCCGTGGCTCCTCCTCCTCCTCCACTGGGGCACTGGTCCCTGCCCGGGCAGATTCTGCGGCCTTCTTCTTCCTGTCTTCTGCCAAATCCAAAAAATAACACGTAAATAATGAAGACTGGAAAAAATGGTATATCTATACAATATATTGCCGAAAGTATTGCGACACCCCTCCACTACCCACTACCAGCTTGACCCACCACTACTCCCATCTCATCAGGGCCGGACTGGCCTACCGGGATACCGGGAGGAATCCCGGTAGGCTGGTTACACTTTGGGCTGTTTTTATTATTTTTTGCAGCTGCGGGTTGATAGCGGGCCGGCCTGGGTATAAATAGCATGGCCGCCGCGGCAGACTTCTTAATGCTCAGCTCCGGTGCTGATCAGTCTGCTGTCACCCTCTGTGCGTGTGCCGTGTGAGGGGCCGGGCTGACTTGCCGCGTGATTGGCCGGGCTGACTTGCCGCGTGATTGGCTGGGATGACTTGCCGCGTGATTGGCCGGGCTGACTGGACACGTGATTGGCCGGGCTGACTGGACGCGTGAGGGGCCGGGCTGACTTGCCCTGTGAGGGGCCAGGCTGACTTGCACCGTGAGGGGCCGGGCTGACAGCCCCTGCAGCATGCGTGTCTTGCCCAGATACTGAAGGCTGGGAATGGCACACACGCTGTATTGGTGCCGCCCCTTCACTCACCACGTGATGCGCGTAGACACGCAGGCGCCGAACATCTCCGCACTGCGTGTCTCACGTGCTAGTGCCTGCTGCTAATGGAAGAGGCCAGCCAACGCCGGTTGAAGGTTCCTGGGCTGGCGCTGCGTCCTCCACCCAGTCGGCTGCAAATTTCTTTTTTCACCCACTCCCAGTGGTGGCAGGCGGATAGAGGCTGGAGCAGGACTCGGGAGGACAGACACAGGACCACAGGGAGGCAGCAGCACTCACTGACTGTAGAGGTGACTAGAGTTGGGTGAGTGACTGTGACACACAATTTTTTTTCTTTGCAGGATGGTCACTGAAGTTGATGGTTAGATCCCCCAGAATGCAGGCCTCTCTCAATGTTTTTACCCACCCCAGCCAGAAGACCACTCAAATTCTTTTGACCCCCCAGGAGGTCCCTCACATTCTCCCCCCAAGTTGGCATATCCCATTCTTTATTAGCCCCCAGCAGCTCCCTCAATTTCTTGTACACCGCCCAGGACCCACATCATCAGATGAATGAAAGGGGGGTAGAAGTGAGGGACCTGCTGGGGGGGTCAAAATAATTTGAGGGGGCTGCTGGCTGGGGGGGTGTAAAGATTGAGAGGGGACTGGTGGTGTAAATAGGTTATACAGCTCTGCGATACCCTCAAACACACCGCATATACTGTATAGCTCTACGATACTCTCAAACACGCCGCACATTACTGTATAGCTCTGCGATACCTTCAAACACACAGCACATTACTGTATAGCTCTGCGATACCCTCAAACACACAGCACATTACTGTATAGCTCTGCGATACCCTCAAACACACAGCACATTACTGTATAGCTCTGTGATACCCTCAAACACACCGCACATTACTGTACAGCTCTGCGATACCCTCAAACACACCGCATATACTGTACAGCTCTGCGATACCTTCAAACACACCGCATATACTGTACAGCTCTGCGATACCTTCAAACACACCGCATATACTGTACAGCTCTGCGATACCTTCAAACACACCGCATATACTGTACAGCTCTGCGATACCTTCAAACACACCGCATATACTGTACAGCTCTGCGATACCTTCAAACACACCGCATATACTGTACAGCTCTGCGATACCTTCAAACACACCGCATATACTGTACAGCTCTGCGATACCCTCAAACACACAGCACATTACTGTATAGCTCTGCGACACCCTCAAACACACCCCATATACTGTACAGCTCTGCGATACCTTCAAACACACCGCATATACTGTACAGCTCTGCGATACCTTCAAACACACCGCATATACTGTACAGCTCTGCGATACCTTCAAACACACTGCATATACTGTACAGCTCTGCGATACCTTCAAACACACCGCATATACTGTACAGCTCTGCGATACCTTCAAACACACTGCATATACTGTACAGCTCTGCGATACCCTCAAACACACAGCACATTACTGTATAGCTCTGCGACACCCTCAAACACACCGCATATACTGTACAGCTCTGTGATACCCTCAAACACACAGCACATTACTGTATAGCTCTGCGACACCCTCAAACACACCGCATATACTGTACAGCGCTGCGATACCCTCAAACACACCGCATATACTGTACAGCTCTGCGATACCTTCAAACACACCGCATATACTGTATAGCTCTGCGATACCCTCAAACACACAGCACATTACTGTATAGCTCTGCGACACCCTCAAACACACCGCATATACTGTACAGCGCTGCGATACCCTCAAACACAACGCATATACTGTACAGCTCTGCGATACCTTCAAACACACCGCATATACTGTACAGCTCTGTGATACCTTCAAACACACCGCATATACTGTACAGCTCTGCGATACCTTCAAACACACCGCATATACTGTACAGCTCTGCGATACCTTCAAACACACAGCACATTACTGTATAGCTCTGCAATACTCTCAATTTCAAACACACCGCATGTTACTGGGGCTGGTATGAAATTATTTCCAGGGCTGGTTTTTATCCCCAGTCCGGCCCTGCATCTCATAGTTCTAAAGTCACAAAATATTTATTTATTTCCTCTGCACAGACATATATTACCGTTCATTTATATATTTTTTTCAGAAGTAAACATTACGTTTATTCAATAAAAACTATTATTTGTGTTGTGTGCGTACAAAGCGCATTGTGCCGAGTGCTTTTAGTTATTTTATAGAAGGCCTCAGCCTCAGTTTCACTTTCAGTTTCTGTGAATAAAACTGGATATTGCAGAAACAACAACAGAAATCCACCATTTTGTTTTGAAATTTGCATCTAAAGCATTCAATGACACTGCTGCAGCAGCTGCTGAGGCTGTATTGAACACAGCTCTGTTTGGATGCACTTTCAGAAGAACTACATGTCCCATCCTATCACTTAGCAGAGACGCAGAGATTTTTATTGATGCGCAGGTGGGAGCCAATATTGGGCAAGCTGCGGGTCTTCTCGTATGCATCACTCAATCACAACAACCTCCCCCCCAGCACACTACAGACTATACACACAGTGCCAAAAGAAATCCAGCATTGTAATTTCATCTACATACATCAAATATCAAAATTTTCACGAATACGTAAAATCACAAAAAGCAAGAGCTATGGCAAAAATGCATGTATGACGAGTCGTGAAAACGCAAAGCTATACACAATCACATTGCATGAAAAAAGGACTAGATAAATCAGCGTATTTCTGTGCACATTAGCACATGCACGCACATTATTATTATTATACAGGATTTATATAGCACCAACAGTTTGCGCAGCGCTTTACAATATAACATGACACTTACGTTTCGCTATGACGCGGCGGATGCGTCTCAGCTGCTCCTGCTCACGTACTTTCAAATCAGACCAGCGTTTCCTGAGTTGGTCCTTTGTCCTGTCCTTCCCGAATAACTCCAAAATGGTGGTGCGTAGCTTCTCTAAGATACGATCCTTCCTGGCGTTAGACTTCCTGTGGTAAGGGCCCTTACTGCAATCATAATCTTTGCTATCAAAGATGCGCACCAGCTCCAACATCTCTTCAAACGCCATATTGCTGGCCCGTTTCTTCCTGGGTGGTGGTTCATCATGGAGAGATGATGACGAGGTGCTTGAATGGCACTCCTCTCTTTCAGCGGCCATTATGATGAATAATAAAAACAATATTTTGTTCAAAAAGTTGTCAATAAAACTGGCTCAATAAAGTTACGACATCCGCGCGCGCGCGCATGCGCGACCCGCGGACGAATCGGATCTGACCCAAATACGAAAATTCTTATCGGATCATTGGAAACAATAAAAAAAATTACAGAATCAGCGATATAACCGATACTAGTTAAATATACGATGTCCAGACTTACCGAAATGGAACCGAAATCCCGAATGGAACTGAAATCATGAATAGAGGGAAAATAAATTTCGATTTGACACATTTCAAGTCCATTCGAAAATTCCTAAAAATTTTCGATTTGGCAAATTTTTCGTTTTTTCGGAAAGTCTGTTCACGTTTCAAAGCAATAGATTTCGATTTGACACATTTCAAGTCCATTCGAAAATTCCGAAAAATTTTCGATTTGGTAAATTTTTCGTTTTTTCGGAAAGTCTGTTCTCGTTTCAAAGCAATAGATTTCGATTTGACACATTTCAAGTCCATTCGAAATTCCGAAATTTTTTCGATTCGACTCAGAAAACAGTTCGGATTCGACTTTTTCAGATCTAAAAAATTTCGGAATTTCGGCCGCATCGAAAGACCCGAATCGGGAAATTTCGTGAAAATTCCGAAATTCCGAAACCCGAAACGCACATCCCTAGTCTCGGAGCTCTGGGCCTAGCTATCTCTCCACCCACTTCTCCACCCAGCTCGCACCAATACATCAACTGCATTACTGCACCTGGCTATGGAATGGTCCCAGTTTCCCCCAGGGTGCCGTGGGGGTCAGTGACGCAATATCTGGATTGACTTTGTTTTCACCACTACCACATGGAGACCGTGGTACCCCTCTCTGTTGTTTGGCTATTTTATGCCAGTGGCCTGTTGTTTTGGACTTCATCTACAAGTGGTCCCACATCCTCGCTATTTGTTCATTTCAGTCCCTATCGGCGGGCTCATCGACCGTCATCGGCCATTCTGGAGGTCGCATCCCCCGGTTCGGGGTCTGTGTCCTGCCCTAGAGCTCCCCTTTATGCTCGGGGTGAGCTGATTATGGGACTCTGGAAACATTTGTGACTTGGACCTGGACTACTGTGTTACAATACAATTTATAAGCCCAATATATAGAAATAATGAACAGATATTACTGACTGTTGATTCTCCTGAATAGGGATGAGCCGAACACCCCCCGAGTTTGGTTCGAGCCCGAACCCGAACTTTCCATTTGTTCGGGACCGAACCCGAACCCGAAATCCCATGCAAGTCAATGGGGCTGAAAATTCGGTTTTTTAGAGTGCCCTCCAAGAGGGCATATATGCTACATATTTGCCATAAAAGGTGTATGGGGGTCCGGGTAGTGCCCTGGGGGACAGGAAACAAGGACAAAAAGTTTTTAAAAAAACGTTTTTAACCCTTTCGCTGCTGAGGCTTTTCACACCTCTGTGCTGAGGTCATTTTTACCGGTTTTGCTCATCATGTTTAAACGTGTTTTGAAGGCTTATTTTAGTATATTACCCAGACATATTATATATCGTTCTTTCCGTCAGACTCGGTAGATTCATAATATGTCATTATTATATGTATACGTTATGCCATGTCTGTTTATTATAACAAAAAATGCAATAAAATATGTATTTTCAATAATTTACAACGTGTAAAGTGTTTTTTTTCACATTTTAACATGCGAGCAATTGCGGTTATATTTTGTATGAGGTGCGCTTGTTAAAAAAATTAGAGATGGGGTCTCGTTACATTTTTTTTTGTGGAAAATTACGTGATTTTTAACAAACGCACCGCATACAAAAATCGTTAGTGCAGCATCATTGTTCACATTATAATTGAAATGGGAACAATATTGCTGCATTAACGAACCAAAAAAAAGAAAAAAAAATGTTTATTTCTTTTTTATAATTTTTTTTTTAAATATATTTTTATTTTTAATTTTAATTTTAATTTTTTTTTAAAAACTTTTTTCACTTTCATGTTTGGTATCGTTGGAACGGCCATGCTCTGGCCGATCCAACCATACCAAACGTTAACCCCTAGCTGCCACGGATCGGGAGATAGGGAGTTCATTGGAACTCCCTATCTCCACCGTTGGTGGCAGTTAGGGGTTAACTCTAGGACTGGCGTCATCGTGCTACGCACGATGAAGCCAGTCCTCAGGGGGAGTTCCCGGAGGCTTGGCCGACATCCAAGATGTTAATGCCGGGAAAGTTAATGCCAGGCACCATTTGGAAGGGCAGGCTGTGCCCTTCCAAATGGTGCCTGGGTTAACCCCCGCAACGCCGCCAATCGGGAGGGAGAGAGGTCCGAAGGACCTCCCCCCCTCCCTTTCAGGCGCCTCCTCCGCACATGCGGGGGGGGCGCCTGAATTAGGTGTCATCGCGCTGCCGCGATGACACCTAATTCCGGCGGCTGCGGTTCCGGATGCCGGGCCGACATCGAGGATGTCAGCCCGCACCGGGGGGGCCAGCGATCGGCCGGAACCCGGCCGAACGTTGACCCCAATGGGAGGACGCGCTCAGCGCGTCCTCCGCACAGCAGCGGTAATGCGGAGGACGCGCTCAGCGCGTCCTCCGCATTGAAGTGGTTAAAGGGACAGTGAGTTTTCCATGAAATAAGGGTTAAAAATAAAAACGAAAAATTCCTTCAAATATCGTGCCTAGGAGGTCCCCATAACCTGCCCATGAAGTGGTGGATTTGTAGGATGTATAGAAACACTTTAAAACAAAAAAATGACGTTTCATATGACGGTAAATGCTTTTCCTTTAATCTATCCATAAACAAATGCTTGGGGCGGCAGCCTGTATGAAAAGACATTTTAGGTTGCGCAGAAAAAGTTTAGTGTTTTTTTTGGCTAAATTATTGTGAAACTTATGCAGGCTTTGGATGAAAGTAACAATAGGTGCTTTAAAATTGGGCTTTTAGCGTCCCCAACAGTGCCGTCACACCGTAACCCCTCTGAGGATATGAATCTGATACAGGCGTCAATGGCAGTGCACCCAGATATTGTGCCTTTAGTGCCAGGCATGCAAGTACTATCATACAGTAACCCCTCTGTGGTATTGTGGAAGAGTGCAGGGGTGGACCATGCGGTCCTATTTTAAAAAAGATATGAATCTGGGAATGGGCGTCAGTGCACACAGGTATTCTGCCTTTGGTGCAAGACTGCCAGGCCAGCAAGTATCATCATACAGTAACCCCTCTGTGGTATGGTGGAAGAGTGCAGGGGTGGACCATGTGGTTCTATATTGAAAAGTTTTTGATCTGGTAATGGGCGTCAGTGCACCCAGATATTGTGCCTTTAATGCCAGGCCAGCAAGTATCATCATACAGTAACCCCTCTGTAGTATTGTGGAAGAGTGCAGGGGTGGACCATGTGGTCCTATATTGAAAAGTTTTTGATCTGGTGGTAATGGGCGTCAGTGCACCCAGATATTGTGCCTTTAATGCCAGGCCATCAAGTATCATCATACAGTAACCCCTCTGTGTTATGGTGGAAGAGTGCAGGGGTGGACCATGCGGTCCTATATTGAAAAGTTTTTTATCTGGTAATGGGCGTCAGTGCACCCAGATATTGTGCCTTTAATGCCAGGCCAGCAAGTATCATCATACAGTACCCTCTTGTAGTATTGTGGAAGAGTGCAGGGGTGGACCATGTGGTCCTATATTGAAAAGTGTTTTTTTTTATTGTTAATGGGCGTCAGTGCACCCAGATATTGTGCTTTAATGCCAGGCCATCAAGTATCATCATACAGTAACCCCTCAGTAGTATTGTGGAAGAGTGCAGGGGTGGACCATGTGGTCCTATATTGAAAAGTTTTTGATCTGGTGGTAATGGGCGTCAGTGCACCCAGATATTGAGCCTTTAATGCCAGGCCATCAAGTATCATCATACAGTAACCCCTCTATGTTGTGGTGGAAGAGTGCAGGGGTGGACCATGCGGTCCTATATTGAAAAGTTTTTGATCTGGTGGTAATGGGCGTCAGTGCACCCAGATATTGTGCCTTTAATGCCAGGCCATCAAGTATCATCATACAGTAATCCCTCTGTGGTATTGTGGAAGAGTGCAGGGGTGGACCATGTGGTCCTATATTGAAAAGTGTTTTTTTTATTTGTTAATGGGCGTCATGCACCCAGATATTGTGCTTTTAGTGCCAGGCCATCAAGTATCATCATACAGTAACCCCTCTGTGGTATTGTGGAAGAGTGCAGGGGTGGACCATGTGGTCCTATATTGAAAAGTTTTTGATCTGGTGGTAATGGGCGTCAGTGCACCCAGATATTGTGCCTTTAATGCCAGGCCATCAAGTATCATCATACAGTAACCCCTCTGTGTTATGGTGGAAGAGTGCAGGGGTGGACCATGCGGTCCTATATTGAAAAGTTTTTTATCTGGTAATGGGCGTCAGTGCACCCAGATATTGTGCCTTTAATGCCAGGCCAGCAAGTATCATCATACAGTAACCCTTCTGTAGTATTGTGGAAGAGTGCAGGGGTGGACCATGTGGTCCTATATTGAAAAGTGTTTTTTTTTTTATTTGTTAATGGGCGTCAGTGCACCCAGATATTGTGCCTTTAATGCCAGGCCATCAAGTATCATCATACAGTAACCCCTCAGTAGTATTGTGGAAGAGTGCAGGGGTGGACCATGTGGTCCTATATTGAAAAGTTTTTGATCTGGTGGTAATGGGCGTCAGTGCACCCAGATATTGAGCCTTTAATGCCAGGCCATCAAGTATCATCATACAGTAACCCCTCTATGTTGTGGTGGAAGAGTGCAGGGGTGGACCATGCGGTCCTATATTGAAAAGTTTTTGATCTGGTGGTAATGGGCGTCAGTGCACCCAGATATTGTGCCTTTAATGCCAGGCCATCAAGTATCATCATACAGTAATCCCTCTGTGGTATTGTGGAAGAGTGCAGGGGTGGACCATGTGGTCCTATATTGAAAAGTGTTTTTTTTATTTGTTAATGGGCGTCATGCACCCAGATATTGTGCTTTTAGTGCCAGGCCATCAAGTATCATCATACAGTAACCCCTCTGTGGTATTGTGGAAGAGTGCAGGGGTGGACCATGTGGTCCTATATTGAAAAGTGTTTTTTTATCTGTTAATGGGTGTCAGTGCACCCAGATATTGTGCTTTTAATGCCAGGCCATCAAGTATCATCATACAGTAACCCCTCTGTGGTATTGTGAAGAGTGCAGGGGTGAACCTTGCGGTCCTATATTAAAAATATGCATCTGGTTAAGGCGTCAGTGCACCCAGATATTCTGCCTTTGGTGCAAGACTGCCAGGCAGCAAGTATCACCATACAGTAACCCCTCTGTGATATGGTGGAAGAGTGCAGGAGTGGACCATGTGGTCCTATATTGAAAAGTGGTTTATTTTATCTGTTAATGGGCGTCAGTGCACCCAGATATTGGTGCCTTTAATGCCAGGCCATCAAGTATCATCATACAGTAACCCCTCTGTAGTATTGTGGAAGAGTGCAGGGGTGGACCATGCGGTCCTATATTGAAAGGTTTTTGATCTGGTGGTAATGGGCGTCAGTGCACCCAGATATTGTGCCTTTAATGCCAGGCCATCAAGTATCATCATACAGTAACCCCTCTGTGGTATTGTGAAGAGTGCAGGGGTGGACCATGTGGTCCTATATTGAAAAGTGTTTTTTTATCTGTTAATGGGCGTCAGTGCACCCAGATATTGAGCCTTTAATGCCAGGCCATCAAGTATCATCATACAGTAACCCCTCTATGTTGTGGTGGAAGAGTGCAGGGGTGGACCATGCGGTCCTATATTGAAAAGTTTTTGATCTGGTGGTAATGGGCGTCAGTGCACCCAGATATTGTGCCTTTAATGCCAGGCCATCAAGTATCATCATACAGTAATCCCTCTGTGGTATTGTGGAAGAGTGCAGGGGTGGACCATGTGGTTCCTATATTGAAAAGTGTTTTTTTTATTTGTTAATGGGCGTCATGCACCCAGATATTGTGCTTTTAGTGCCAGGCCATCAAGTATCATCATACAGTAACCCCTCTGTGGTATTGTGGAAGAGTGCAGGGGTGGACCATGTGGTCCTATATTGAAAAGTGTTTTTTTATCTGTTAATGGGTGTCAGTGCACCCAGATATTGTGCTTTTAATGCCAGGCCATCAAGTATCATCATACAGTAACCCCTCTGTGTTATGGTGGAAGAGTGCAGGGGTGAACCTTGCGGTCCTATATTAAAAGATATGCATCTGGTTAAGGCGTCAGTGCACCCAGATATTCTGCCTTTGGTGCAAGACTGCCAGGGCAGCAAGTATCACCATACAGTAACCCCTCTGTGATATGGTGGAAGAGTGCAGGGGTGGACCATGTGGTCCTATATTGAAAAGTGGTTTATTTTATCTGTTAATGGGCGTCAGTGCACCCAGATATGGTGCCTTTAATGCCAGGCCATCAAGTATCATCATACAGTAACCCCTCTGTAGTATTGTGGAAGAGTGCAGGGGTGGACCATGCGGTCCTATATTGAAAGGTTTTTGATCTGGTGGTAATGGGCGTCAGTGCACCCAGATATTGTGCCTTTAATGCCAGGCCATCAAGTATCATCATACAGTAACCCCTCTGTGTTATGGTGGAAGAGTGCAGGGGTGGACCATGTGGTCCTATATTGAAATTTTTTTGATCTGGTGGTAATGGGCGTCAGTGCACCCAGATATTGTGCCTTTAATGCCAGGCCATCAAGTATCATCATACAGTAATCCCTCTGTGGTATTGTGGAAGAGTGCAGGGGTGGACCATGTGGTCCTATATTGAAAAGTGTTTTTTTTATCTGTTAATGGGCGTCATGCACCCAGATATTGTGCTTTTAATGCCAGGCCATCAAGTATCATCATACAGTAACCCCTCTGTGGTATTGTGGAAGAGTGCAGAGGTGGACCATGTGGTCCTATATTGAAAAGTGTTTTTTTATCTGTTAATGGGTGTCAGTGCACCCAGATATTGTGCTTTTAATGCCAGGCCATCAAGTATCATCATACAGTAACCCCTCTGTGTTATGGTGGAAGAGTGCAGGGGTGAACCTTGCGGTCCTATATTAAAAGATATGCATCTAATTAAGGCGTCAGTGCACCCAGATATTCTGCCTTTGGTGCAAGACTGCCAGGCCAGCAAGTATCATCATACAGTAAGGCTGGGGTCAGACGAACGCAGTGTTAACGTCCGTGTTGCCCACACATAAGTACGTCCGTGATAGCATACAATTGTGTTAAATGGAGCCCTACACACGAAGTACGTCTGCACAGAAGTGCGGGGGCTGACGGACGCTGCAAACGGACGCAGGTTAGGCAAGAACTTAATACTGCTAGAACGGACGTGCAGAGTTCGCCACGTCCACAACGTCCGCATAGCTTTGTGTGTGAGTGATGCAACAAGGTCAGACTTATACGTCCAGCATTTTTGACAGACAGAATGTTCTTTCATTGTAATTTATTTTCCCTGCTACATTGGTCAAAAAATACGTCAGTGAAAAAAACCAACTGTGTGTGGCCACTACCTTGTCATCAGTCAGTAAGTACGTCTGTACTGCACGGACGCACAGTCCGTAGAAAATGCGCTCATCTGACCCTAGCCTAACCCCTCCGTGGTATTGTGGAAGAGTTCAGGGGTGGACCATGAGGTCCTATATTGAAAAGTTTTTGATCTGGTAATGGGCGTCAGTGCACCCAGATATTGTGCCTTTGGTGCCAGGCCATCAAGTATCATCATACAGTAACCCCTCTGTGGTATTGTGGAAGAGTGCAGGGTTGGACCCTGCTGTTCAAAAAATGTAAATGATATAAATCTGGCACAGGCGTCAGTGCAGCCAAATATTGTGCCTTTCATGGCAGCAAGTGCAGTCACACCGTAACCCTTTTGTGGTATTGTGGAAGAGTTCAGTGCTGGAGGTTTTGTGCATGCAGAAGACATACCCGATCTATTCCGTTACTTCAGCATCAGGGGATTGATAGCTGCTGATCCAGGACTGCTGATTTGTCTGTGACAAAACCTCCAGCGGCACTGAACGTCCTTTCGGAAAGCACGCTAGATGAAGGGCAACCTAGTAGCTGCATAGCATATTGGCTAAGTTCTGGCCAGTGATCCAATCTCAACACCCAGTAAGCCAGTGGATCATCTGCTGGAAAGGTATCCAGGTCTGCCCTTGCCCCTAGGTAGTCCTGCACCATATGGTGAAGACGCTGGCAATGGGTGCCTACATTTGACGTCCCTGGGCGTCGAGGACTAAAAAAATTAAAAAATGCATCAGTCAAGCTGCCCTGGCCGTCACCGCTATTCCTCTGATCACCTGCAGCCTCAGAAGCACGTGTGTCAGCACTTGGTAATCTAACAGTGCCTGGAAAGGTGTTACACAAGTTTCGCTTTAGAGCGTCCTCAAGTTTTGTCATCCTGTGCTCCATCTGTGCGGGCAGGATGAGCTCTGCAACTTTCCCCTTGTATCGTGGATCAAGAAGGGTTGCCAACCAGTAATGATCCCTCTCCTTGATAGCACGAATCCTGGGGTCCTTTAGCAGGCTTTGCATCATTAGGGAGCCCATGCAGCGTAGGTTGGAAGTGGCATTAGCTACCGAGTCTTCCTGGTCAATGAGGATGACCATATCGTGCACTTCCTCCTCCCAGCCACGCACACGCCCTTCTGTTTCTGGGCACACAAAACCCTGCCTTGAGGAATCCCCACCTTCAATGCCCCCACTACTTTAATAGTCCTCCTCCTCCTCATCCTCCTCCTGTCTGATCTGAGTAGGACCCGCTGGAATGCTGTCTGCGGAAAGACTGGGGCCTTGAGAGCAAGGGAAGGTCTCCTCTTCCTCCCGCTGCTCTGCCTCTAGAGCCACATCTATAATTCCCCGCAGAGTGTGCTCCAGCAGGAACACTCAAGGAATTGTGTCACTGATGCATGCACTGTCCCTGCTCACCATCCTCGTTGGCTCCTCAAATGGTGACAGTACAGTGCATGCATCCTTGATCATCAGCCACTGCGGGGGGGAAAAAAACCAAGTTGACCTGAACCTGTCCTTGTGCCATACTCACACAGGTACTCGTTGATGGCCCTCTGCTGCTTGTGCAGATGCTGCAGCATTGCTAATGTCGAGTTCCGCCTGGTGGGCATGTCAAAGATCAGACGGTTTGTGGGAAGGTGGAATTCTCTTTGAATTTCTGCCAGGCGAACGCTTGCTGGGAATGACCGTCTGAAGTGGCTGCAGACTTTTCTGGCCTGGAGGAGAAGCTCTGGCAGCCCTGGGTATTTGGTTAGGAAATGCTGTACCACCAGATTTAGGACGTGTGCTAGGCATGGTACATGCGTCAATTTACCCTTGCGTAGGGCGGAGAGAAGGTTGCTGCCATTATCGCAGACGATCATTCCCAGCTCAAGCTGGTGTGGTTTAAACCATCTCTGCACCTGCCCCTGCAAAGCTGACAAAATTTCTGACCCGGTGTGGCTCCTGTCCCCTAAACAAACCAGCTCAAGCACAGTATGGCATCTTTTTGCTTGAGTCATTGCGTAGACCCTGTCAGGCGTCGGTTTAACTGCCACTTCGCCAGAGACAGAGAAGGAGGAGGAAGAGGAGGAAGAGGTGGTGGTGGTGGAGCAGACAAACCTCATACAAGCAGCTTTCTAGAGGCGTGGTGGATGAACAAGCTCCAGCACAGAGCCCCGTCTTGTATCCCTCCCAGCTGCAATCAGAGTTACCCAGTGTGCCATGAAGGAAATGTAATGACCCTGTCCATGCTTGCTGGACCACGTGTCTAAAGTGACATGCACCTTGCTGCTGACTGCCTTTCCCAATGACTGGATAACATTGTCTTCCACGTGCTGGTATAGTGCTGGAATGGCCTTGCGTGAAAAGTAATGGCGTTTTGGAACCTGCCACTGTGGTACAGCGCATTCAGCAAATTCACGGAAGGGAGCAGAGTCCACCAGCTGGAAAGGCAGCAGCTGCAATGCGAGTAATTTTGCTAAGCTGGCATTTAGACGCTGTGCTTGGGGATGGTTGGGTCTATATTTTTTCTTTTGCTGCAGCAGCTGCGGCAACGTAATCTGACTGCGTAAATCTTCAGCTACTGGGATGATGTCACATTGTGAGGAAGGACCTGCTGGTACATCCATTACTGTAGCATCATCCCTGTCGGTGGAGGTTGTAGGCAATTGCATGGGAGGACATACAGTGTGGGTAGAGACAGATGAGGAGGAGGAGGACCTACGCAAAGGTTTGCCCCAACGGGATGTGTGGCACTTGTTCATATGTTGCCTCATGCACATGGTACCCAAGTGTCCAGTGTTTATCCCACGCTTCAGCCTCCTCTGACATAGTTTACAAATAGCAACGGTGGGGTCTGCTGCACAGTTCTTAAAGAACTCCCAGAGGGGGGGCGTGGCCAGACGTTGCAGCGCGCGGTCGCATGTGAGGAGAGCTCCTGTGACCGGCGCTAAACTTTTAACTCCTGCGGCTAATTTATAGCAACCCCGGGGCTGAAACTTCACCCACAGCTGGGTGACATCTCCTAGCCTCCAGATGGTGCCCCCTAAGGCGCAACGAGCGTTGGAACCGGCAAAATCGGCAAAAAAGACCGGGTTCGTGAGGCCCAAGATGGCGGATCTCCTTCCTCTGTTTCCTCCTTCACCATGGAAGTGGCCGTGGCAGGCCCACCCTGCATGTCTGACATCTTACCACCTTCAGAAAGCAGACTCCATGCCATGCTGCAAGAACTTAGAGCTACTATTCAAACGGATCTTAAAGAGGCGCTGCAGGAGCTGAGGAGCGATGTACAAGATCTGGGTGAGAGGACAGACTCTTTGGAGGCTAAGACAGACGACCTATGTTTGGCCCATAACGATCTAGTGGACCGTCATATTGCTTTGCAGACTGCACATGACGCCATGGCAACAAAAATGGCCGATTTGGAGGATCGTTCGCCGCGTAACAATGTAAGGATCCGGGGTATTCCAGAAGCAGTAAACCCTGCTGACCTTCAGCCCTATATATTGGAATTTTTCCAGATCCTAGTCCCAACGTACTCGTCACAGGATTTCCTGATGGATCGGGCACACAGATTACCACGCGCTAAGAACCTGCCGCCCTCAGCTTCTAGAGATGTTCTAGTCCGGGTGCATTTTTTCCATGTTAAGGAAGCGTTAATGAGAGCATCACGGAAATCTATGCCTCTGCCATCCCCGTATGCTGAAATTTCTTTTTACGCTGACTTGTCAACTGCTACCATGTCTAAAAGAAGGGAATTTTCATCTTTCACGAAAATTCTACGTGATCACAACATGGCGTATCGCTGGGGATTTCCCACATGGATCTTGTTATGGCGGGAGGGAGTCTTGCACGTTATCCCTGACCCCCTCACTGGCATGCGTCTGTTGACAGATTGGAAAGTTGTGTCTGAGTTTACTCCCCCCCGGGAGGAATCATCTTCGCCGCTGAAGGTTTCTCCGGAGTGGCATCGGGTTCGACCGAAATGAGGCTCTGGCCATTTTGCCATGCTGCTTCCCGTCTCCTTGGGAGTCAGAACTCTTCCACGGATGCTGGACTGACCCCTTTTCTTTTTTGATCTACCTCAACTGGGCGCTCATGGGGGCCTGTTCTGGTCTCTTCATCGGCAAGCCCCGAGGCCTTCCAATGGCCTGTGAATTGGCGCGGTCCTTCTCAGGTAGAGTTGGGACTGTTGTTTCCCCTACTGGAGTTTTCTTGACAGTTTTGTTCTCTACTTATACCAATCTGCTGCGTTGATTGACTCCATTCAGCTGCGCTCATGGAGTGCAGTTTTTTTTCTCTGAAGTTTGGTCGGTTTTTTTTATTTTTTATTTTTTTCTTTCTTTTTATTTTTTCTTTTTCCTTTTGTTTCCTTTTGGTTCGACCTATGTATGTAATGTATGTATTGTTTGTTTGTTTGGCATGCACTATGTTACACGGTTCCAGGTGCTATTATGTGCAGGGGAATCCCTCCATTCTCCCGAGGAGGTTGTCTTCATTGTCCGCTGTGAGATCTAGAGGGCTGGGCGTAACCACAAATGAGTAAACCCCAATTCCAGATTTATTCCTTAAATGTCAGGGGTTTGAACACTCCGTATAAACGCCATGCTTTATTTCGTGACCTGCATAAATCTCAACCGGCTATTGTTTGTTTGCAAGAGACTCATTTTTGTAAGAGGCGTCCTCCATTTTTGAAATCGCGTATGTACACTGAGGCCTACCATTCCACTGCTCCGACAAAGTCCAAAGGTGTCTCGATTATGTTTCATAGAGATTGGACCTTTGTGTGTTCGGCTCAGTATGTTGATCCGTTGGGCCGCCTTGTGATTCTTGTGGGTACGCTGAACGAGTTACCAGTCACTATTGCTAATTTATACCTCCCTAATGATAACCCGGTTTCTTATCTGCGGAAAGCTTTTTGTAGAGTGAAAAAAATGTCTAGTGGTACGATGTTCTTATGTGGGGATTTTAATTGCACTCCTGACCCCGAAGTTGATACTCAGACGAGCCAACCCCACCCCCATTCCCGCTCCCCCCTGCCCTCTAGTAAACAACTACGGGAATTCATGCACTCATTTGACCTATATGATACTTGGAGGATATGCCACCCCGACACACGTGACTACACCTATTTCTCTCATGTCCACTCCTCATATAGTAGAATTGACTTGTGTTTGATACATAGCTCAGCTTTGTCTCGTCTCTTGGAGGCGACCATTGGCATCATTACGTGGTCTGACCATGCTCCGCTTACGCTCACTTTTGAGGCTGCTTTTCCACCGAGGGGGATGGGGAATTGGAGACTTAATGACTCACTCATTGTAGACAGAGAGGACATGCAAACAACGTTACAACTCCTCCAGGAGTATTTCATGACGAATGTAACTGGGGACGTTGCAACAGCGTCGGTTTGGCTGGCCCACAAAGCAGTGATGCGAGGACATTTTATACAGAAAGGAGCGCAGCGTAAAAGACGCCTAAATGCTCAGATGACTGCTCTTACACGGCGCATCACTGACCTAGAAACCCAGAATAAAGCCTCGCCCACCCCTCATATTACCGCTCAATTGACTGCGCAGCGCCGCGAGTTGGAGCACCTGATGCTCCAGGTCACGGCACGCTCCATTAGACGGCTTAACTATGCTCAGTATACCCAAGGGAATAAATCGGGGAAATTGCTGGCGTCTAAATTGAAAGGGAAAAGAATGCAAACCAACATACTGTACCTATTGGATGCTAATAATGTCAAAATTTATAATCCGGCCCTCATTACTGATGAATTTGCACGTTATTATGCCTCCCTGTACAACCTAGGATTGGATCACACCGTACCGTCCCCTACCCAGGCTGACATAGATCTCTTTCTCCAAGCGGCGCACCTTCCCTCCCTCTCTCCCTCTCAGGCTACAGATTTGCTTGCTGCGTTTACAGAGGAGGAGGTGCTTAAGGCTATCAAGGCACTTCCAAAAAATAAAGCTCCTGGCCCCGACGGTTTTACGAATCTGTATTATCAGGTATTTGCATCCTCACTAGTTCCGACTCTTACCCTGTTTTTTAATGACATTAAGAACACTGGCATCATCCCTCCGGAGATGTTGCAAGCAACGGTAGTAACCCTGCCCAAGCCTGGAAAAGCCCCGACACACTGTGCCAACTTCCGCCCTATATCCCTGTTGAACGTAGACGCCAAATTGTATGCTAAACTACTGGCTACTAGGCTGGGCCCCCTACTTCCATCATTGATCGCGACTGAACAGACCGGCTTTGTCCCAGGCCGTCAGACGTGTGACAATACCCGACGATTTTATGATATAATTGATTTGGCCCATAGGACTAACACCTCCGGACTCCTGCTGGCATTGGACGCGAAAAGGCGTTCGATCGCCTACACTGGGGGTATATGCGGCTGGTGCTACTAAAGTTTGGTCTACCAGCACAATTTGTACACAGCATTATGGCCCTCTACTCCGCTCCATCGGCGAAAGTTTTGGCATCGGGATTTCTATCCTCCTCTTTCCACATAACCAATGGCACCCGACAGGGTTGTCCGTTATCCCCGCTAATATTTATTCTGGCCCTAGAACCTTTAACGCTGCAGATTAAAAGCTCCCAGACAATCAAAGGTATGCCGACCCCGCAAGGGGAGCACAAATTGGCACTTTTCGCAGATGACATACTGCTCTTTTTGACCACCCCGGAGATATCGCTCCCTCCCCTGTTTTGCCTACTTGACAGTTTTGGCGCGTTATCTTACTATAAAAATAATGTGAGTAAAACACAAGCTCTCCCTATAAATGTTGCTGCTTCATCCCTTAGCTCCTTGCGTAGCACGTACCCTTTTGATTGGCGCTCTACCTCTTTAAAATACCTTGGAATCTCCCTTACTAAATCGCGAGGCACCATCCTATAGGAAAACTTCATGCCACTTTTGAACTCCATCGAGAAGCAGCTCTCTACATGGAGCACAAACGAATCCTCCTGGCTGGGACGTATGGCGGCCATAAAGATGAGTATCTTACCCCAAATTTTATATTATTTCAGAAACATTCCAGTTTTCATACCGGCGCATTTATTGCTCCGGCTGCAAAAACTGCTGCATGCGCATATTTGGAAAGGGAAGCCCCCTCGAGTATCGGCCTCTACAGTCATTGCGCCGCGACGTACCGGAGGGTTGGGTTTTGTGGATTTACAATCGTATTATAAAGCAGCCTTACTAGCCCAACTGTTGTCGTCGATGCATCTCAAAGAAACACCTCTATGGTTACAGTTGGAGAATGCCATGATTTTCCCATACAAACTTCATGACCTGTTGTGGCTTCCACTCCTTCCTAGAAACAGCACCGTGGGTTTACTACCTGCCTCAATGCTTTCCCTCACGTCCTGGCGTCAGTGGGGTCGCCCGTTGGTACGGCCTTATGACTTATTATATCTCGCCCCGCTCAGAGTGCTGTGCCGCTATATTCCAGACTTAAACTTAGATTCTTGGTTTTTGCGCGGCTTGACGCAAGTGTGGCAGCTCTTTACACCCCATTCCCTGAAACCCTTTCCAGACTTGGTACAGGAGTTTGCCATCCCATTGAGTGACTGTTTTTCTTACCTACGTGTGAAGCACGCGCTACACCAGAAGGGCCTGACCTCTTTCACATCTACGAACCTTTCAGCTTTTCACAAACTGTGTATGGGGAAGAAATGTCAAATGAAACCGCTATCTCTCTGTTACAATAGCCTCTTAACCCCGAACCCACCTAAAAAATTACCCTATATGGTTAAATGGGAAAAAGATTTAGTTTTCACGCTCTCCGTAGATGACTGGTCATACGCCATGGACACAATATACAAATATTCTAGAAGCACCAATCTCCGTGAGGCCCATATTAAATTACTGTGTAGATGGTATTTAACACCAACCCGTTTGGCCCATATCTCGGGGACTACCGGCTTCTGTTGGAGATGCCTTACAGACCTCGGTTCCTTACTACATACCTTTTGGTTATGCCCCGCATTGGGGGGTTATTGGGTTAAAATCAGTAGACTAATTTCTCACTGCACTTTACTTAGACTCCCACTATGCCCGAAAATGTATCTCCTACATATTATACCCATTACTATTCAGATCCGTCATAGGAGGTTTATCTCTATGGTACTGGGGACAGCAAAAACGGTCATTGCAAGACATTGGCGTTCCTCATTCTGCCCATCTATGAAAGAAGTTATGATGGCCCTTGAAAGTGTTTGTAAATATGAAGAAATGTTTCACACCGCGAATAACTCAATGTGCCAGTTTGATGATACATGGGAGGGGTTGAGGGTGTTTGTCGAGTCAGGAACCTTGATATAGGATATTTCACTGTGTACGACTGTAGTGCTGCCGTGTTTAGTGTTTTATGTTAGTTTAGGATTATATCTGTTTGTGGAAAATGGAGACATCACTAATGACCTTATATCAGATAACACTGATGCTTCATTTGCATTGCCTATTGTCGATGCTAGGAATCTATGTTTTTGATCTCTGAAGTTTCATCATTTCTGCAATGTTGTATCATTATATGTGTGAACTCCAATAAAAAACTTTTACATTCAAAAAAAAAAAAGAACTCCCAGACAGCAGAGTTCCTGCATGTGTTCTTTGAGACAACAGCGCTCTGCACCGGAGCAGCTCTGACATGTGATGCCTTGGACTGGCTAGTGCTACGGTTGGTCACAGAGGATGTTTGCTGTGCCTCCTCCTCCTCCTCCTCCTCACTTGATTCCTCAGTTCGATCTGGCACCCAGGTGGAGTCAGTGACCTCATCATCATCAATGTCATCTTCACCCCCTATCTCCTCATCACTGGAGCCAACTTGGCAGTATGCTGCAGCTGCTGGGTCAACATGAGTGCCAGTTATTTGTGTGTCATCACTGGCACCCCCTTCCTCTAGGTTGATTATACTCCCTTGCTCAACCTCAAAGATTGA
This sequence comes from Leptobrachium leishanense, assembly GCA_009667805.1. NCBI lineage: Eukaryota > Metazoa > Chordata > Amphibia > Anura > Megophryidae > Leptobrachium > Leptobrachium leishanense. The sequence continues at coordinate 116,034,605 of CM019068.1, forward strand.
ATCAGAGCACTGTACTTGCTGCGCATCCTCAAGCAGCATGTCACTCTCATTGTAGTCAAACAATTCAGCTGACTCCTCCGTGTGTGATAGCGAGGCTACGGCAGGAGTAGCTGTGGACATGGAGGCTGCATTAGATGCTTTGGCAGCTGAGGTGGACTGTAAAGCACTAGAAGCCTGGCTGGCAGAGGACTCGGAGGATGAGGATGGCCTGGTTAGCCAATCCACCAAGTCCTCTGTATGTTGCTACTGCTTAAGACGGCCAGCACCAGTTAGAAAGGACAAGCGTGCCCCTGCAGAGGATGCACCACATCCACCACGACCAGAGACACAGCCTCCCGACACAGGGGCTGCTTGCCCTCTTATCTGTGGCTGGGAGCGTCTGCCTGTCCTTTTTGTTCTTTCAGACATGGTGAGTGATATATAGATTAATATATACAGAACTCTGATTCAACTCTGGTATAAAGATTTAAATAACTCTGGTATAACTCAGTGAGACACACTGATAGCTGGCAGCCAGTGACAAGAGACAGATCACCTTAATTCCCAGTGTTTTAAAGAAATTAGTGAGCCCCAAAATACAGCGTGGTACTTTTTGTATGACGAGACACAGATCACCTTAATCCCAAGTGTTTTAAAGAAATTAGTGAGCCCCAAAATACAGCGTGGTACTTTTTGTATGACGAGACACAGATCACCTTAATTCCCAAGTGTTTAAAGAAATTAGTGAGCCCCAAAATACAGCGTGGTACTTTTTGTATGACGAGGCACAGATCACCTTAATTCCCAAGTGTTTTAAAGAAATTAGTGAGCCCCAAAAAAACTTGCTGGCTGTGTGACGAGACACAGAAGATCACCTTAATTCCCAAGTGTTTTAAAGAAATTAGTGAGCCCCAAAATACAGCGTGGTACTTTTTGTATGACGAGACACAGATCACCTTAATTCCCAAGTTTTTAAAGAAATTAGTGAGCCCCAAAATACAGCGTGGTACTTTTTGTATGACGAGACACAGATCACCTTAATTCCCAAGTGTTTTAAAGAAATTAGTGAGCCCCAAAATACAGCGTGGTACTTTTTGTATGATGAGACACAGATCACCTTTAATTCCCAAGTGTTTTAAAAAAATTAGTGAGCCCCAAAAAAACTTGCTGGCTGTGTGACGAGACACAGAAGATCACCTTAATTCCCAAGTGTTTTAAAGAAATTAATGAGCCCCAAAAAAACTTGCTGGCTGTGTGACGAGACACAGAAGATCACCTTAATTCCCAAGTGTTTTAAAGAAATTAGTGAGCCCCAAAATACAGAGTGGTACTTTTTGTATGACGAGACACAGATCACCTTAATTCACAAGTGTTTTAAAGAAAATAGTGAGCCCCAAAAAGATTTGCTGGCATAGTGACAAGACCCAGAAAATCACCTCAATTCACAAATGCTTTAAATAAAGTTGTAAACCCCAAAAAAACTTGCTGGCACAGTGGCAAGACACACATCACCTAAATTCAATGATATTTGGTATAAATGAGACCCAAAAAGACTTGCTGGCACAGTGACAAGACCCAGAAAATCACCTCAATTCACAAATGTTTTAAATAAAGTTGTAAACCCCAAAAAAACTTGCTGGCACAGTGACAAGACACACATCACCTACATTCCCTGATATTTGGTATAAATGAGACCCAAAAAGACTTGCTGGCACAGTGACAAGACCCATAAAATCACCTCAATTCACAAATGTTTTAAATAAAGTTGTAAACCCCAAAAAAACTTGCTGGCACAGTGACAAGACACACATCACCTAAATTCCCTGATATTTGGTCGAAATGAGACCCCCCCAGACCCCCCCAGTAGCGTGGTAGACCGGCAGTAACAACACACACAACTATCTTCTTGGAAATCTCCTCTGAAATGCGTGCAGAATCGGCGCGTTGAAACCTTATATAGTGTGCTGCGGGACTTAGCTCTGTGAGCCCATGATTGGGCAAAATTTGCCCAATCAGGACTCTGAGCGGTGATTGGCATAGTGTTCAACCAGTCTTGCACCAGACCTGTGGTCAGGTGCAAGGCTGTAGCCAATTACGAGCTTCAGGCAGTGGGTAAAAATGCATTGTGGTCCATTGTGGTCGAACATGCGGCGAACACCCGGAAATGTTCGGGGTTCGCGATCTGCTCGAACAGGCTAAGTTCGGGTCGAACCCCGAACCGTCTGAACCCGAACAGCTCATCCCTACTCCTGAACTAAGGGTTAACCTAGTGTGGTAGAGTCGCTCAGAAAGGCACCGAAGAGACTTGAGGGTGTACTGCTTTTTTATTTAACTCAGCAAATCTTTTACACACGCGTGTCAGCAAACCTTTCTCTGCAGTTCTGTGCTTTTCCACTCCTCAGCCTCTCACATTCAATCTTTGTCTGTCTTCCCCTGTTCTGGGAACTACTTTATGAGATCCCTAACGAGATGCAGCTGTTCTTGCTGCCAAGTAAGGTTTAACTCCTTACTGCCCTGGAAAAATAGCATCAATTAGCCTCCTGCTAATATAGACAGAGTTCCACGCTCTGTCACACTAATATAGTGTCTGTGTCTGTGAGAAGGCAGTAATTCCAGGATGCCATGGCCCTACTAACAATGGGGGTAAAGGATGCAAGAGGAAACCAAATGGTTGTACCTTATCTGATTGCAAGACAATTTATAGCTTTCAAGCATAAGATTTTTCATTCTACATGGGATTGCCTGGCCAGCAATTTTTTCATATCTTATATTGAGAATGATATAAAAGGCAAGGCTTTTTCTAACGGAGAGAAAAGGGGAGAGAAGGAAACTTTAGAACTCTTCCCAGGTCTCTTGAAAATGAGAACCCAAATCAGCCTTATATCCAGAACGATGAAGCTTTTCTCGGTAATGTATTAATTGACTATTTAGCTTTGTGTATTAAGCCTGAGATACACTGAGCGCGAAGCGACGCGCGTCGAGACGCGCTCAGTGTGTCTGGGTTTTGCACCCTCTCTCGCTCAGGCCGCGTCACGATGCGACGCTGAGCGACGGGAGTTGGAAAAATCCAACTTTCCCCTGGCGGGATGGCGCAGTAAGAGGAGGGGCAGGATCTGCAGCACACGGAGCCGTGCACTAGGTCCTGTATGTCCCTCCCACCAGGGCTGCTCTGCATGTTCCCTCTGTCTTCTTCACCTCGGTCGGCCCAGTATGGGGAAAGAGCCGCTCCGTAGCAGGACCCAGGGCTAGGTGCCTCCAGGATCCCCCTCCATACATTTAGGGCCATATTACATACTTGGTACTAACTTAACCAGAGCTGTTGTTAACTTAACAGCTCCATAGGCTATAATGGCTCTGATAAGTTTACAACTGCTCTGGTTAAGTTAGCACCAAGTATGTAAAAGGGCCCTTAAAGTCTACCTTAAAAATCACTGCCTGAGTCCCCGTGCAACCCACATCCCACCCCCCTCTACCTGGCTGTGTAATATATATATACACACACACACAGCAGTCAGACTTTAAATATATACAGTACTGTGCAAAAGTTTTAGGCAGGTGTGAAAAAATGCTGTAAACAAAGAATGCTTTCAGAAATATAAATAATGATTTTTTTATTTTTGTCAATTTGCAACATGCAAGCGAGCGAACAAAAGAAAAATCTAAATCAAATCAATATTTGGTGTTACTACCTTTTGCCGTCAAACCAGCATCAATTCTCATAGGTACACTTGCACAAACTCACGGATTTTGTAGGATTATAGTCAGGTGTATGATCAACCAATTATACCAAACAGGTGCTAATAATCATCAATGTCACATGTAGGTTGAAACCCAGTCATGGACTGAAACAGAAACAGCTGTGTAGGAGGCTTAAAACTGGGTGAGTAACAGCCAAACTCTGCTACCAAGGTGAGGTTGTGAAAGACAGTTTCATGTCATTGCAAGATTGAGCACAGCAACAAGACACAAGGTAGTTATACTGCATCAACAAGGTCTCTCCCAGACAAAGATTTCAAAGCAGACTGGGGTTTTAAGATGTGCTGTTCAAGCTCTTTAGAAGAAGCACAAAGAAATGGGCAATGTTGAGGATCGTAGACCGTTGTGGAAATTTTATTATGTGGACATTATATTCTAGGATGTGTGTGTTTTATAGGTTGTCATCTGTCTCCTTGTGTCAGATTTAACCGAGAAACGCTCTAACAGAGGGTACTTGGGTTTAATCAGAACCAGCGGCAAAACAGTCAGTATGAAAACCTTCTCTTGGGTTTAGAGACGTGTTCTCCGTGTGTGGGGGCGTTTGGCGGTTTGTGAGCACTAAGTGCAATGCGCTGGGCTTCTTACCTCCCAATGTCTATGCACATTGGAGAAGTGAAGTCTGCATAATGAGAGATACGTATTATATCTCTGTTGCGACTATGCTATCCCTTTCTGGATACATACCTGCTTTTAAGACATGCCTGCCTTGTCTGTACACTCGTACCGTGTGATGACAATAGCTGGAATGTCTCCACAGATATGTCTCAAATCTATAAGAACAAGTAGACTGATCTTCACTAGATACTGATCAAATCTGAGCAGTGTTGAATGGGGTCCATACTGGCAGTGATGGGGATGGTCGGCCACACATGGAGGACGGGGACAATGGACATGACTCATCCTTCCTAATAGGGATGAGGTGTGTACAGTGAACTAGTCCGCCATCCTAGTGCACTCCCCTGTCCTTTTGATATGTAAATGTACTTACTGGGCCGACTGGTTTATGCTGTAAAGCCATCACCCACTGGGCATTGTCCAATTGTCTAATAAATGAAGGAGGCCAGAGGCAAAGAGGGTTCTTGGTAGATGGACTCCAGCATGAAGCAGCATTGTGCATGACTCTTTCTGGGCTAGAGAAGGCATCCATTATACAGAAAAATGAGGATCCAACAAGACAACAGCAGAGTCTCTGTGTCTCCTTACTGCGCGCGTTCAGATAAGTATGGCATGGAGAGCAGAGAACTGCTTGTAAGTACAGCGGATCTAACTACACAGAAATAGTAGATTAATTTCTACGACATTATGGCGAGTCAGGTAAAACAAGAGAACCGACAGATTTTTCCTGTAGACAACTGATAAAAGGAGAGAGGAAGTAAACTGTAATTTTGTCTGCGGTGTTGAGGAAATTTCTGCTCGGTAAAAGAACGTTTTTTCTAGTTTTATCTAAAGGACGAGGTAAGTGCTTTTTTGTTGTGTAGTTTTTTGGTGGATCTGAGCTGATTGTACAGAGATTGTGACGTGTATGTGCTGACCAGTACAGGGTATCATGTTTTTTTGTTGTAACCTCTCTGTTTTTGTGTAACTTTTATGTTACTGTGATTTTGTAAGAGGTGATTCTAGTTTGTAGAGGCAACTTTTTGTTTTAATGTTTGTACAGGAGAGACAGCATTTTTTTATACTGTTAGCCTGTAAATCACCCCCAGAGAGGAGGTTTGCTCTGGTTTCAGGGGTGGGGCACAGGGAATAGAGAAACTGTTTTGTTTAATTTGGTTTCTCTATTGCTGGATTTTGGAGACACCATCTTGTCTTCCTTTGTGTGCCCAGCCACGTACTCTTGTTGGCCATCTTTGATTACCTTTGTGTGAAGAACATGTGCTTTGGCAGACATCTTGGTTAGTTTGGTGCTGCAGGTTTTTAACAAGGAATTCAGTTTTAGATGGAGCTGGTTCACTTTTAGTTTTGGTGTCTATGGAAAGCGATTCGTTTGTTTTTGCCTCAAATGTTAGTTTTTGTCCTGAAGTTATTTTTGTTTTTTTGTAACTTTTCTATGTACGGCTTGATTTTGTTGTAAGTTTTGTGCTGGATGTCGGTTGAGTGTTCAGTTATGTTATAGCCCAGTGACCAGCCTGATAGGGGAATCATTGTGTGATGGTTAATGATTCTGCTTAATGTTTGTATATCTGTGGCTGTTACACTGAATTGTAGAATTGTTTGAATAGTTAATACGGGTACTACAGTGTAGAAGGGTGGTGCTTTGTAGTTCTGTGCCAAAAGTATTGGTACAACTCATAGAGATTGATAGCAGTGTCTTTTTTGTAGTAACCATTGTCGTGTTTGTATTCCTGTACAATGGAAACATTTTTAAGGAAGTAGCTAAGTTAGAACACATGGCGACCATTGTTCAAGCTATGCAGGGATCTACTGATCCATGGCGGCAGGCTCAGAATTGTGTAGCAGACCTGATAGGTAACAGAAAGTTCCGCAAACGGAAAGGCAAGTATGCTCTGATTTTTGCTGCTGGTTGGATAGCTGATAAATTTCAGGAGTCTTGTAGGCTGAAGCTGAGTTTGGAAGGAGAGATGGGCAGATTTAAAAGTGGAAATTGGTAAATTGAGAGCTCTTGTCCAGCAGGCAGCTGAAGCTAGCACAGAGTATGAATGTACTGTGAGGTCTAATACTGAGCTGTGCAAGGAGAATGAATGGTTGTCTGAAAGTCCAACACATGCACAGGGGGCTGTAAAGGAATTGTCTGGTCCCTGCAGGAGGACAGAAGTTGAACATTGTGATGTAAGTATGGAGAAGTCTGAGGACTTTGGGTCAGATACTGAAACCGACTCGGGGATGGAGATGGACAATTTGTCTGACCCTGGAGTTGGAAATGTTGGTGCAATGGCGAAGGATACCTCAGATGAGTCCACGGTAAAAGGACTCCATTCAGATGGTAGTGTGGGATCTAGTCATGCTAGGATGGTTAGTGTTGTGCAGCAAGGCCGATCACCATGTGCCCAGAGAAGGCTTTGTGCAGGGAGACAAGCTATTCGTTGTTTTGCATGCAGGGGATTTGCACACATTGCCAGGTACTGTGCAGTAACTAATGGCAACAGACACAGAGATTCTAAGTATCCCAGAACCACACCTAGAAGTAAAGCAGTTTATTCAGCAAGGTGGGGTAATGGTCCCAGACATGGATCTTTGCAAAGGTATCAAAGCCAGGGACAGCCAAGATCATGGATCCAGGAAACAGATTTAAAATCCCAATATGAACAGCAGAAATGTGAAAATGAGAAGCTTATAGAGGAAAGAGATCGTTTCTGGGAATTCAGCAGAGTTCCTAATTTTGGGTGCCAGAGAAGGGGAAATGAAGAGATGTTATTGAGGTCTTTGTAAACCATTTTACTGTTTGTATTTTGCAGGAAAAATTGGAGGAACTTTTAAACCTAATTTAAATTGACTTTTTCCTTTCGCTGGAAACCTGTTTGGGGACCTTGTTTTAATGTTAAATACTGTTTCTATGGTAATATGAAACTAAAGTTGGCTGGGGACTGGACTGTTTCAGGCGAACCCTCCAAGACATTGATGTGTTAATTCAGTCCTATACAATTGTATGTGTGTGTTCCAACGTTTTTTTTTTTTTTTTTGGTGTTTGTATTGAGTTTTGGTTTTAAGTTAAAATTTACTTTTTACTGAATCTCAATGTATATAGCAAGGCTTCCTGTAACTGAAGTTTTTGGTAGAGAGTGTACTTTAGTTGTGTTTTTTTCATGTTATTGTTTGGGCGTTTTTGCGTCTTGGGAGGGCAATTCATGCCCCCTCCCCCATTGTTTTGGGTTTTAGAACCTTGCTGCGTTTTGCATACTATCGCATTACTGTTGGTTTTGCGGTAGAAAAAGACAGGATTTGGTTTTAAAACTTTCTTTTTATATTTACTTTCCATAGGCGGATTGTGCAAGCGAGAATAACACGCTTTTATTGGTTTAGATTTGCTTTGCACAGCGAGTAGTTCATTTCGGTTTTACGTTCAGACTGTTCGTTTTTGTTTTGGAGTTTTTTCATTTGGCGACAGTGATTCAGGTGTTGTACTGAGACATCGTACAACTAGGAAATAGACAGCAGAAGGCTATCCCCATTTATCAACTGTATACTGAAAGAAGCCACATTATTCTGTAGCGAAAACGGTTGTAACTGTGCTGTGCGGTTTAGTCTGGTGACGCAGTGTACGGTCGTACAGTGTCTACGCTTGTGTATGCATACACTGTGAGGGGTAGAGACATAATTCGCGGGTAATCTGTGGTTGTTGACTAATCATTTGGCATAGTTCTGTACCAAACGTGTTGGGATAACAAGCCATAGAGTTACTTGTTGCCTCGGTTAGGGTCTCTAGTTGGGGGACTATAGTGGTTGTAGTCCGACAATCCACCGCAGAAGAAGACACCGGGCGGTGCTCTCCTAAATTGGTGCAGGGTTTCCCTGGACGCAGGGGTAAGACGATAATCCGATTCGAATCGCCATGGGCAATGTGCCGTCCATGCAAGGGAAGGAAAGCGAGGCTTCCCACAGTCAGATGACTGCGCAGCACATGAAATCTAGTTTTGGGGTGAAGGCCATGAAACCCCTTTAAAATATGGCATAGATAGTCCATGGGTACTGCTTGGGGTATCCCTCTGGAGGGGACATTTGACGTAGCTCAGATGTGGCTTCAGAAGTCTATTAAGGTAAACCGACAGGGTATACAGAAGGCGGTTTCAGTCCAGAAGAACTGCATTATGTACACCTGGCCAGAGGGGATAGCCACGATTGGTGATCCAATGATGGAAGCGGAAGAGGCTCTTTCTGGGCTAACTCTGCTAAGGCAGTCTGGATCCACCAACACTGGATCTGTTGTAGTTTCCTCTGATGTTTCTGTCATCACCAATGTAACTTGTCATACCTCAGCCCTGACAGCCTGCTGTGGCCAGCCTGGGTCACTAGCTCTCTATACTTGCTTCCCACCTAAGGGTTAACTCTGTGTCTGAACCTGAGGTTTTGCATAAAACCAGACCACACCCTCCTCCCCTTTGCTCTTTCATTTTGTGTTTTTCCCTTCCCAGTGTCCAGAGGTCTTGAGAGCTCCCTCTTGTCATTGTATGTTGCCTGATTTATTTTGCTCTGCCGTGCATTCTTACTGTGTCTGCATTACCTGGTTCCTGCTGGCTGGACGATCCACTGCGTGGCCCACTATCCAGTGGGTCCAGAGACTCTCAAGTGGCTTCCAGCCCTCCAGCTCTCTCCAAGGAGACCAACCTTCTATCAAGGTACATTTGCCTAAAGACTCCTGCTTCTCCTCAAGCGGATCTGGAGAGAGACTACGTGGTCCACCATCCACTTGCCTATTTTCTGTGTTACTGTCTGTTCTGTGCTGGACTGTTAGCTGTGAACCATTCTTCAATACAGCCTTATTGTACATATACTGCCTCCAGTGTCTGTGTTCCTGCTTATCCCCAGCGCTTGGGATTATATATCACAACACAGAGGCTGTGCCATGGCTCCTTCGTGGCGCGAGCCTGACATAACTAACTCTGCTCTCTCTCCAGTTTTTGTGTTTTTCGATTCCAGGGTCAACAACTAACCTGGACACGTCTTCCTCGGGTCAGTGACTAGTCCCTCGGAATACAGTTGCAAGCTGAAGATCGTGTTAGATTAGTGGGCCCCAATCGATCCAGGGGTGGTACTGCTGCAGTATGTGGATGACTTGCTATTTTGCTGTCCCACACGGGAGGCTTGTTATCGGCATACTGTATCATTGCTTAACCATCTGACACCCACAGGTAATAAGGCTAGCAAGTAAACGATTATCTTTTCAGGACATTGCATCTCTCAGGGTACCCGGCATTTAACCACCCAGAGAGTACAGACATTGAAAGACCTGCAGAGACCTAGAAACACCTCTCTGCTGCCAGGTTGAGTAAATATGAAGTAGCTCTCCTAACACCTACTAACCTGACTCTAAGACGATGCACCATTTTGAACCCAGTGTCTCTTCTTCCTGTTATGAAGAAGGAAGAGAAGGGGGGAGATAATGGTGTGGAGAGAATGGTGTGAAAAAAATAGTAAATTTTCCAACGTTTACTAACCATTCGGCTCTCACTTCACCAGTCAGATCTTTGCAGATGAAGCCCCACGGGCTCTCCAGAGATGGGATTGTACTACCCTCAACAGCTGTACATTCTCAGCTGACGGGGTATGTGCAGCCTCTGCAAAGGGAGCTCCAAAAAGTCCACCACCAGGTTCGGGAGTCTCTCCCAGACCCAGACTCAATAACCAGTGTTCATTCTAGTCAACCAGGTGATTGGATCATGCTAAAGAAACATCCGAGGACGGGACTAGAGGCGAGATATCATGGGCCATTCCAGGTGCTGCAGATGATGCCAACCTCCCTGAAATTCGAGGGACGAGACAACTGGATCCACGACGGTCACTGCAAGAAGTTTCTCAACTACGTCAAAGAGTGAAGAGTATCATTTTCTTTATTTGTTTAGTTTAGTTTTTAGCGAGGGAAATGCACCTAAGACTAGCAAGGGCCCCAAGGAGACATTTGTTGATAACACATAATGATACATTCCTAGAGGGTAACATCAGTTGTAGTTTAATAGTAACTCTGGCTCCTGCCGTTCGCTTGTTAAGTTCTTGTGCGGTGTTGCAGTGAGGGAGATCACCAAGGAACGACGACAGTAGAGCGTCCAAAGGGGGGTTTACATGGGTCAGGTCCACACTGACTGGAGCAGGGCAGAGGCGGAGCTATGACTAGTGAGAGTTGGAATCCTTTTTAAAGCTTTGGTAGGTCTTGGGGTTCGCTGGTTTTCCATTGGATCCTGGCTAAAGGAAATGGGAGTATATATTCTTATGGTGTTTCTGTTTTTGTTCCTTCTATACGCCGGAGTGAGATGTTCCTTATTAGGGATGAGCTGTTCGGGTTCGGACGGTTCGGAGTTCGGCCTGAACTTTGGCAGTTCGAAAGTTCACAAACTTTGAACTTTTTGGGTGTGTTCGGTTCGAGTTCGGAAAAAAAAATAAATTTTGAAAAAGGTATAGAAAATGCTTAAAAAAATACTAAAAAGTCAAGAAATAAAGAGACTCTTTACTGCAGAATATTATAAGCAATGGTTTATTAGATATTGAATTAAAAACTAATGTGTACGTGGAAAGATTCTCAACTCTAAATGACCTCTGTTCACAATCGAGCATAACACCAGGTGTTTTTAGTCTGGTAATCAATTTGATACATTGTACACTATATTGAGGTGCTGAGGGGGTGGGGTGGTGTCTGCTTCTGATTGAAATTTGAGAATTAATTTCCCTCCTAAAACTTCCTAATATGCTGCATTTAACTGGTGTTTGAAAAAATTCAAAATAACATCTAAAGCAATTTTATTTTTCACCTTGGGATTAAACATTCACAGGGTTATTCAGAGAGAGGTGAAAAGCAGGAGAATAACTGGAGAAGTGAAAATTCTAGGTCAAAATATAGACTATTTGGTCTAGATTGTTCTCTTCTCCTGTCAGTTCTCCTGGCTTTCACCTCTCTCTCAGGGTTGTTCAGAGAAAGGTGAAAACCAGGAGAATGGCAGGAAAAGAGAACAATCTGGACCAAATAGCCCATTTGGAAAGTGAGACAAGGCTAGGGTCAGACTAACGCATTTTTCGCAGCGACCGTCAAAAAGTGCGTCCGAACCCTTTGCCGTATTTTCTCACGGAATGCGCAAAAACAGTCATTTTTATGCGTGATTTTTTACGGATCCAAACCAGGAAACTTTGGGTGTCTGGACGTTATGTTGGCCGGACATGAGCAGGGTCTGACGTCTCCAAATCACGCACACACGCCGCTAGTGGACGCAGCGCACTCTGTACGTCCATACTAGCGGTTCTGCGTTCTCGAAAAAATCCATGAATTTTCCACTTGCGTTGCGCAGCCGGACTTTCGTACGACCGTACTTCGTATATTGGCCGTCATTGCCCGTCATTTGCTGCTAGTGCGGCCGTGATTAAGTGCGCCTAAACGCATGTTAAAAATTCGGTAGTCTGACCCTAGCCTAAATGGGAGAATTTTTCTGGTTTGGCTATTTTGACCTAGAATTTTCCATTCTCCAGTCATTCTCCTGCTCTTCACCGCTCTCTGAATAACCCTGACAGGGTTATTCAGACAAAGGTGAAACTCAGGAGAAAGACTGAAGAGAAAATTCTAGGTCAAAATAGCCAAACCAGAAAAATTCTCCCATTTATCTCACTTTCCAAATCGGCTATTTGGTCTAGAATTTTCCATTCTCCAGTCATTCTCCAGCTTTTCACCGCCAAGAAATCTGTAAACTTTTTCTGCGTGTCCGAAAATGTCTCCTCTTTTCATACAGACTGCCGCCCCAAGCATTTGTTTATGGATAGATTAAAGGAAAAGCATTTACCGTCATTTGAAATGTCATTTTTTGGTTTTTACATATTTCTATACATCCTAGAAATCCGCCACTTCACGGGCAGGTTATGGGGACCTCCTAGGCACGATATTTGAAGGAATTTTTCATTTTTATTTTTAACCCTTATTTCATGGAAAACTCACTGTCCCTTTAAAAACGTTTTTTTTTTTACTTTTTGTCCTTGTTTCCTGTCCCCCAGGGCACTACCCGGACCCCATACACCTTTTATGGCAAATATCTAGCATATATGCCCTCTTGGAGGGCACTCTAAAAACCAAATTTTCAGCCCCATTGACTTGTATTGAGTTCGAGTTCGGGTTCGGATCCGAACATTTGGAAAGTTCGGGTTCGGCTCCGAACCGAACTCGGGGAGTGTTCGGCTCATCCCTATTCCTGATGTCTAATCGACCGAATGACCGAAGCCCGAACAGACGAGACGCCCTGAAGACCAACCCATGGACCGAATACAGAGGATTCCAGACCGACCGGCGACCGACGCAACCCACCACCTCATGTCCTCCCTCTGAGTCACCTCCCCTAGAGCAGATTCTAAGTGTCAAGATCTACGTGTCAAGATTTGTTTTAAGATTTACCAAAAAAGTCGGCATGTCAAGATTTGTTTTTAGACTTGCTTTAAGATGAGACTTTCTGTTGTTTTCCATGATCTGTTTGGCTTTTTGGATTCAGGACTTTCCGTATACAAGAGGAACTGTTTCTTTCCAAGGAAGATCGAGATTCATCAAGGGACACTGGGGAGCATATGACAAAGAGGAGGGACTGTTGAGGAAATTTTATTATGTGGACATTATATTCTAGGATGTGTGTGTTTTATAGGTTGTCATCTCTCTCCCTGTGTTAGATTTAACCGAGAAACGCTCTACCAGAGGGTACTTGGGTTTAATCAGAACCAGAGGCAAAACTGTCAGTACGAAAACTTTCTCTTGGGTTTAGAGATGTGTTCTCCGTGTGTGGGGGCGTTTGGCGGTTTGTGAGCACTAAGTGCAATGCGCTGGGCTTCTTACCTCCCAATGTCTATGCACATTGGAGAAGTGAAGTCTACATAATGAGAGATACGTATTATATCTCTGTTGCAGCTACGCTATCCCTTTCTGGATACATACCTGCTTTTAAGACATGCCTGCCTTGTCTGTACACTCGTACCGTGTGCTGACAATAGCTGGAATGTCTCCGCAGATATGTCTCAAATCTATAAGAACAAGTAGACTGATCTTCTTCACTAGATACTGATTAAATCTGAGCAGTGTTGAATGGGGTCCATACTGGCAGTGATGGGGGATGGTCGGCCACACATGGAGGACGGGGACAATGGACATAACTCATCCTTCCTAATAGGGATGAGGTGTGTACAGTGGACTATTCCGCCATCCTAGTGCACTCCCCTGTCCTTTTGATATGTAAATGTACTTACTGGGCCGACTGGTTTATGTTGTAAAGCCATCACCCACTGGGCATTGTCCTATTGTCTAATAAATGAAGGAGGCCAGAAGCAAAGAGGGCTCTTGGTTGATGGACTCCAGCATGAAGCAGCATTGTGTATGACTCTTTCTGGGCTAGAGAAGGCATCCATTATACAGAAAAATGCGGATCCAACAAGACAACAGCAGAGTCTCTGTGTCTCCTTACTCCGCGCGTTCAGATAAGTATGGCTGGGAGAGCAGAGAACTGCTTGTAAGTGCAGTGGATCTAACTACACAGAAATAGTAGATTCATTCCTACGACAAGACGCAGTGTCCAGCCAAGGAAACTTAGTGCAGCAGATGATAGACACATCAAACTTATTGCCCTTTGAAATTGGAAGATGTCCAGCAGTGTCATCAGCTCAGAACTGGCAGAAACCAGTGGGACCCAGGTACACCCATCTACTGTCCAGAGAAGTCTGGCCAGAAGTAGTCTTCATGGATGAGTTGCAGCTAAACAGCAACACCCCCGACGTGGGAACAAGGTCAAGTGACTAAGGCTAGGGTCAGACGAAAGCATTTTTCCCCGCGAACGTGAAAAAGAGCGTCCGAACGCATTGACGTATTTTTTCACGGAATGCGCAAAAACGGTCAGACGACGCGAATTTTCGGGCGTGATTTTGTACGGATCGTCAATAAAACTCTTTTTGCATCTGGACGTTATGTAGGCTGGACATTAGCAGCGTCTGACATCTCCTAATCACGCAAACACGCCGCTATGCTGCAGCTGCGCACTCAGTACGTCAGTACTAGCGGTTCAGCGTTCTCAAAAAAATGCATTCAAATTCCACTTGCGTTGCACGGCCGGACTTTTGTGCGGCCGTACATCGTATATTGGCCGTCATTGCCCGTCATCTGCTGCTAGTGCGGCCGTAATTACGTGCGCCAGAACGCACGTTAAAAGTGCGCTGGTCTGACCCCAGCCTAAGGTATGCACGAAAACATAGGAACTGGGGAGCAGAAAAATGACAGCAAGTGCTCTGGACTGATGAGTCAAAATTTGAAATATTTGGCTGTTGCAGAAGGCAGTTTGTTCGTTGAAGGGCTGGAGAGCGGTACAATAATGAGTGTCTGCAGGTGACAGTGAAGCATGGTGGAGGTTCCTTGAACGTTTGGGGCAGCATTTATGCAAATGGAGTTGGAGATTTGGTCAGGATTAATGGTGTTCTCATTGCTGAGAAATACAGGCAGATACTTCTCCATCATACAATACCATCAGGGAGGCGTATGATTGGCCCCAAATTTATTCTGCAGCAAGACAATACCCCAAACACATACAGCCAAAGTCATTAAGAAGTATCTTCAGCGTAAAGAAGAACAAGAAGTACTGGAAGTGACGGCATGGCCCCCACAGAGCCCTGATCTCAACATCATCGAGCGTGTCTGGGATTACATGAAGAGACAGACGGAATTGAGAAAGCCTACATCCACAGAAGATGTGTGGTTAGTTCTCCAAGATGTTTGGAACAACCTACCAGCCGAATTCCTTCAAAACGGTGTGCAAGTGTACCTAGAGGAATTGCTGCTGTTTTGAAGGCAAAGGGTGGCTACACCAAATATTGATTTGATTTAGATTTCTCTTCTGTTCATTCACTGCATTTTTTTCATTTATGAACATACATGTTTAACACTTCCCTTTTTGAAAGGATTCTTTGTTTACAGCATTTTTTCACACCTGCCTAAAACTTTTGCACAATACTGATATATATATATATACAAATACACACACTGCAGCCAGACTTTAAATAAATAAATATATATATATACACACAGCAGTCAGACTTTAAATATATATATATATATATATACTAGGTGGAAAGCCTGCCCAGAGGGCAGTCTATTGTTGTCGCCAGGTCAGAATTCACGTCCACATAGTTTTTTTTCAATGTCCTATCCAAGAGTATCTCTGTATATAAATACGTTTGTAATGCGTCCATCGCCATCCCATCCGCAACAGGAGGGCCGACTGAGCAGCTGTGATGGGTGCGCGCACAGCTGACAGCGCATTAGAAAGGCATTTATATATTAGAGTAGGTTCCTCTTCCCTCTTAAATTGTAAGCTCACGGGAACCGGACCCTCAGATTGTAAACTCGTGGGGCCCCTTAGATTGTAAACTCATGTGGCCCCTTAGATTGTAAGCTCATGGGGGACCTTAGATTGTAAACTCATGTGGCCCCTTAGATTGTGTTGGGCTTGGGCGGGCATTTTTTTTGTAGCGTATACATTATGCGTAAATTTAATGGCACGTGGTATGCATGGCATGGCAGGCTGGTATTTAGGCCCACTGGTATTGTGAGACACTGGTATTATGAATGGCAGACTGGCATTATGGCTGGCAGACTGGCATTGTGCATGGCAGACTGGTAATATGGCTGGCGAACTGGTAATATGGCTGTCAGACTGGTATTGTGCATGGCAGACTGCTATTGTGCATGGCAGACTGGTAATATGGCTGGTGAACTGGTAATATGGCTGGCAGACTGGTATTGTGCATGGCAGACTGCTATTGTGCATGGCAGACTGGTAATATGGCTGGCGAACTGGTATTGTGTGTGGCAGACTGGTATTGTGCATGGCAGACTGGTAATATGGCTGGCGGACTGGTAATATGGCTGCCGAACTGGTATTATGGCTGGCAGACTGGTAATATGGCTGGAAGACTGGTTTTGTGCATGGCAGACTGGTAATATGGTTGGGAACTGGTATTGTGCATGGCAGACTGGTAATGTGCATGGCAGACTGGTAATATGGCTGGCAAACTGGTAATATGGCTGGCAAACTGGTATTATGGTTGGCAGACTGATAATATGTCTGGCAGACTTGTATTGTGCATGGCAGACTGGTAATATGGCTGGCAAACTGGTATTGTGCATGGCAGACTGGTATTGTGCATGGCAGACTGGTAATATGGCTGGCGGACTGATAATATGGCTGCCGGACTAGTAATATGGCTGCCGAACTGGTAATATGGCTGGCAGACTGGTAATATGGCTGGCAGACTGGTTTTGTGCATGGCAGACTGGTAATATGGCTGAGAACTGGTATTGTGCATGGCAGACTGGTATTGTGCACAGCAGACTGGTAATATGCATGGCAGACTGGTAATATGCATGGCAGACTGGTATTGTGCATGGCAGACTGGTAATATGCATGGCAGACTGGTATTATGCATGGCAGACTGGTATTGTGCATGGCAGACTGGTAATATGGCTGGCGGACTGGTAATATGGCTGCCGAACTGGTAATATGGCTGGCAGACTGGTTTTGTGCATTGCAGACTGGTAATATGGCTAGGAACTGGTATTGTGCATGGCAGACTGGTAATGTACATGGCAGACTGGTAATATGGCTGGCGAACTGGTAATATGGCTGGCGAACTGGTAATATGGCTGGCAGACTGGCAATATGTCTGGCAGACTGGTATTGTGCATTGCAGACTGGTAATATGGCTGGCAAACTGGTATTGTGCATGGCTGACTGGTATTGTGCATGGCAGACTGGTAATATGGCTGGCAAACTGGTATTGTGCATGGCAGACTGGTATTGTGCATGGCAGACTGGTAATATGGCTGGCGGACTGATAATATGGCTGCCGGACTAGTAATATGGCTGCCGAACTGGTAATATGGCTGGCAGACTGGTAATATGGCTGGCAGACTGGTTTTGTGCATGGCAGACTGGTAATATGGCTGGGAACTGGTATTGTGCATGGCAGACTGGTAATGTGCATGGAGACTGGTATTGTGCATGGCAGACTGGTAATATGGGTGGCAGACTGGTATTGTGCATGGCAGACTGGTAATATGCATGGCAGACTGGTAATATGGCTGAGAACTGGTATTGTGCATGGCAGACTGGTATTGTGCACAGCAGACTGGTAATATGCATGGCAGACTGGTAATATGCATGGCAGACTGGTATTGTGCATGGCAGACTGGTAATATGCATGGCAGACTGGTATTATGCATGGCAGACTGGTATTGTGCATGGCAGACTGGTAATATGGCTGGCGGACTGATAATATGGCTGCCGAACTGGTAATATGGCTGGCAGACTGGTTTTGTGCATGGCAGACTGGTAATATGGCTAGGAACTGGTATTGTGCATGGCAGACTGGTAATGTGCATGGCAGACTGGTAATATGGCTGGCGAACTGGTAATATGGCTGGCGAACTGGTAATATGGCTGGCAGACTGGCAATATGTCTGGCAGACTGGTATTGTGCATTGCAGACTGGTAATATGGCTGGCAAACTGGTATTGTGCATGGCAGACTGGTATTGTGCATGGCAGACTGGTAATATGGCTGGCGGACTGATAATATGGCTGCCGGACTGGTAATATGGCTGCCGAACTGGTAATATGGCTGGCAGACTGGTAATATGGCTGGCAGACTGGTTTTGTGCATGACAGACTCTTAATATGGCTGGGAACTGGTATTGTGCATGGCAGACTGGTATTGTGCATGGCAGACTGGTAATATGGCTGGCAGACTGATAATATGGCTGCCGGACTGGTAATATGGCTGCCGAACTGGTAATATGGCTGGCAGACTGGTTTTGTGCATGGCAGACTGGTAATATGGCTGGGAACTGGTATTGTTGCTGGACTGGTAATATGGCTGCCGAACTGGTAATATGTCTGGCAGACTGGTACTATGGCTGGCAGACTGGTTTTGTGCATGGCAGACTGGTAATATGGCTGGCAGACTGGTATTGTGCATGGCAGACTGGTAATATGGCTGGCGGAGTGATAATATGGCTGCCGGACTGGTAATATGGCTGCCAAACTGGTAATATGGCTGGCAAACTGGTATTGTGCATGGCAGACTGTTATTGTGCATGGCAGACTGGTAATATGGCTGGCAGACTGATAATATGGCTGTCGGACTGGTAATATGGCTGCCGAACTGGTATTGTGCATGGCAGACTGCTAATATGGCTGGCAGACTGGTATTGTGCATGGCAGACTGGTAATATGCATGGCAGACTGGTATTGTGCATGGCAGACTGGTATTATGCATGGCAGACTGGTATTGTGCATGGCAGACTGGTATTGTGAATGGCAGACTGGTAATATGCATGGCAGACTGGTAATATGGCTGGGAACTGGTATTGTGCATGGCAGACTGGTAACATGCATGGCAGACTGGTATTGTGCATGGCAGACTGGTAATATGCATGGCAGACTGGTATTGTGCATGGCAGGCTGGTATTGTGCATGGCAGGCATGGCAGACTGGTAATATGGCAGGCCGGGCACGGAGGAGATGGAGGCCAGGCACGGAGGAGATGGAGGCCGGGCACGGAGGAGATGGAGGCCGGACACGGAGGAGATGGAGGCCGGACACGGAGGAGATGGAGGCCGGGCACGGAGGAGATGCACAAAACAAATCCGATCCATTGGAGAGGCGCTGTGCTGTGCGCCTCTCCAATGGATCGGATTTGTTTTGTCCCTCTCGCACGCCGGCTGTGCGCGTGCCGCGGCCGTTGGATGCGCGCGCAGCCAACCGCCGCAGGTTGCGTGCGCATGCGCAGTAGGGTTTTGGCGACGGACACGCCATCCCTTACTGTTTTATAGTATAGATATATATATATATATATATATAAGTCCAAGTGGCCCCGCACTCCACCTACAAGATTATTCTGCTCCGGTGCAAAAATTCTGACTGCATCCAAACATCCTCCAAGTTTCAGATGCGCATGGAGACTATCAGGGTAATTCAAAGAGAATCGAAAAGTCACCGCACGTTCGGTGACTTTTCGTTCTCTTCAATTCGGTGCCATTCGGCAATCCCATTTCGGCGACCCTGCGGTGTATTCAGCACGCACCACAGGGCCTTCGAAGCGCAGGGAAAAGCTGCCGCAAACCCGATGAAAAGTCACTGCCAAAACCCGGCGAATGCACGCAGAAACCCACAAAAACATCTGTATTAACCCATCGAAGATGCCGGAAAAACCCGAGCAGGAGCCGATCACACGCAGCGCAGCCTCCAGAAAAAACCGTCTAAGCAGATGAGTGAAGTGAATAAATTAGCAAAACAGTTTGCTTGAATGTTTGAAAAGTGAAACGCTGTTTGCAAAGAAACTACTGAGCGAAAATGTCTGAAATTGACATATGAGGTCCAGGGAATGATAATAAAAAGGTCTGTTACAGAAAAAATAAGTAAAGTAAAAAAACAAATAAAAAAATCGACCTTTTTGAAAAAAAACAAATCCAGAAAAATGCTTAAAATATCCTAAAAAATCTATAAATAAAGAGACTGTAGAATTTTATAATGAGCAGTTTATTAGATATTAGATATTGAATTAAAACGGGAATATTTTTATTTTTTTTATAACACAGTTTTATTGATTTTATAAATAATACAAGAAACTGCTACAAGGAACCAAATGAAGCACAGAAAACAAGCCAGTACTTCGGGAAGTAATACAAAATATCAATAAACAAACTAAGCTAAATCAGCATTCTAACCACGTAGCAAAGCAGTGCCTTAAAAAGAAATAAGTAACATTTGCAAAAGTCAAAAAATAAAAAATAAAACACAAGGGAAGGGGAAAAAAATAAAATAAAAAAATAAATTAAAAAAAATCAAGGTCTCCTGGTCAAATAAATAATGCATAAATCATGGAACCGGTTGTGTCGCAAGCCACGGTTCCCATATCTTAGTACACTGCAGAACGGTATCGTGTAGTTGCGCTGTCAAGAGTTCCATCTTATAGATATACCACACTTTCGACACCACCTCCGCTTCGGAGGGAAGGGTCACTTTCCATGATGCGTGAAGCCGTGCAAACTCGATGGACCAATTTAAGGGAATAACGAGACAGCTCATATCGATGGGATGGACTATTGAGTAAAGCCAGCAATGGCTCAGGGAGTATCTGTAGACCAATAGCGCGCGAAAGTAGCATAAAAACTGAGGACCACAAAATGGTAACATGCCCACATTCCCACTACATATGGTAAAACGTTCCGCGATGGCCACAACCTCTAGTACAGAGGCCAGACAAACCCGGGTAGATTCTTTGTAGTCTAACAGGGTCCAGGTACCATCTGGAAAGACGTTTGTAGCAGTTCTCTTTCACCAAGGTACAGGTGGTTATCCCCATGGAGGACTCCATCAACGCCTCCCACTCCTCCCGAGGAATAGGGCGACCAACGTCCCTCTCCCACAGCTGTTGATATGAGCATGGTTTATCAAGTAATGGGGAAAGGAGCAGTGCATAAAGTAGAGAGATCGCCCCAGCCGTACTCGAACTCCTCATCGCCAGGCTTTCAAACGGTGTGGTGGTAGGGATACCTGAAGTAAAACGATTGTGAATAAAGTGCCGTAATTGAATGTAACGGTGAAATTCCCTCAACGGAATATCATGAGATTCTCTATAATACTCCCAAGAGGGGAATTTCCCTTCGAAGAGCACTGAGCCCAGTGTCGTGAATCCCTTATTCTGCCACCACTGAAACGCTCGTCCCTCTCTCCCAGACCATGGCGGAAAAAGGGGGTTATCCCTCAAAGGGATCATCCCAGAGCCCAGTGTAGTAAGAGACGCCCGAAATTTAACTTTGGACCACAAATTAAGTGAGTGAATAGAAGTAGGCAATAATCGCTTCCGTTCGGTCGAGGAGATCTGTCTCCAGGGCAGCTGTGATAAGCAAGCCGGAAAGACAGACCTGGTCTCAATATCTACCCAACAAACACTGCCTTGTCTCGAGGACCATTGAAGGAGCTGAGTTAGTTGCGAACCCGGCGAATGCACGCAGAAACCCACAAAAACATCCGTATTAACCCATCGAAGATGCCGGAAAAACCCAAGAAGGAGCCGATCACACCCAGCGCAGCCTCCAGAAAAAGCCGACTCCGCAGATGAGTGAAGTGAATAAATTAGCAAAACAGTTTGCTTGAATGTTTGAAAAGTGAAACGCTGTTTGCAAAGAAACTACTGAGCGAAAATGTCTGAAATTGACATATGAGGTCCAAGGAATGATAATAAAAAGGTCTGTAGCAGAAAAAATAAGTAAAGTAAAAAACAAATAAAAAAATCGACCTTTTTGAAAAAAAAACAAATCCAGAAAAATGCTTAAAATATCCTAAAAAATCTATAAATAAAGAGACTCTTTACTGTAGAATTTTATAATGAGCGGTTTATTAGATATTAGATATTGAATTAAAACGGGAATATTTTTAACATTGAAGCCTATGGGATTCGCCTGAATCACCTGCCGAATTAAACCACCGAATGGCAGAGCATTCCGGGAACCTTTCACTGCTGGTTTGTCCTCTCTGAATAGCTGAAGCAGTGCTTTTTTACGGGGATTTCACTGCCCTCGAACAGCCACCGTATGGGCAGGCAATTCGCCAGGATTTGGCGAATTGCCTGCTCTCTGGATAGCTGAATGGTCTAGAAAGGTAACCGAATGCTGATTTTCAGCGTTCGGTTCCCTATTGGCAGCTATTCGGATCTCTTTGAATAACTCTGTAAGTAAAATTTAAATTTTTTTTTTTTAAAGTTGCATAATATGCATAGATCGATGTTTCAGTTCCCAGAGGAACACAGCAGCCAGACTTTATATATATATATATATACACAGCAGCCAAACTTTAAACATATATATTATATATATATATATATAGTGTCTATAAGGGTTGTGGTGAAGGACTAAAAGTGAGACAAAAAGCCTCCACACTATCAAAAGTGTGTTTAATGTTACAGAAGCCACCCGCACATCATAGCAATTCAAAGAATTGCATCCCAGAGCTCCTGTGCCACATTCCCCATATGCAAATGACCTCTGTCTCACTTTTACACATCCTGGATCTGTTATTACACAGAACCCTAAAATCAATGCTATGCCACACTGTGGCTTTGTAGCAAAGATAAGGTTATGCAACTGGTCAAAGCCACTCCTAGGACAGCGCTGTTTCAGGTTTGTTAAACCCTCATCATGCCTGTCTCCTAGCTGATGAGGGTTTAACAAACCTGAAACAGCGCTGTCCTAGGAGTGGCTTTGACCAGTTGCATAACCTTATCTTTGCTACAAAGCCACAGTGTGGCATAGCATTGATTTTAGGGTTCTGTGTAATAACAGATCCAGGATGTGTAAAAGTGAGACAGAGGTCATTTGCATATCTTACCCAGAATTCCTTGCTGCATATGGGGAATGTGGCACAGGAGCTCTGGGATGCAATTCTTTGAATTGCTATGATGTGCGGGTGGCTTCTGTAACATTAAACACACTATATATATATATATATATACACAGCAGCCAGACTTTAAATATATATATACAGTCAGGTCCAGAAATATTGGGACATCGACACAATTCTAACATCTTTGGCTCAATACACCACCACAATGGAGTTGGAATGAAACAAACACAATGTGCTTTAACTGCAGACTGTCAGCTTTAATTTGAGGGTATGTACATCCAACTCAGGTGAACAGTGTAGGATTTACAGCAGTTTGCAGATGTGCCTCCCACTTGTTAAGGGACCAAAGATAATGGGACAGAATAATAATCATAAATCAAACTTTCCCTTCTTAATACTTGGTTGCAAATCCTTTGCAGTCAATCACAGCCTGAAGTCTGGAATGCATAGACATCACCAGATGCTGGGTTTCATCCCTGGTGATGCTCTGCCAGGCTTCTACTGCAACGGTCTTCATTCTGCTGCTTTTGTCAGCAGTCACATCATCAATAAATACAAGAGAACCAGTTCCATTGGCAGCCATACATGCCCACGCCATGACACTACCACCACCATGCTTCACTGATGAGGTGGTATGCTTAGGATCATGAGCAGTTTCTTTCCTTCTCCATACTCTTCTCTTTCCATCACTCTAGTACAAGTTGATCTTGGTCTCATCTGTCCATAGGATCTTGTTCCAGAACTGTGAAGGCTTTGTTAGGTGTTGTTTGGCAAACTCTAATCTGGCCTTCCTGGTTTTGAGGCTCACCAATGGTTTACATCTTGTGATGAACCCTCTGTATTCACTCTGGTGAAGCCTTCTCTTGATTGTTGACTTTGACACACATACACCTACCTCCTGGAGAGTGTTCTTGATCTGGCCAACTGTTGTGAAGGGTGTTTTCGTGGTGTATAGAGCCAAACATGTTAGAATTGTGTCGATATCCCAATATTTCTGGACCTGACTGTATATATACACACACAGCAGCCAGACTTTAACTATATACAGTATATAAATATAAGTCTGGCTGCTGTGTATATATATATATATATAATATACAGCAGCCAGACTTCTCTCTATCTCTCATATATATATATATAGAGAGAAGTCTGGCTGCTGTGTATATATCTATTTAAAGTCTGGCTGGTCATATATAATATATATATATATTTTCAGTATATATATATATGGTCTGTGGTCTCTGTGGATATATGTGTGGGTACATATATGTATGAGATCTGTGTATTGCATCAATTCATCCCTACTCTATACATAGTGCTCCCTGTGTCCCTATAATATATATATCTATATCACGGGGGTGCTACATGATTAGGGTTCCCTTTTTTCCTATTTTTTATACTATTCCTATTAAATTGGCTGTTATTTCATTCAATAGAAACTTTTTTGCCTATATAACATGCCGTTTGGGAAAATAAAAAGGTTTTGGCGTGTACATTTTAATTTACTTAGTGAATTCCTGTCCAGTGTAGAGAGAAGCAAACGTGATGCAGTGTAGACTGGCTGAGAGGCGGAGCAGAGTGAAGTGAAGCCTGCAAAACGTTTGCTTCTCTTTGCTTCGCTACACGCTCAGTGTAAGTGTCTAACTTCTAGCCATTTAGTTTTTTATATTATCCAGTACTAGTAATTAATTTACTAAATTGCTATCAGTTACAGTTACAAGTGTATATTGCTTATCCTAATAATACTAGTGACTTGTGTTTATCTATTAACAAATGTGTAGGAGGAATCTTTTGTTGTCATTGTTTAGTGCCATCTGTGTGTGTCTCATTACTCCCAGCCAGAGGCAGCATTTACATATGCAGCTCAAAGGGTTAATTGGCTATCTTAAGTAATGAACTATTTGTGCCAAGGTTTATTTTTAGACAATGCTTTAATGTCATCCATGTGTGTCTCATTACTCTCAGCCAGACTCAGCATTTGCATTTGAAGCTTAATGGTTTAATTAATTGTAATTAGGGAACTACAGTGGTGTTCCTTAATATGTGTAATATTCTTGACTTTCACATGTGTGAATAACGTGATGTTTCAGGTTTATGCGCTAATTGATTAATTGAGACATTTGCAATCATTGATCAAGTAACGGATGAATTAATTTGGATGTACATGTGTGTTGGTTTCTGTGATAATCTGGTTTCAAGAATGTGACTCCTTGGGTTTTTGATGTATTTGCCTACCATCTAATTGTGTGTGTGTATGTGTGTATATATAATTTTCACTGTTTAATAAAGTTTTACCCTTTAATTTCACCAATCAGTCTCGTGTCCTCTTTGATTAAATAATAAATGAATTGCTGATTGATTAGGCAATATAACTACCTAGTTTTGGTGATCACTGCCTTGGCGACTATCGTTGGACACCACCCTCACTCAGGGGCGGATCCAGAGACTAGTCTCGGGAGGGGCACTGACCGAAAATAAGGTGTTTTAGCAGAGAGCCCGACTCACGAGAATTTACAGAGGGCCCGGCTCACGGGAGTTTACAATCTAGAGGAGCAGAGGGCCCGGCTCACGGGAGCTTACAATCTAGAGGAGCAGAGGGCCCGGCTCACAGGAGCTTACAATCTAGAGGAGCAGAGGGTCCGGCTCACAGGAGCTTACAATCTAGAGGAGCAGAGGGTCCGGCTCACAGGAGCTTACAATCTAGAGGAGCAGAGGGCCCGGCTCACAGGAGCTTACAATCTAGAGAAGCAGAGGGCCCGGCTCACAGGAGTTTACAATCTAGAGGAGCAGAGGGCACCCAGGAGCTTACAATCTAGAGGAGCAGAGGACACCCAGGATCTTACAATCTAGAGGAGCAGAGGACAACCAGGATTTTACAATCTAGAGGAGCAGAGGACACCCAGGAGTTTACAATCTAGAGGGGCAGAGAGCACCCAGGAGCTTACAATCTAGAGGAGCAGAGGACACCCAGGAGTTTACAATCTAGAGGAGCAGAGAGCACCCAGGAGTTTACAATCTAGAGGAGCAGAGGGCACCCAGGAGTTTACAATCTAGAGGATGTCGGATATAATCTCTGCACGTGAAAACAACACGTTTATATATATTGGATTTACCAGCCAAGCCTCCAATATGTCTATATTGGACTTACTGGACCTACCTCGGCAGTTGCCTCCAATATATCAGGGATTATTATTTCATAAAAAAACTTATACGAGACACAAATATCAATCGTCTATATCTCTTAGAAATGATCCTGAATTCTTTTAATTGTCTGTGTTTTGCTTTAAAAAATACAATAATCAATAATCGGATAAAAATATATATATATTTATTACGTATACAAAAAAGTTTCAAATCTCATATCATAAACAACAATTTATAAACCACAGTCCAGCATATAAAAACTAGCTTCACAATATATGTATCTCCGGTTAATAACTGCATATATGATTATTATTATTATTATTCTTTATTTATAAAGCGCCAGCATATTCCGCAGCGCTGTACAATAAACACAGTATAGACAGGGTTACAATACATTGAACAACATTTGACAAACAGTACAGGAGGAGATGAGGGCCCTATTCCCGTAGGAACTCACAATCTGGGAGGGTTGGGGTTGGAAACAGGAGGAGAGGACTGTAAGGTGAGAGTGATTGATGGTTGCGTCAGTGAGTTGGGTGGTAGGCTTCCCTAAATAGGAACGTTTTAAGGGAGCGTTTGAAGGAAGAGAAGTTAGGGCAAAGTCTGACAGTACGAGGGAGAGCGTTCCAGAGAGTGGGGGCTGCGCGTGAGAAATCCTGCAGTCTATCATGGGAAGAGGTGATGCGGGGAGAAGCTAGTTGCAGGTCACTGTTTGACCTTAGGGAGCGGGCCGGAGTGTATTTGGTGATTAGTGAGGACAGGTAGTGGGGAGCTGAGTTAGTGAGGGTTTTGTAGGTAAGGATAAGGATTTTGAACTTAATTCTGCAGTGGATGGGGAGCCAGTGAAGGGACTCGCAGAGGGGAGTGGCAGAGACAGAGCGGCGGGTGAGGTGAATTAGCCTGGCAGAGGCGTTCAGGATGGATTGTAGGGGGGAGAGGCGGGACAGAGGGAGGCCAGATAAGAGATTATTGCAGTAGTCGAGTCGGGAGATTACCAGGGTGTGTATGAGTTGTTTTGTGGTGACAGCGGTAAGAAATGGCCGAATTCTGTAAATATTACGCAGTTGGTATCGGCAGGAGGAGGAAAGAGACTTGATGTGGGGGATGAAGGAAAGAGCAGAGTCAAGTGTAACTCCAAGACAGCGAACTTGGTTTGATGGGGAAATGGTGATACCCTCCACCGTGATAGAGAAGTCAGGAGGTGGGGAGGCATTGGAGGGAGGAATAAGTAGGAGTTCAGTCTTTGACATGTTGATCTTTAGGTGGTGGGAGGCCATCCAGGAGGAGATGCCAGATAAACAGTCACTGACTTTTGAAAGGACAGGGGGAGAGAGATCAGGGGTAGAGAGGTAGATCTGAGTGTCATCAGCGTAGAGGTGGTAATTGAAGCCAAAGCTGTTGATGATTTTGCCCAGGGAGGAGGTGTAGATGGAAAAGAGCAGAGGACCAAGGACAGAGCCTTGAGGTACACCAACAGATAGAGGCAATGAGGAGGAGGAATTACCAGCAAAGGACACACAGAAGGACCTTTTGGATAAATAGGATTCGACCCAAGCGAGTGCAGTTTCACCGAGACCCAGAGAGTTGAGGGTCTGTAGAAGGAGGGGGTGGTCAACAGTGTCAAAAGCAGCCGAGAGGTCGAGCAGGATGAGAATAGAATAGAGGCCGTGTTTTTTTAGCAGTTAGGAGGTCGTTGGTGACTTTGGTGAAGGCAGTTTCAGTTGAGTGTAGGGGACGGAAGCCAGATTGCAGGGGGTCAAGTAGTGAATTGGAGGACAGGAAGAGGGAGAGGCGGTTGAAGACTAGTTTTTCTAAGAGCTTTGATGTGAAGGGAAGCAGGGATACAGGGCGGTAGTTGTATGGAGAGTTGGGATCGAGGGATGGTTTCTTTAGTAAAGGGGTAACTAGCGCGTGTTTGAAGGCAGATGGAAAGGAGCCAGTGGAGAGAGATAGGTTGAAGATGTGTGTGAGAGCAGGGGTGAGGGAGGAGGAGAGGGGAGGAATTAGATGTGAGGGAATGGGGTCGAGTGGGCACGTGGTGAGATGTGAGGAGGACAATAAGGAATTGACTTCCTCCTCAGTGGCTGGGAGGAAGCGGCAGAGGGTGGCAGAGGGGACCTCTGGGAGTGGAGGTGGCAGATAACTATCTTGTGTTGGTATGTTGCTTCTGATAGTTAGAGTTTTACTGAGGAAGTAGTCTGCCAGGTCTTGAGCGCTGAAGGCAGCTGAGGGGGGAGGTGCAGGTGGGTAGAGGAGGGTGTTGAAGGTGGACCAGAGCCGTTTAGGGTTGGAGGACAGCGTAGATATAAGAGATGAGAAGAAGGATTGTTTGGCCAAGTGGAGGGCAGAGGTGTATGACCGGAGAATAAACTTGAAGTGAACAAAATCAGCTTCAGAGCGGGATTTCCTCCAGGCACGCTCTGCAGTGCGGGAGCATCTTTGCAGGTAGCGTGTCTGGAGGGTGTGCCAGGGCTGAAGCTGGCGGCGTGGGGCCTTACAGAGTCGAAGAGGAGCAAGAGTGTCTAGAGCAGAGATAAGAGTAGTGTTGTAGTGATTAGTGGCAGCATCAGGGCAGGTGAAGGATGAGGTATGAGGGAGGTGGTGAAGTAGGTTGGAGAATTGATGGGGGTCCACAGCATGTAGATTTCTGCGAGTGTGTGTGCGGGGTGGGGGAGCAGGGTGTTTAGGAAGTCCAGATAGGTTGAAAGAGAGAAGGTGGTGGTCAGAGATAGGGAAAGGGCGACAGTTGAACTCAGAAATGGAGCAGAGGTTGGAAAAGACAAGGTCAATAGCGTGACCATCGCGGTGGGTAGGGAGGAGGGAGGATTGTGTGAGTCCAAGGGAGGACGTGAGTGAAAGAAGTTTGGAGGCAGCAGGGGTGGAAGGATCATCAATGGAATGTTGAAGTCCCCGAGAATTAGGCATGGAAGATTAGAAGACAGGAAGTGAGAAAGCCAGGTAGCAAAGTGGTCAAAGAACTGGGAGGTTGGTCCCGGTGGGCGGTAGATGACTGCCACCCTGAGAGCCAGAGGAGAAACAGGCGGATGCAGTGTGTCTCGAAGGAGGAGAAGGAGAGGGATGGGGGTGGAGGGAGATGCTGGTAGGTGCAGGTGGGAGAGAGCAGGATTCCGACCCCGCCACCATTTCTCTCACCCGGTCTGGGGGTATGGCTCAAGTGTAGACCGCCATGTGAGAGAGCAGCAATGGAGGCCGTGTCAGAGGGAGTTAGCCAGGTTTCAGTTAAAGCTAGGAGGTTGAAGGAGTTTGAAAGGAAGAGGTCATGGACGGCTGTGAGTTTGTTGCACACAGAGCGAGCGTTCCAGAGGGCGCAGGAGAAAGAGGACAGGCGCTGAGGGATTATAGGAATGAGGTTGCTGGGCTTGCAGGGAGGTGATTTATGTGCGATGGAGATAGGATGAGATGGAAGTATTGGATGTGTTGTGGGGCCAGGGTTAGGGGATATGTCACCTGAATAGAGTAACAGCAGGAGGGTGAGAAAGAGAAGGTGGGAATGGGATTTGTGGGAGTGATTGGCAGCACGAGAGTTAGAGGGAGACCATGTTCTGAGGAAACAAAGGAGCTCATGTGAGGCCATCATGTGGGACGAGAGGAGGGAGGGAGAGATGCAGATAGTGTAGGGGTCGGTGGTAGAGGGGCAGGAGTTCCATTTAAGGAGAAAGGTAGAAGTAAAGAGTAGAAGCGTGAGAGAAAGCATGATATAGACGTGCGTTTACCCAGAGTAAAATTGGGCCTTGCAGTTCCTTCCTCCAGTCCCGCAACTCCAGGAATCAACTCTGAGCATCCACTTAAGAATGCCACTGAACTCCAGGAATCAACTCTGAGCGTTCACTTAAGAATGCCACTGAACTCCAGGAATCAACTCTGAGCGTCCACTTAAGAATGCCACTGAACTCCAGGAATCAACTCTGAGCGTCCACTTAAGAATGCCACTGAACTCCAGGAATCAACTCTGAGCGTCCACTTAAGAATGCCACTGAACTCCAGGAATCAACTCTGAGCGTCCACTTAAGAATGCCACTGAACTCCAGGAATCAACTCTGAGCGTCCACTTAAGAATGCCACTGAACTCCAGGAATCAACTCTGAGCGTCCACTTAAGAATGCCACTGAACTCCAGGAATCAACTCTGAGCGTCCACTTAAGAATGCACTGAACTCCAGGAATCAACTCTGAGCGTCCACTTAAGAATGCCACTGAACTCCAGGAATCAACTCTGAGCGTCCACTTAAGAATGCCACTGAACTCCAGGAATCAACTCTGAGCGTCCACTTAAGAATGCCACTTAAATGACACTGGAGCCTGGCTCAAATGGAGCCTGGTATAGTTGTTATATAGGGCGGACTGATTGCATTCAGGCAGTTAAAAAGTCAACAGCTGAAGCTGGATGGGCTGTGTCAATAGGGCAGGAGATTCACATGCTAATTAGCAAAGCAAATGGTGGAGAAAAACAAAAATAAATAAAAAAAAACAGAAAAAACCAAGGAAACGTTATAATGTGGGTGCCTGCGAATACTGGGTGATGGGGGTCCTACCAGCAAAAGTATGCAGGGGTTCAGTTGAGATGTGGGTGTCTGTGGATGATGGGTGATAATGCCTACCAGAAAAAGTATGCAGGGGTTCAGTTGAGATGTGGGTGTCTGTGGATGATGGGTGATAATGCCTACCAGCAAAAGTATGCTGGTAGTATATTATGATTAATATATTTACCTTATCAGTTAGTAACTAATACACAAATGGTTAATAAACATTTCTGCTTAATACAACATGCATTTCCCAGCAAACAATGTTTAACCAGCCAGCTCTTATAGATATATATATATCTCTATTCTACATGGATCAACAAAAGATGAGTTAATTTAATGATAAGTAATAAAAACTTATTTAGTGAATCCTCCCCTAATCTCGAGAATCAAACTTCTAATCTTTTGCTTTTTATTTTGTAGTTATATAACTCCTTGCTCATTAATTTTAATCACAGTAATTTCCAAATTCAATATATATATATATTGGTATCATTCCTGCAACATTTCTGTTAGGAATAAATCCTTATATCCACCTCTTCATATTTCTATCTGCAGAATAGAATTACTTAGAATTTGGATTTTAACCGTATCCGAGAAGTCTCAGTCTAATGTTGCAAGAATATCTACACACATATATATATAATTACATTAATTCCTTATTTCATACATTACCTGTCCAATTTGGATGTTGATAAGTCTGCCTTGGAATTCCTGATGTAGTAATTTTTGGAATGTGTGAAAATTATCGATATCAGATAATCAATGCATGTGAGTTAGAGAGTTGGTGAGAATATTGATTGCCTCATGTCTTGGGATCTGCCCGCATCGTGATGTGAGTCTGTCTGCTGGAATCTCCGATTTCTCAGAGTGTCATGTATAATGAACGTCTGAGTGCATGGCGATGTGAGCCTCACTGCTGGAATCTCCCGACTTCTCACAGTGTCATATGTACGGGACGTCTGAATGCATTGCGGTGTGAGTCTGTCTGCTGAAATCTCTGACTGACTTACAAAAACCTTTGCCGCTTATTATAGCCAATTTGACGTCACGGTTCATTATTTTTACTATCCTCTAGAGGGCAGTATTGCACTTCTTATATTAATTCCAATTAATTCCACCATTTCTTTTTAATAGTCCTATCTCGGGTCAAGAAAGGTCAGACTGACTAAACAAAGAATCTCTCTCTCAGCCACTAGACACAGTGTCTCCATCTGTCAAAATTATATTTATAGCTCTACTCCCTTTTGGTTTTACTTACTCAGAGTCCTTTCAACTGAATTCTTTCCTGGTTAACTCACAGAATCTATTCTTTAGTAATTTTTATTATTTACCAATTATTACTATTACTATTACTATATTTTGGAGTATATTTCCTACACTGTAAATATAATAAAATATACCTTGATTACAAACATATATTTTGTGAATATAATTCTATATTACAGAATATTTTCTCTTATTCCTATACCCAAAAGACAAAATCTCTTTTGTTTTAAAACTTCAGACAAACCAATAACTTATGACATGTCTTAGCATTATCTCACATTCATTCATTCTAGGTTCCTTCATGTCTGGAAAGACTTCACCTAGGAATGAACTCTATATAAAAAAAAATCTCGTTCATTTCTAAACCTAGAGAAATTTTGAAAGAAAAACTGTCTTTAAAACAAAATGGCTACAAACATCCATTTTAAATTCTTTTTGTCTCTAATATACCCGACAAGGACCAGAAGGCACCCAGGAGTTTACAATCTAGAGGAGCAGAGAGCACCCATGAGCTTACAATCTGGAGGAGCAGAGGACACCCAGGAGTTTACAATCTAGAGGAGCAGAGAGCACCCAGGAGTTTACAATCTGGAAGAGCAGAGAGCACCCAGGAGCTTACAATCTGGAGGAGCAGAGGACACCCAGGAGCTTAAAATCTAGAGGAGCAGAGAGCACCCAGGAGTTTACAATCTAGAGGAGCATAGGACACCCAGGAGTTTACAATCTAGAGGAGCAGAGAGCACCCAGGAGTTTACAATCTAGAGGAGCAGAGAGCACCCAGGAGTTTACAATCTGGAGGAGCAGAGGACACCCAGGAGCTTACAATCTAGAGGAGCAGAGAGCACCCAGGATCTTACAATCTGGAGGAGCAGAGGACACCCAGGAGTTTACAATCTAGAGGAGCAGAGAGCACCCAGGAGTTTACAATATGGAGGAGCAGAGGACACCCAGGAGTTTACAATCTAGAGGAGCAGTTTACAGACTCATATCTGAGAGGTTTATTACTGTGCAGCTCTAGCTTTGTTATACACCCTGGAGGAAGGATCAAACTCTCAGGGACCCATTACTTACCTCCCTGGTGTCCCTGCATGCAGGCTCCAGCCCCTCTCTCCTCTGATCCTGTTGCTCAGTGCAGCCTCAGATCCAGCCCTTTCTTGTGGCTGTCAGGCAGGCTTGGAAGGAGACAGGCTCAGCCACATGGTCACTGGGAAAAGGATCACCACGTGACACGCCCCTGACACATGACTGGGAGGGGCAATCCACAGTGCTTCTGCGCAGTGTGTGCCTCTGCAAATCACCATGTCTGCATTCACTGCACACATCGTGATTTGAGTTCTGGACGTCAGCCTGGCATCTGCACTGCTCGGGGGGGGGCAATTGCCCCGTTGCCCCCCCTGGATCCGCCCCTGCCCTCACTATGCCAGTTGTTTTTTCTTGGTTCTCCTCTTGGAGCAGACAGCTCCAGGAAGCCATAGGAGACCAGATTGGTTTTCCCGTGCAATGGGATTATGTTGGGATTTTTTTTCAAGGATTCTGTTTCACATTGATAATGTGTGTTTTTTGTGTTTTGAGTTTTTTTTCTTCTTTTTTTTCTTTTTAAGGTCTCTTGCAGTTCATTATGTTGATATTCCCTGTCATTGGGTATGGCAGGGCTCCGGATTCCTGCCTCCGTACCCTCCCCCATCCACATACCATATGCACCTAGGGGTCTCCATGTGGTCTGGGTGTTCCCCGGGTCCCCGGTGGCCTTCCATTTTCTATCCCCCAATGCTGCTGCACGTCCTGTCCCATAACGACAAGTGATTTAATGGTCACTTGAAGCGCCGCAAGGCCATGCGGTCCTATATTTCCTTGAAGGCGGACGTTCTCTTCGTTCAGGAAACACACTTCGCTAAGGGTAAGAGTCCTAGATATTTTGATAAACGGTTCCCCCTTCACTATCACACATGTGCTGCGACTATGCACAGGGGTGTCTCTATTTTTTTCCGCTCTCATCATTTTGTTTTAAATAGGAAGGTTGCTGATGGGGTTGGTTTTTTCTTTTCTCCAAGGGACTCTCGACGATGAACCTGTAATGTTCCTTAATTGTTATGCCCCGAGAATTCAGAGCCCTGACTTTTAGGAACGGCTCTTGACTTTGCTGGAGCCCTTCCATGGGGGTGTTAATCAGCATTAGTATTACAATATACTAGCGCTGATTAACATCGGGCCGCAGTTAACGGAAAGTTAACCACAGCCAGGACTTGGTGGTAACAGATTCCGCTTCTGCAGAATCCGTTAGCACCAGCCAAAAAGCATTCCAAGGCGCTACGCAGTAACAATGCAGGTAGCTTTTTTTTTTTTCAAATAAAAGTTTTATTGTTTTCACAAACATAAAATAAGGGATACAGAAAAAAGAAAAAGGGAAAAGGGGATCAAAGAACATTGCGACCATACAGAGAATATCAACGTCCATAGTTTGAGAGAGACATACATAACATTATAAATATCCCAGATAGACCAGTGGTCCTTTCTCGTATGTGAAATGCCCGCAATATGTCTGGCCATGCCATCTAGGAGCCGTATTGCATGTAAACGCGTAGAAATTACTTTAAGTGTAGGGAGAGTAGAAGACTTCCATCTAGCAGCGACCAAAGTCGTCGCTACCGACAGCACGTGGGCTAGGGATTGTTTTTGGAGGCGTGAGAGGGAGTCGGGCATAAACTGGAGAAGGAGAATTTCAGGTAAGGGAGAAACCT
This sequence comes from Leptobrachium leishanense, assembly GCA_009667805.1. NCBI lineage: Eukaryota > Metazoa > Chordata > Amphibia > Anura > Megophryidae > Leptobrachium > Leptobrachium leishanense. Next base: position 116,069,100 of record CM019068.1, read on the forward strand.
CTGAGCCAATAACCTTGGAACTAAATTGGGCAATGGAGATCCAGAATGGAGTGATCAAGCGACAGGACCACCATATATGAAAGAAGGAACCCAACACACCGCCGATACATTAGGATTAAAATGGTGTTCCCTATCAGGAGTAATGTACCACCTATATAACATTTTCTTTCTAGCTTCCGTTAGGGATATACAGCAAAATTTAGAGGTATCTAGTAGAAAACAATCCGCCCAGGTGGATTCAGATATCTGAGTTCCTAAATCCTTCTCCCAATTAGCTTTTAAACGCCACTTAGATGCCGTGGACGAGGACACCAGAAGGCGGTACAGGAGGGAGAGAGGATGAACCTCCGAAGAGGGGGTTACACACTATTGTTCAAACGGGGTTAATAAAACGGTCTGGTCAGGGAGTTTCAACATTCGATATGTGGAAAGGCATGACCTAATTTGAAGGAAAGAATACTGAAAAGTTGGTCCTAAAGAAAATTTCTGAATAAGGATAGGGAAGGCCAAAAACCCTTGAGAATCATATAAATGACAGAGATGAGTTACTCCCTTCAGGGACAATACGTGATGGTTAAAATTAGGAATGCGGTGGGAGAAGATTGAGATGCCATGGCTAAAGGGTGTATTGCAGACAAAACAGAGAGCGACTTATCCCATATGTCCAGAAGTAGTCTGGAGAACGGAAGAAGTGAGTCCATACGTGGTCGCTTAAGTTTAGGCGACCACACCAAGGTGGTGTAATCATAGGGGAGTGACTGAGGAAAAACTAGTAAGGACCACTGGGGCAATTTGAATCATGATGCCAGACGGCCCAGGTTCAACAGTACTGCCGCTCTATAATAGTGCAAAATGTTTGGGAGGCTAAGACCACCAAGAGCTACTGGGGCGTGTAGAATGTCCACCTTAATATGTGGGCATTTTCCCCGCCATACAAAGTGAGATAAAGAGGCAAGAAGGGACTTAAAGAACAGTAAAGGGGCTGAGAAAGGTATGACTCTAAAAACATACAACAGTTTCGGCAATAACATCATTTTAAGTGCATGAATCCTGCCCACCCATGAGAGCTCAACCTTCGGCCATCTCGAGCACAACGTTTTAGTTAAAGAAAGAAGAGGTTTGTAGTTTAGATCAAAAATGGCGTTTTTGGAGAAGGACAATTTAGTTCCCAGGTAAGTTAAAGAAGAGGATCTCAAATCAAATGGGTAACTGCATTTCAATGTGGCCACATCAGAACTAGGGATAGCAAATGGGAGGGCTTGAGTCTTTGTTATTTATTTATTTATTTATTTATTTATAAAGGATTTTACCAGGAAGGATACATTGAGATTTCTCTCGTTTTCAAGTATGTCCTGGGTTCAAGTACATTGAAGTGTTACATTTACAGAAATACAAAGTAATACAATGTAAGATATTAACAACACAAATATACAGATTAACAGAAAATAAATATGTAGGAAATATAGTCACTAGGTTACATGTTTACAGGTGCATTCTGTATTGAGGTATGTTAACAGGGAAATTTTGAGTGACTTAAGACTGGTGGAAGATTTGATGGTGTCTGGGAGGTTATTCCAGAATTGTGGTGCTCTGTAGGAAAATGAGGACCGAGCCACTGTCTTTTTGTATTGTGGTATTGCAAGTAAGGTGCTGGTCCTGGATCGGAGGTTATAGGATGAGGGAGCTGCTGGGGGAAGCAGTCTATTCAGGTAGGGTGGTAGCTTCCCAGAGATGCTCTTAAACACCAGGCTGGAAAGGTGAAGGGCGCGTCTGGATTCTAGCGATGGCCAGTTTAGCTGTTTTAACATGTCACAATGGTGGGTCATGTAGTTACATTGTAGCGCAAAGCGGCAGAATGAGTTATACAGTGTAGTAAGTTTATGAAGGTGTGTTTGCGGGGCGGCTGCATACACTACATCTCCGTAATCAATAGCCGGCATAAGCATTTGCTGTACAATCTGCTTTCTTACCGCGGGACTCAGGCAGGATTTGTTTCTGTACAGGGCACCTAGTTTGGGGTAAAGTTTAGATGAGAGTTTTTCGATGTGGGGGCCAAAGGATAGATTAGGGTCCAACCACATACCTAGATATTTGAGAGAAGTGACTGTGGTCAGTGTGCCATTTGATATTGTCCCAACACATAGATGGGGATTTTGCAATTTGTGTAGTTTAGGTGCTGTTCCAAAGAGCATCGTTACAGTTTTGTCAGTATTTAAAAAAAGTTTGTTGTTTTTGATCCACTTTTCTACCTCTGTGAATTGTTCTTGCAGCACGGCCTCCAGCTGCGGGAGATTTGGTTTGCTGGTATAGATCACAGTGTCGTCTGCGTACATATGTACAGTTGAGGCTTTGCAGACGTTGGGCAGATCATTTATGAATATTGTGAATAGCAGGGGGCCTAGTACTGAGCCTTGGGGTACACCGCAAGTGACTGGGAGCGGGAGGGAGGAGCTGCCAGAAATTGACACATATTGTGATCGGTCGGATACATATGATTGAAACCAGGTTAGCGTGCGATCACCAATGCCAGAGTTTTTAAGTTTTTCTAACAAGATGCCATGGTCTACCGTGTCAAAGGCCTTGGCAAAATCAAGGAAGATGGCTCCAGTTAGGTTTCCTTGTTCCATCCCAGCTTGGATATCATTGCAGACTTTTAAAAGGGCGGTTGTGGTTGAGTGATTTGGTCGAAAGCCTGATTGATCCGGGGTTAAGTAGTTCCAATATTGATAATAATCACGTAATTGTGTGTAGACACATTTTTCCAAGACTTTTGACATTACAGGGAGCAACGATATCGGACGGTAGTTGGATACCAAAGTACTGTCCCCACTTTTATGGATAGGTACCACTCTTGCAGTCTTCCAGAGCTTGGGTATGTAACCAGTTGCCAGTGACTCATTTATTAGGGTTGCGACTGGATTTGCAATTGCTGGCGCACTGATTTTCAGCAGCATTGCTGGTATTTGATCAGGTCCAGACTGGTATTTCATTTTTTGCTTACGGAGAAGTTTAGTAACGACACTGACAGGCACTGGTCTAAAACTGAATTCCTGTCTGATACAGGGACTTTGCACAGTTGTTGGGGCCTGACCTGCATGAGGCCTCTCTGATTGCATGTCATTTCCTAGCTTGGCAATCAAAGTGGTGGCACATCCAACAAAATAATCATTAAAGGCATTTGCTACATCTAGCGGGTGTTGCAGGGTTTGGTTGTTTACTTTGACAGCAGCTGGCTGGGAGTGGACTGGGGGTGCTTGTATGTTACTTATGGTTCTCCAAAAGTTTCTAGGGTTTGAGATGTTATTGTTTAGATTTTCATTGAAGTAATGGGCTTTGGCCATTTTTGTTTGTTTTGTGCATTCATTCCGACATTTTCGGTATTCGTAGTGATCGTTCATGGAACCAGTACTCTTGAAATTTGACCACCGTGAATCTCTAAGCTGGTACATTAGTGTAAGATCAGCTGTAACCCAGGGGAGATGAGTCCCTTTTACTCGCACTTTACGCAGCGGGGCATGGGAATTCCAGACTTGCAGGAGCTCAGACTGAAAGTATTCAACTGCACAGTCTAGGTCTGGGATTAGGTTTAGCCTGTACCAGGGGAGCTGTTTGAGATCACTT
>CM019068.1:116077720-116161299 GCA_009667805.1 Leptobrachium leishanense
AATATAATGCCATAAAGCCATCAGGGCCAGGGGCCTTGCGAGATTTTAGGGAGGCAATAGACGTCGTGAGTTCCAATAGGGATATCGGGGCTGTCAGGGTCAAGTGCTGATCATCTGACAAAGTCGGGAGGTGCAATCGTTGTAAAAAAGGCACAATGTCAGCTAGGGCAGGTTGGGGAATATTGTCATCATCGCGCAAATTATACAAGTCCGAATAATATTCTGCAAAGCAATCAGCAATTTGTTTCGGATGGATATACGTCTCTCCATTTTTACCATTTTTTCCAATTTAGATTTCACTGCGCGTTGGTGAAGTTTGTTGGCCATCAATCTGCTGGCGTTATTGCCTTGTAAATAATGTCGTGCCTGCAGTCGTCGGGCCGCCCATAGATAATCCGTCTTATCTAGATCAAGCAATTGAGTTTGGAGATCCAGAAGAAGGGCTTACGAAGCCACATCACTGGATCTTTTATGGCAAAGCGCAGCATCATGGATGCAGCGAAAGAGACAAAGCAATTTATAAGAACTTCCAAAGCACACGCAGAAGAGAAAGTAGCTCAGTCAGTAAAAAAGGGGGCCAAAACATTTTTTAGATACACAAACGAGAAAAGAAAAGTAAAACAAGGATTAGTTAGATTAAAAACAAAGGAAGGCAGGTATGTAGAAGAGGATAAAAGTCTCGCTGACTGCCTCAATGAATATTTTTGTTCAGTCTTTGCAGAAGAAAAGGAAGGAAAGGGACCTCAGGAGGAAACACTAACGAGATATTTACATATGAGTTTACAGATGAGGAGGTTCTACAGCAGCTGTCTAAAGTAAAGACAAATAAGTCAATGGGGCCTGATGGGATCCACCCTAAATTATTAAAAGAGCTCAGTGGTGTAATAGCAAAACGGTTAACAGATTTATTTAACCAATCCTTGTTAACGGGAGTCGTCCCAAAAGGCTGGAAATTAGCAAATGTTGTGCCCATTTACAAGAAGGGTAGTAGGGAGGAATCAGGGAACTATAGGCCAGTTAGTCTTACGTCAGTAGTGGGGAAATTAATGGAAACCATGTTAAAGGAAAGGATTGCTGAACATCTAAAAACACATAGATTACAGGATCAGAAACAACATGGGTTTACCTCAGGGAGATCATGCCAAACTAATCTTATTGATTTTTTTGATTGGGTAACAAAAATAATAGACACAGGTGGTGCAGTCGACATTGCTTATTTAGATTTCAGTAAGGCTTTTGATACTGTTCCGCATAGAAGGCTTATCAATAAATTGCAATCTTTGAGCTTGGATTCCAATATTGTTGAATGGATTAGGCAGTGGCTGAGTGACAGGCAACAGAGGGTTGTGGTAAATGGAGTTTATTCGGCTCAAGGTCTTGTTACCAGTGGGGTACCTCAGGGGTCAGTACTTGGACCCATTCTCTTTAATATTTTTATTAGTGATATTGCAGAAGGTATTAATGGAAAAGTATGTCTTTTTGCTGATGACACAAAGATTTGCAACAGGGTTGACGTTCCTGGAGGGATCAGCCAAATGACAAATGATTTAGGTAAACTAAAAAAATGGTCGGAACTGTGGCAATTGAGTTTTAATGTGGATAAGTGCAAGATAATGCACCTGGGACGTAAAAACCCAAGGGCTGAATATAAAATATTTGATACAGTCCTAACCTCAACATCTGAGGAAAGGGATTTAGGGGTTATTATTTCTGAGGATCTAAGGGTAAGTAGTCAATGTAATAGAGCAGCAGAAAATGCTAGCAGAATGCTTGGTTGTGTAGGGAGAGATATTAGCAGTAGGAAAAGGGAAGTGCTCATGCCACTGTACAGAGCACTGGTGAGACCTCACTTGGAGTACTGTGTGCAGTACTGGAGACCGTATCTCCAGAAGGATATAGACATCTTAGAGAGAGTTCAGAGAAGGGCTACTAAAATGGTGTACGGCTTGAAGGAGAAAAGTTACCAGGAAAGGCTTAATGATCTTAACATGTATAGCTTGGAAAAAAGACGAGACAGAGGAGATATGATAGAAACATTTAAATACGTAAAGAGAATCCACAAGGTAGAGGAAGGGAGTATATTTAAAAGGAAACAAAGTAGCAAAACAAGAGGACACAGTCTTAGATTAGAGGGGCAAAGGTTTAAAAGTAACATCAGGAAGCATTATTTTACTGAGAGGGTGGTGGATACATGGAACAGCCTTCCAGTTGAAGTGGTAGAGGCCAAAACAGTAATTGAATTTAAGCAGGCATGGGATAGGCATAAGGCTATCCTAAACTAAAGATAAATCCAGGTAAAGTATCCATGTAATTGGGCAGACTAGATGGGCCGAAAGGTTCTTATCTGCCGACATTTTTCTATGTTTCTACGTTTCTAATCTGTGGGAAATAGCCAATTTCTTGAAATATGAGCCCCATTTAAGGAGCACCCCTCGAATCACAGGTTTATGGGCCTGCCATAGGGTTAAGGGGGAAATGTCAGGAGAATTTTTTTCATTCAAATAGTTGGACATGGTCTGGGTCACCTCCTCTATTACCTCGGGATGAGAAAGAAGGGACTCATTCAGCCGCCATGGAGCACATCCCTGAGCAATCGAGTCTACCTGAAGATTCAAAGTGAATGGGGCGTGATCCGACCAGGATATGGTGCCCAAGTCACAATCTAAAACATTAGACAATAAATCACGTTTAAGAAAAAAGTGGTCAATTCTAGACCAGTTGGGTGAAAAATACGCCAAATATCAAATAATTCGAATTCAGCTAGCAGGGCGGCAAACTTCTGTGCTGCGGCCCGTTGAGGATGAGTTGGCCTAGAGGGAGGATCTAACGATTGATTAAAGTCACCACACACCACCAACCTGCCAGTAGTTTCTTTTATGAGTGCATTCTGAAGAAAAGTCAGTTGATCAACATTGGGGCAATAAAAATTCGCAACCGTGTAAGTAACATGGTCAATGTCGCAAACCAAAAATAAATAACGTCCATGTGGGTCAATTACCGACCTGTGAAGTTTAAACTTAACACTACGATGAATCAAGATCGATACACCTCTCGCCTTAACAGGAGCAGTAGCATGGAATTGATGCGGGTAATGGGGGAGATAGAGCCGGGGATGTACAGAACGTTTAAAGTGAGTCTCCTGGAGACATACAACAGCTGGGGGACTATGACGTAAAATGGCATAAAGTGAATGACGTTTATTTAACCCTTTAACATTGAAAGAAACCCATCAGAAATGTTGGAAAAAATTCTCAAATGGCAGAGATAGGAACCAAACACATAAATGAGTAGCATCCCAAGAGCATAATAATACTTATGTCCCAAACAGTGTCACATAAGCATACCTATATGGTGCTTTTAGATTTTAATTTCCTGTAAAAAATATTAATATTTTGTCTTGAAAAGCCTGTTCTAATAAAATGGGCTGTGAAATTCCCCCCTCCCATCTTGAGTGTCAAATTCTATATGTCTTTTTCTTACATAGAATGTTGGCCTGTGGAATTTAGCCGATTTCCTGTCTGTACAGGAAAGGGTGTGCGTACATTGTAAGCTAGCGAAAAACCATCTCTGAATCATATGTAGTAATCTTTGTCTCACTGTTGGTTAAACTCTGATGTAGAAATGTATCTGTATGCTGATTGGCTATAAGTTCTTTGAAATCTATTAAACCAGTCTGTCTAACAAAAAATACCCAGACATGACCTGAAGCTACATTGTGTGTGGCTAATTTTGGTGTCTCTCGCCATGGCGTAGCGCAGCATGGCGCAGCATAGCGCAGCATCTTACTTAAATTTTGATGTATAAGAAGAAACTTGAAAAAGGTTTATGGCATTCCATATATGGTAATTATAATAGAATTATAATTTAACAATTGGTCTCAAAAGTGGGATCTGCCATTCGAATGTCTTCTTTAAATTTGTTTGTTCAGATCATGAATCTTAATGCCTTTTTGTTGCAAGTATGGACACTCTTTCTCTTGGTTTGTTTTTGTCATTTTGTGTATTGTAGTAAAGGAAAAAGTTTGAGGACCTCAAGTGTGTTGTTTGAACTCACCCGCTGCGCTGACTGTATTGTATTGTATAATGCTGGAAATTGAACTCATTAAAAAAAAGAGATGTTTGAGAAAGGATTTTACCAGGAAGGATACATTGAGATTTCTCTCGTTTTCAAGTATGTCCTGGTTTCTAGTTTTATTGCCGTTGTGGAGCTGTAACTCCGTTCTGTGTCTGTCTTGTATACCTCCATTCTGGAGTTTTTTTTGACTCGTCCATATCTGCATGTCATTTGAGCATTTCATTTTAATTGATTAGATCTGGTTTCTTCTCATATAGCAAGATAGAAAACAAAATAGCTTTGCTTCCATTGATAGCAATTTTTCTTTTGCGCTATTACAATTTTTGCATTCTTGCCCTTTTTTTTTTGCGTTGCTGTATGTTCGCGCGCTAACTGATTCTAAAGGATTGCAAACTGTTTTTTTTCTTTCAGATTTCACGTTTGTCTTATTTTTTTCTTTTGTTTTTTGCCATTGATTACGTCTGTTTATTTCACTGTTTGTCTTTACTAATTATTAATGTATGTGTTTATTTTTGATGTTTTGTATTTCCTAGTTCTGATATTATGTTTTTTTATATGTAATCTATGTATAGGGACTGTTTCTTTTATCACATGTTGCTTCGTTACTACTTTTCCTTGAGTACAAAAAACCAGGGAACAGGAAATGGAGACAATAGGGTTTTACTTTTACAGTGACTTTCAATCGCCGTGCTAATTATTTCTCTCATAGATTCTTGTAGGAAAAGTTTTTTCTTTTTTTATTCATATTTCTTTTTTTATTTGTAATGTAAAATGTTATTAAGTGTTTGCATAAGAATTTTTTTTTTTGAATGCCAGTAGTCTTTTAGCAGTGCAAGTTGGATAATGGAATATGTAGTTATTTTTGTTTGTGCGCTGTGAGTATTTATTAGGGATAATTAAACAGTATATACTAGACTTGTGCACTTTTTTTTTTCGGTTCGGTTTGTTCGGTTTTTTTAAATTTTCGTCTCGGCTCGTTTTGGTAGCTTTCTGTTTCGGTTCGGTTCGGTTTGATTTGTTTTTTCGTATCGACTTTTTTTCCGGGATATCGGTCATTTTCGAGATTTCGGGTCTGCTCGTTTTTTGTATGGACTTTTTTTCGTGCTTTCGGAAATTTTCGTGTTTTTCGGAACGTCTGTTCTCCTCGTTTCATCACAGTGACAGTGACTGCTGTGCTTATTCGTTTTGACGTAAACAAAAGTACTACACACATTACAATACATACAGGGTTATCCAAAGAGCTCCGAATTGCTTGAGAAAGGTAACCGAACGCTGAAAATCAGTGTTCGGTTACCTTTCCTGGCCATTCGGCTATTCAGAGACCAGGCAATTCGCCAAATCCTGGCAAATTGCCTGCCCATACGGTGCCTGTTCGGTGCCTGTTCGAGGGCAGTGAAATCCCCATGAAAAAGCACTGCTTCGGCTATTCAGAGAACGAAAACCAGCAGTGAAAGGTTCCCCTAATGCCCTGCCATTCAGTGGTTTAATTCGGCAAGTTAATTCAGGAGAATCCCATAGGCTTCAATGTTAAAAATATTCCCGTTTTAATTCAATATCCAATAAACCGTTCATTATAAAATTCTGCAGTAAAGAGTCTCTTTATTTATAGATTTTTTAGGATACTTTAAGCATTTTTCTTATTTTTTTAATTTTTTTTTAAAAGTCAGATTTTTTTGATTTTTTTTTAAGTTTACTTATTTTTTCTGTAACAGACCTTTTTATTATCATTCCCTGGACTTTATATGCAAATTTCAGACATTTTCGCTCAGTAGTTTCTTTGCAAACAGCGATTCATTTTCAAACAATCATACAAACGGTTTTGCTAATTTATTCACTGCCTCGTCTGCGGTCTCGGCTGCTTCGGCTGCGTGTGATCGGCTCCTGCTCGGGTTTTTCGACGGGTTAATCCAGATGTTTTTGCGTGTTTTGGCGTGCATTGGAGGGTTTTGCGGTTAGTTTTCATTGGGTTTGCGGCAGCTTTTCCCTGCAATTCGGGGACCCTGTGGTGCTTGTTGAATACACCGCAGGGTCACCGAAATGGGATCGGCAAAAGGAACCGAATTGAAGAGAACGAAAAGTCACCGAACGTGCGGTGACTTTTCGATAGGGATGTGCGTTTCGCACGGGTTTCGGAATTTCGGAATTTTCACGAAATTTCCCGATTCGTGTCTTCGGATTCGGCCGAATTTCCGAATCGGATCGGACCCGAAAACCGACAGATCCGAAAAGTTTTCCGAGCCGAAACGAAAAATTTTTGGATTTTTCGAATGGACTTGAAATGTGTCAAATCGAAATTTATTTTTGCTCTATTCATGATTTCGGTTCCATTCGTGATTTCGGTTCCATTTCGGTAATTCTGGACATCGTATATTTAACTATTATCGGATATATCGCTGATTCTGGAAATTTTGTATTTGTAAATGCGTATCACTTGTTTTTTGTGGCATTCGGGTCAGTTTAGCGTTTTTTAAATCGTTTTGTTCATTTTTTTTGTTCCTTGGCTTTCATACCATTTTAATAAATAACCTCCCAGACATCATCAAATCTTCCCCCAGTCTTAAGTCACTCAAAAGCTCCTTACTAACATACCTCAATACAGAATGCACCTGTAAACATGTAACCTAGTGACTATATTTCCTACATATTTTTTCTGTTAATCTGTATATTTGTGTTTTTTTTTTTTTTTTTTAATATCTTGCATTGTATTACTTTGTATTTCTGTAACTGTAACACTTCAATGTTCTTGAACCCAGGACATGCTTGAAAACGAGAGAAATCTCAATGTATCCTTCCTGGTAAAATCCTTTATAAATAAAATAAATAAATATGATTAAATAAAGTTGTGAAATGTATATTCATAAGAAAAAAGGATCTTTATTTAATAAAAAAAAACACGATAGAATCGCCAGAATTATCGTATCGACGGAATGAATTATCGGATCCGAAAAACAAACCAAAAATTTATTATAAAAAAAGATATAAAGTATAAAAAAAGTAAACCATAGTAGTTTACGTCAAAACGAATAGAGTTAGACACTTTGAAACGAGGAGAACAGACGTTCCGAAAAAACGAAAATTTCCGAAATCACGAAAAGTCGATACAAAAAACGAGCAAAGTGACCCGAAAACACAAAAAATGGTCGATATTCCTAAAAAAAAATTTACACGAAAAACGAGCTGAACCGAACCGAATCGAAACAGAAATCGGTCGAAACGAGCCAAATCGAAAATTTTAAACATCCGAAAAATCAAACCGAATCGAACCGAAAAAAAATCGGTGCACAAGCCTACTTTTCGAATCTCTTTGAATAACCCTGATAGTGGAATCCTTATGGGTAAATATTTTGTTGGGGAATAAACAGGGAAGTCAACTATTGGTTGGCATATGCTATAAACCACCTAATATAGATAATGATGAGGAAGAACAACTGTTAGAGCAAATTAGGAAGGCTGCAGATCATGGTAACACTTTAATTATTGGAGATTTTAATTACCCGGACATTAATTGGGATAGTGGGACTAGTAATTCAGCAAAAGGAATCCGGTTTCTGAACATTTTAAATGATACCTTCATGTCACAGCTGGTAGAAACACCAACTAGAGAGGATAACTGTCTGGACCTGGTTATAACAAATAATGTGGATCTTTTCTCAAATATTAATGTAAAGGAACAGTTGGGAAACAGTGACCATAATATGGTGACTTTTGAAATAAACTCAAAAAAACACATTCATAAGGGGCATGCTAAAACATATAATTTTAAAAAGGCCAACTTTATTAAAATAAAGGAAGCTCTCAATGTCATTGACTGGCAGAAACTCTTTCACGGGAAAAACACTGAGGATAAGTGGAATATCTTTAAACTAACACTAGAAAAGTACACGTCACAATATATTCCACTGGTTAATAAATATAAAAGAAACAGACTGAAACCAATGTGGCTTAGTAGGAAGGTAACTAAGGAAATGAAATATAAAAAGAAGGCATTTAAAGCTTTTAAAGTTGATAAATCTGAGGCATCCTATAAAGCATATAGGGCAGCCAATAAAGCATGTAAAAATGCGATTAGATGGGCTAAACTAGAAAATGAAAAAGAAATAGCCAAAGAGAGCAAGACCAACCCTAAAAGATTCTTTAGGTACATAAATTCTAAAAAACCCAAGAGTGAAAATGTAGGTTCACTAAAATCTGAGTCAGGGTTATTGTTAACTGAAAATCAGGATAAGGCAGAAATTTTAAATGATTATTTTTCTTCAGTATTTATCAAAGAGAAACCTATAACAGGAGACATGCAATTCATTAATAAAAACTTACTAATACAAAGTGACTGGTTGACTCAGGACAAGGTTTTGCAGAAATTAAACAATGTGAATGTGAATAAAGCCCCAGGGCCAAATGGAATTCACCCGCGAGTACTGAGGGAGCTATGTGTTGAAATATGTAAACCTCTGTTCTTAATCTTTCAATATTCTTTTCTTTCAGGAATAGTACCAGAGGATTGGAGAAAAGCTGACGTGGTCCCTATATTTAAGAAAGGTTTAAAATTTGTGTCTGGGAATTATAGACCTGTGAGCTTAACATCTGTGGCTGGGAAAGTATTTGAGGGGTTCCTAAGGGATAATATTCAGGAATTTATTGGGAGGTATAATGTAATGGCAAAAATCAGCATGGTTTCATGAAACACAGATCATGTCAGACTAACCTAATTACGTTCTATGAGGAAGTAAGTAGAAGTATAGATCAGGGGGTCGCAGTGGATGTGATTTACTTAGATTTTGCCAAAGCTTTCGACACAGTTCCACACAAAAGGTTACTATTTAAATTGAGAAAAATTGGTCTAGATGAAAATACTTGTTCTTGGATAGAAAACTGGATAAAAGATAGGGTACAGAGAGTGGTCATAAATGGTACATTTTCAAGATGGACACCAGTGGTAAGCGGTGTCCCTCAGGGGTCTGTTATAGGACCAATACTATTCAATTTATTTATAAATGACCTTGAGATAGGCATTGAAAGCCATGTATCAGTGTTTGCAGATGCCACAAAACTAGGAAAAGTAATACAATGTGAGCAGGATGTTACTTCGCTGCAGGGGGATTTAGATAAATTGGGGGACTGGGCACTTAAATGGCAGATGACATTTAATCTAGATAAATGCAAAGTTATGCACTTTGGAGTGGAGAACACACAAGTAACTTATTCCCTAAATGGTACGGAGTTAGGGAAATCCAAGCAGGAGAAGGATTTGGGAATAATCATAGACTTCAAACTAAGTAACAATGTGCAATGTCAAACAGCAGCCGCCAAGGCCAGCAAAGTATTGGCATGCATTAAAAGGGGAGTTCACTCACGGGATGAAAACATAATTTTGCCTCTGTATAAATCAATGGTCAGGCCAAACCTTGAATATGCCGTGCAGTTTTGGGCACCTGTCTTAAAACAAGATATTATAGCACTAGAAAAAGTGCAGAGACGGGCAACTAAATTAATAAGGGGAATGGAAGGGTTAAGTTATGAGGAAAGACTAACAAGCTTAAACCTGTTTAGTTTAGAGAAACGGCGCCTTAGAGGGGATCTGATAACCTTATATAGATATATACGGGGCCATTATCAACCATTGTCTGATAACCTATTCATTAACAGGACTATACACAGGACAAGGGGTCATCCATTTAGACTGGAAGAAAGAAAATTTAGCTTAAAGCATAGGAAGGGTTATTTTACGGTGAGAACAATAAAGCTGTGGAATTCTCTGCCTGTTGAGGTGGTTGGGTCAGAGTCTGTACAGACTTTTAAAAACCGACTGGATGACTTCCTGCAGACACAGAATATTAAGGGTTATAATATTTAATATGTGGGTAAAAGCTTCTTGATCCAAGGAGAAATCTGACTGCCATTCTGGGGTCAAGAAGGAATTTTTTCCCAGTATGTTGCATATTTCTGACTGGGTTTTTTGCCTTCTTTTGGATCAAAAGCAGTTGGTTATGTGGGAGAGGCTGAACCCGATGGACGCATGTCTTTTTTCAGCCTATATAACTATAACTATAACTATAACAGTACACACACTACAACAACAACAACTACATACTATATTAATATACACATACATACAATACATACTATTACACATAGTACACATAGTAGTTACTGACTGTACTAAATTGTTTTATTTTTTAATATTATAATATAAAGTAAAGTAAACTAAATAATATAAAATATAATAAAATAATAAATAATATTAAATTATTAATACAATAAAAATAAAATAGTACTTTATAAAATTATATATATTAATTATTTTGTTGGTTTGTTTTTCGGATCCGATATTATTTTCTATGGTATCTATACGATAATTCTGCCAATACGATACGATAATTCTGTAGATACGATAATTTGAATATGCATTTCACAAAACATAAAAAAAATGAAAAAAACGATTTAAAAAAAGCAAAACTGACCGTCTGACATTAAAAATAAAAACCAGAACAAAAGGTTTTAAAAGGTAAAAATAGTTGATCAAAAAAATTATCTGAAATTAAAAAAAAAACAACAAATAAAATGATTTAATACAGACCAAAAAATTAACCCTTTCACTGCTGAGGCATTTCACAGCTTCACGGTTCATGCCTTGTGTCGACTCGTCACCAGGGGGAGATCCCGGATGCTTGGCCGACATCCAAGATTTCAGCCAGCTCTGGGAGAGGATTGTGACCTGATGCCTTTCTGTGCCGAATCAGCCTGGATCCGGCCCCCACTTGGGGGCACAGTCATTGGCCGGAATCCTGGCTGATGATGATTGCTGCCTGTCTCCTGTGCTAGGGACATGCTCAGCGCATCCATAGTACAGGAGGAGCACTTGGCAAGTTGGCATGCATGAGGCGCTGAGCGTGTCCTTAGCAGCCAAGTGGTTAATGCAGCATATGAATCCGCACACTGCGGGGAAGCGTCTCTCTGCAGTATAATTAATGCAGCATATGAATCCTCCACACACTGCGGGGAAGTGCCTCTCTCTGCAGTATAATTAATGCAGCATAAGACTAGAATCCACACACTGGCAGGCAGCACCTGTAGTCTCTACAGTATATTAATGCAGCATATGAATCCGTAGTTCTGCAGTATAGAGTCTCTTTATAATTTTTTTTTAGGATCTTTTAAGCCTTTTTGTTAAAAAAATTCTGAGCAACAAAGTGTGGGAAATGTTTCGCCCTATAGTCTAAAATGTTAATATATATAATCGTGTTTAATTCAATATCTAATAAACCGTTACTTTATTATTATAATCTGCAGTAAAAAAGAGTCTCTTTATTTGTAGATTTTTTTAGGAATTTTTAATCATTATTTGAATTTTTTGTTTTTGAGCCACAAGGACAAGGAGTGGACTGGGAAAGTTATGCCCCATAGGCTTCAATCAACTGTTTTGGTTGTGTTTTTTGTGACTCTATGCTCTAGAATCATCTTTGGGGGTTGGATTACTGCGTGCATAGTCCAATCAACTGCTTCCTTTTCTGGAATCTTCACTGAAGGCTGGCACACAGACACACTTCTGTCACTTCCTGTTGACTGCAGGCAGTGCAGGGTATATACACTTCCATTCCTCTTGGGTGTGCCATATTGCTTTTGTTCTTCTCTGACTGAATGAGAAGACAGCACTGAAGGAGTCTGGACTCTGGAGACAGTGGAGGAGAGAAACAACGTTTTGCTTTGCATTTGCAGTGAGTGACTGGAGTGGAGTGCAGAGACTCTTATTGGACTGACTGCGAGAGTGTAAGTAAACTACTTATTTATTTATTTGCAAAGGATTTTTACCAGGAAGGATACATTGAGATTTCTCTCATTTTCAAGTATGTCCTGGGTTCAAGAACATTGAGTGGTTACAGTTGTTACAGAAATACAAAGTAATAATACAAAGAAATATTTGTAATAATATCTCTTCTGTTCTTAATTTATCCTGGCAACATTTGTTTGCAAATATATTTCATACTTGTGTATTTTTTATTCAGGATTTTTCATTTAGCTTTGCCTTGATTTTGAGTGCTGGTGCACTAGACTAGAGTGAGACTGATATCTATCTATTCTTTATTATGCCTGTGTCGGTGCTCTCACTCACTGCTCCGTGTGTCCATGTCCAGCGTCTCATTTTTTTTTCTCCCATGCAGGGCAGGCCCAGGGGCGGACAACTAATGTGGCCCCCGGGCAAAAGGAGGTCATGGGGCCCCCCTCGTTTGCACCCACAGGGGGCCACACCCATAAAAAAACACTCCCTACAATGCAGCACCCAGCCACCCACGTGTACATTATTGTGCTAAAGAATTTAATTCTGAACTCCTAAAAATAACCTTTTTGAAAATCCACTTGGACCCTGCAGTGAATTGGGGGATCCATTGTGCCCCCTCCATACTTATTACAGATGGCCACCGCACTGTGGCCCATTAGTGGTTGTTTTTGTCTTTGGACCTATATATATCCCCCGGCAGTTCCCTCATCCTATAACCTCAGATCCAGGACCAGCACCTTACTTGCAATACCGCAATACAAAAAGAAAGTGGCTCGATCCTCATTTTCCTACAGAGCACCGCAAATATGGAATAACCTTACCAGACACCATCAAATCTTCCCCCAGTCTAAAGTCCCTTAAGACTTCCCTATTAACATACCTCAATACGAAATGCACCTGTAAACATGTAACATAATGACTTTATTTCCTACATATTTATTTTTCTGTTAATCTGTATATTTGGTCTTGTGTTAATATCTTGCATTTTACTATTTTGTATTTCTGTAACCACTCAATGTTCTTGAACCCAGGACATACTAAGTTGAAAACGCGGGTAATCTCAATGTATCCTTCCTGGTAAAATCCTTTATAAATAAATAAATAAATATATATTACATACAAAAATTCAGTTACAAAATATTTTATTTATGGTTTTATTTTTTATTTGTTTAGAGAGCATAACATCATGGACTCGACAAGCAGTGGCACTGGTGACACACCAAGCAACATCATTCAAAGGACGGCCCCATCTACTAGTACTCACAGGACTGTTTCAAAGGGCAGTAAAAAAATAAACAGCTTGGAAGTCGTCCTGCTGTCACTGTTTCTCAAGATCTGCCAATTATTAAAACCTGAGGGAAAACAAGCAGAACAGAGTCAGACAGTTGTAGTAGTAGTACTACTAGTCAGAGAAAGAGAAACCCAGTCCCACCCAGCAAACAAATAAAGACATCATCATCATCCTTTACTGGCAGTGGCAAGGCGGCTTAGCTTTAGACGAGTAAGACGTATTTATCTGAGTCAAGAACTAAGTCAGCAATTCTGTGTCAGCAGTTTAAGGAGCTAGTTCCTCCAAAAACAACGTGCACAATAACCAGCGCCACTTGTAGAAGCACAACAAGTACCCTGGCTGGGGCAGCTAGTGCTACTTCTACTGCGACAAAAATGTGCTAGTACCAGAGCTGTTTTATTCTAGTAGACGCACGAAGGTATGTGGGAAGGTTTTTGAAAGGCATCATTCATTTAAGCAGCCCAAGACTGAGCTTCTGCAGTATCAGGAGGGAATTGCTTTAGCTCAATCACAAAGTGCCACCACCACCACCACCACCGCTGCTGAACTTGATAGAACCCAAGAGAGAGATACTGGTGGTGTTTTCTATCCCATACCCTATATCCTAGTAGCCTTCAGGGAGAAGGAATCTAGCGTCAGGACTCAACATCTCCCACTAGTGATGATGAATTTTTATCTTCACACAAAGACTATAATAGAAAATCTCATTTAAATTCCAATCTACAAGAGCAAGAAGATTTACAGCCTTATACTCCTTTTCAAGGTTCCCTATCCCCTTACCATAGTACACATGATCGTTCCCCAATTATGTTTTCCTGTGAAAACTCATCGGCATCACCAGTGTCACCTGTCTCTCTGTCCCAAGTAGAAATTATTAGTACCAATATCAAAATTTGTGCTCCCGTCACCAGTGCCACTAGTACCACCACACCAGTAGTAGGAGACCCTCACCCAACTATCCCAAAAATGTTTAAAAACAATAAACATGGGTTACAACAAGCAGAAACTGAAAGTACTGCTACTATTACATCAGCATGCACAGGCCAGGTTCAGCGTGTGGAATTGGATGAAGAATGTGGCTCTAAACAAGAACCTTCACCAGCAAAAAGTGGCTGCCGTCGGTCGAAAGCGTGGCAGTATTTTACTGAAAGTGTGGATAAACGTACAGCTAAATGTCATTTGTGCCAAACATGGGTCAGCCGTGGTCAACAGACAAGCAAACTCACTACCACTGGCATGAACTCACACATGAAAACCCACCACAAAGCAGTGATGCTAGCTTTAGAAAAAGGTTCTCCTCTACCGGCACTGCCACCTAGCACTAGTGCTAGCACTATTAGGGATAGGGAATCTACTTCTACTCCCACCACCAGTGCCACACACACCTCCACTTCTGCAGCAGCTGGTAAAAGTCAACGCAAACAGCCATCCTCCACACAGCCCACTATGGAGCAATTTGGTGGGTTTCAGCCGAGGGGAATATCGAAGCAGCAGACCCGAAAAATCACAAGACTCATTGCAAAGTTAATAACTGTTGGGGGTGCTTCTTTTAATTTGATAGGTGGTGATTCTTTCAAGCGCCTCATGCAGGCTCTCTCCCCCATATAAAGTGCCTTCACGCCCTACATTTAGTCGATCTGTAGTGCCCGCTATGTACCGGTCCTGAATTGGAGTCTTGAAGGAGGAGCTGGGAAAGGCTGCTGGATGATCAGTGCACTTCACCACAGATCTATGGACTGCTCCAAATAGCCAGCATGCCCCTCTGTCCTTGACTGGACATTGGTGGCAGTCACAGCTCAATGTGCCCGAGCAAAAGCAGCCAGCAGCAACAAGTTCAGGGGCAAAAAAAAAAGTGCTGGGCCTTGTGTCGATGATGATACAGAAAAGAAGACAGCATTACATTCCTTCCTCCTCCACGATGAGGTGATGGATCATCAGCACACCGCAGAGAACATCTTACATGCACTGTAGAACATGATGGCACAGTGGCTAGGGGAGCAGTCTGGTACACAAGCTCAAATGGGTTTAGTAGTAACTGATGTTGGAAGCAACATGACAAAGGCTCTCCAGGATGGAAGATTTGTGGGTGTGCGGTGCGCAGCTCACATCCTGCATCTAGTGGTGACAAAGGCACTCGATGAGAGTATTAGTGGAGGAAGGTTGGGGGCACTTGTTGAATCATGCAGAAAAATTGCTGGTCATTTCCACCACAGCGCAAGAGCTAGCCAGCTCCTTAGGCAGGAGCAGAAAAGGGCAGGACTCCCAGAACACCAGTTAAAACAAGATGTGGCAACAAGGTGGAACTCCACATTAGACATGCTGGAAAAGATTCTCGAACAGCAAAAATCAATCCACGCAATGGCATACAAACATTCCATTGGCATTAGCAGCCCACTAGGCAGGGATGACTGGGCCGTGATGGAACAGGCAGTGGAAGTCCTGAAGTCTTTCCGATTAGCTACAGAACACTTGAGCAGAGTGAGTGCTAGCTTGTCTGAAATCATACCCGTATTCTACCAACTTCGTGACTCTATGGATGACTTTCTGTCCAACAGAGAAGAGTTGCCTGGCGGTAAACCTCCACATGCCGATGTCACTGTCCTTCTGACCAGACTCTATGAACAGCTGGAGTACCGAATAAGACAGCACATTGCCCCTTGTCCTGAGTATATGCTGGCCACAATTTGCAACTCTTGCCGATGAAGCTGGAGGTGTGCCTTGAGGGGCATGGAGATGGGGTGTGACTTTGATTTGTGATATGCTGTTTCCTGTTGGATGGACGCTTCAAACTATTGCTCTGTGGGTGTGCGGATGCGGCCGATGCGGATGCGCGACTTCCGGTTTCGTTTCTGGGTTTGACGCGCAGGCGCAGAGGAGGAGGGTGTGTGACTTCCGGTTTCATCTCTGGGATTGACGCGCAGGCGCTCAGGAGGGGGATGTGCTGCTTTCGACTCCGCATTCTGGACCATCGGCGGAGCGGTGGCGCCGCAGGATGATGACGTCGGAGGAACGTCTCAAGCGTGAGGACGCTATAGAACCTTCTTCACGCCCTGAGAAACCATCTGGATTGGATGAACAATTAATAGATTGTGTATTTAAGTGAACCAGGGGGTTTATCTTTTATTGCTGCTGAGGAAGCCGTAAGGTTCATTTGACCTAGGCGAAATGCGTTCAGCTTACTTTATCATTGTAACTATATTGTTACTATCCTTGCTATTAAATATTCTTTTACCTTTTTTTCATTTTTTAATATAAGTTTGAATTTTATTCATCCATCGGGCCTGCTGATCCATTGAGGCTTTTATTAAGAGTTGTGCCCAATTTGAACAACCTTTGGGCTTTCTGATTTGAGCCTTGGAGGCTCAGGAACACGTGAGTGATCTATCTGATTATATTATATTCAGTATATACAGTACTACTCTATGTTATTCCATCCTTCTCTATATATATATTGAGAAAATATCAGCTTGTGAAGAGGCTAGTGGGAGGGCCTACATGAAAACTACCCACGGGCGAATAGTGCTAGAGCCGGATGAGGCTCTTTAAAGTGTGAGTGAAAAATCGCCACATTCTTTGTCCCTCACATACATGTAATTACTGTATTGCACTATTTTTCTGTTTTGTTTACTCTTGAGGTACCGATCCTCTATCAACTCATGAAGAGATTGTTCATTGGGTAAATAACATTGATTATTTCTCCTTCTATCATTGGGAAGCGCCGCACCTTTTCTCTTTTTTTCCGATACCCGGCCCTAGGTTTTGATTCAATCTAGAAATGCAAGCACACAAGTTTAGTTAGTAGAAGTTCATAAATCCCTGTTGGTTTTTTTTTTGTATTTTTTTTTATTTTTTAAAGATAGATAGATTAAGATTTTTAAAAGTTTGTAAACTTTGTATTTGATGAAGAGTAGGTCTACACCAGAAACACCACTCAGCTTATGAAACCTTCACCCTTAGGCACCCACCCACTCCCAGGTGAGTGGCTCAATATATTTATTTATTATTTACCTTATGCCGAAACCATCATTCAAAATAATCATTTTCTGCTTAATATTATTAATCTGGAAATACCTCTTCCTTTCACAGTTTTGAAAAAATTGTTACCTTGAAATGGGTGAAGAAGATAGTTATGACGAGCTTTGCAGACAGACTGCATATGGTAAGAAATTTTAGATGAATTAAATTTACAATAAATAGACAATAATATATTTACAATCAATAATTTAATTTGGATTTAATATATTTACAATAAATAGACAATAATAATATATTATATTTACAATATATAAATAATTTAATCATAATGAATTAATTTAATATATTTTTTAAAAAAAATATATATATATATATATATATTAGTATTTTACTGTAATGGATACATTTGTTTTTTTTATTGTTTTCAAGTATGTCCTCCTGGGACTTTTACAAATATTTATAATGGAACCTAAATAATTAAAATATAAACAGTGCACTAATAAAAGGTATTTCTGGACGCAGACGCCAGCCGGTTCACACAGCCTGGGTCTGCTTCCTGATCTCCTGCCCAAGCCGTTGTGTCTGAAAAACCAGCCTTTCCAAGGTATCCTGGTGGATTGGACATGGCTGTTCAACTGTAATAGCAGACAAGAAACAAGATAAAACAAAAGATAAATCCAGCTAAAGTATCCATGTAATTGGGCAGACTAGATGGGCCGAAAGGTTCTTATCTGCCGACATTTTTCTATGTTTCTATGTAAGCAAAGTTTATAATTCTGTAACATCTGTGCAATTGATTTGGATTGTGTTCTTTCTTCCTGCAGTGTGACTGTGCAGCGTGCATACTTACATGCCCTAGTGCAGGAGGACTGACAGCGGGTGATGGTACTCTTCTTCCCACAGGATGCATCATGCCACATTACGGACTACCGTTGTTAAAGACAAAAGTACAATACTTACTTAGCAGATGGATAAAGGTTCATTCTCTCCTCCTCCCTCCCTCTACCCCCTCTCCCTAATTCTTTATCCCTTGTGTGTTTGTTTTGTAGGTACTCACTGGAAAGGGCCCCAGACGTGCTGCCTTGGAGCTGATCCCTCTGGGGATGCATCCGTAAAATAGGAATGTGAAGCAAAAGGTAAGTCTCAAGTGTTGTGAAAAAGACCAATTTTTTTTACATACATTATGGGTTATTCAGAGTCAAACTGACCCTGAAATTGCAGGCAGATCAGTTAATTTTGCTATACGGTGCAATTGTGGCCTGGCCAATCAGTGGGATTTCTGTACTCTTTGAATTAACCAACAGTGATTGCTTTATGTAATGATCTATTTCTTTTCATTTAACTAACCAGCTCTCTGCTGTATGTCGTGCTCAGAGTCCGTGCGTATCCTGATTCCTGACCCGTCGTGACATCCAAGAGGTGATCCACCAGCAGACCCCTCTCCCACCGGCTCAGTTCCCCATGGCGCATCTTCTGTTCTCCAACTTGCGCTGTACAGTCGCCTTGCATTTGCAGTCATAATAGCTAAAGAACATAACAATTATATTATTTTAAAAATGTTTTTCTAAAAAAATTGCATTTATTCATTGTCGGGTCAGTGAACAATTTTCTCAGTTTACAGGAAGTTAGAACTGATTGCAGCAAAGTTGTGACTATAGTAGGAGACAAATTTTATGTGATTTATGACAACTGTGTGAACAATTGAAGTATTTACAGTTCTGATTTATTTATATTTTTTTTATTTTACTATATTTTGTGCTACAAGAAATAAATAGTTTTGTTAACAAGTTATATCATGTGTCTCCTCTCCACTCATTAGCATTTATTGACAAAACAATTATTAGTTAAAAAAAAATCAAAAAAATTGCATTTATTCATTGTAGGGTCAGTGAACATTACAATGTTCGGTCCTATACTGTGTTTGTTTAGTCAGGTGTGCTACCTATTCATGATTAGGGATGGGCTGCCGGTTTAAATCAGTTCGAACAGTTGATTTGAACATCGGCAGTTGGAAAGTTCAAACTGCAAACTTTTTGGGCCATTGGAAAAAATTTAGACCAAAACTTAAAAAAAAAAAAAGGTGCTATAAATAAAGACACCCTTACCTGTAGAATATTAAAAGCAAAGGTTTGGTAACTATTGCATTTAAAACGTGAATATTTTTAACAATGAACCCTATGGGGCTAAAACATTTTCCAAACCTTGTTGCTAAAACCTTTCCCACACCTTTTTTAACATTTCAAATGAACTATCAAATGGATAATGGATATCCATTTGATAGTTCATTTCAAATTCGGTAGTTAGTCATTATACAAATAGCCACATTTTTAAAAAATCTTTAGTTTTTCCTCGTTTCCTATTCCCCAGGGAAGTAGCCAATATCTTGCACACATATATATGCCCTCTCGAAGCAGGGCACTTTAATTTTCAAACTTTTTGAGAACCATAGACTTGCATTGTGTTCTATGTTCAAATTCTAAAGTTCGAATGCGAGGCAAACATGGGGGTATTCGTCCATTACTATTCATGATGTATAAAAAAAAAAACTATAATTTACTTACCGGTGACGAATGCATTCAATGGTTCAATGGGTTTGCTGGACCGTGTAAAAAACTGTAAACAGCATCCCTCACCCGTCCCCATGCAGCCCTCTTCATGGCCTTGTTACTCTTAGATGAGAAGTTTTTTCTTTTCGGACACCACCGCCGCCACCAGAGCATTGTTCTCATCGGTGGTAAACCTCGGCCCCCTTTTCTGCACAGACTGGAGTACATGTAAGGAGTAAGGACAGGGTGGAGGAGGAACTGCCACTGCCCTCCCTTATCTTCCAACCCCTCTCCCTCACATCATCCACATCACGCCACCTCTCTCTTGCTTCCCGCCTCCCTCCCCCACTCGCAATACTCACACGCCCCGGACCAAACCCCTCACACCCCCCTCACCACACGCCTCAGACCAAACCCCTCACACCCCCCTCACCACTCACACGCCCCAAACCCCTCACACCCCCCTCAACAATCACACACCCTCACACACCCCTCACACGATGAGGTCTTGGCTGGACTGTCGGCAGCTGCCGTTCCCCCACACTGTTGTCAATGTCTTCCTGCAAAGACGTGACCATATTGGCGGGCCGCGTCTTAGCGGGCAACGGTGGGAGAGAGAGAGCTCATAGCTGGGAGGAGGTGTTGCGTGAAGCCGCGAACAGGGGCAAATAAACTAGACCTGAGCCACACTGAGAATCTTTGGGTTGTGTCCGAGAAGACTTCACGCAGTGCTGCCATCAATATTTTTTGACAAATTCTTGGTTATACAATGAATGAATGTGACTGTGGAGTGGACAAAAATCCATGTTGTTGTGACATCGCCTAAGCTTAACAAAAAAAAAACATGTCACGGTAAAATGTAATCAAATCTCAAGGCAGTACAACAAGGTTGTGTTAGTGTGTGACATTTTTTGGCCAGGGAGGCAGTGTAATGTGCACATGCACAGTCACATACATGGTCACAAATATGTTGACAAATTTATGACAAAGGGTCCATAGAAATGTCAATAAATTTATGTACATATAATTTTAACAGTGTGGAAACCAAGCAATACATAATTACATATTAACTTATTAAGTAAGGATAAGCAACGCACACAAACAGGAAAATAGTGAAAAAATATAACATTTATTTACAAGAAAAAAAAAGAAATGAAAAAATGACAAACTGCCCAACTGGGACACAACAAACAAACAAACAAACAAATTAACAATTATGGGAGGAGGAGGCTGGTCACTCAGAGAGCCTTTCCAGCACTTCAACTGCATTGTCCACATGCTCCCTCAAGTCCTGGAGCAACTCCGTTATGGCTTGGACTTTGGTGCCTATGGCTTGGAGTTCACCAATTGCCATCCTGATGCTGCACCTGTCAGGTCTGGCTTCTCCTGCTATATATCCAATAAATTAAAGAAGGAAAATACAGTAAGTAAAGCAGGTTTCTATTTTTGACTGAAAGTCTTTAAAAAATATAACAGTATATGTCATGGAGCTGATGTAACGCTCCATGCTTCAAACCCCAAGAGACTTTATGTTCATTTTTATTGTGTGGTCTTAAATATATTTTACATCGTTTGGTTTTAGTTTAATTTAGTTTAGTGTAAAATGGCATAGCTTTGGTTTTAAAAATACTTATATTCCTGTAGGTAAATGTGTTTTTCTGTAAAACAGTAAACAAGCTTTACTGCTGTGTAATTTATGCACCAGGGCTTTTCCCATTATCTAGCTGCATGTTTAATTCAAGGGATCTCTGATAGTGTGTGTTTAATCTGATGTGTTAGAACAATGGATATACAAATGTTGTGTGAGCTGAAAGGCTAGAGAATGTAAAGAATGTTTATTGTAAATAACTGACCTAATGTAATTAGTATGGGTATGCAAATTATGACTGTTGGACTTCAGCATAAATGGTGGTTGTTCATTAAAAAGTCAGAGAACTCTCAGAGCTCAGAGAGAGAGGATCCTGTTTTAAAGCATACAGCCGCGCCTGGTGTCTTTATTACAAACTACGCTACACTCCACACTCACCCTCAGAAAGCAGAGAGCGGTCTTCTGGAGATTCCTAACGCCTCCAGGGCAGAGGAACAGAAGCAGGCAGGTCAACCTGCTCGAGGCGCTGAGGACAGCGCTCCCAGTAGCCGGGCTGACTGCAACGAAGGGGTGTCTGGAGAGCCAGGACAGACGGATGGGAACGGTTCCTCCACAGTATATACCAGTGCTGGCGGTCTCCTGTGTCTCCGACTCGCCCTCCTCTTCCTCCTCCTCCTGCTCCTCCACCACCACCACCTTCAGAATATCTTCCGGTGCTATATATAAAAAAATTAAATGAAAATACACAGTAACCAAAAAAGGTTTCTGTTTTTGAGCAGAAGTCGTTGCAAAATACAACAGAAAAAAAAAACCTGGACTGGCGGCCTCCTCCTGCGGCTCCCTCTCTCCCTCGTCATCATCATCCTCCTCGTGCTGCACCTCTTGTGCTGCTATATATAAAAAAATTAATGAAAATACACAGTAAACAGAAAAGGTTTCTGTTTTTGAGCAAAAGTCATTGCAAAATAAAACAGTAGTATAGTTACTATTTAATATATACCAGAGCTGGTGGTCGCCCGTGGCTCGGTTCTGCCGCGTGCCGCCGCCACCTGCGCCGTGGCATAAGTCGATGCTGCCTTCTTCCTGTTTTCTACCAAATCCAAAAAATATAATAACACAACGTAAATAATGCATACTGGAAAAAAATGGTATATCTATATACACTATAATATATTGCCGAACGTATTGCGACACCCCTCCTCCACCACTACCAGCTTGACCCACCACTACTACTCTACTCCCATGATCTCATAGTTCTAAAGTCAGTGAGGTCACAAAATATTTATTTATTATTTACCCCTGGCCTGCACATATACTATAGACATATATAATATATTACGGTTCAATTATAAAAAAAATTCAGAAGTAAACATTACGCCGACCGATCACAATATGTGTCAATTTCTGGCAGCTCCTCCCTCCCAGTCACTTGCGGTGTACCCCAAGGCTCAATACTAGGCCCCCTGCTATTCACAATATTCATAAATGTTAAATGATATGATCTGCCCAATGTCTGCAAAGCCTCAACTGTACATAATATGTAACTACGCAGACGACACTGTAATCTATACCAGCAAACCAAATCTCCCGCAACTGGAGGCCGTGCTGCAAAAACAATTCACTTCACAGAGGTAGAAAAGTGGATCAAACACAACATACTTTTTCTAAATGCTGACAAAACTGTAACGATGCTCTTTGGAACAAAACCTAAACTACACAAATTGCAAAATCCCCATCTATGTGTTGAGACAAAATCAAATGGCACACTGACCACAGTCAGTCACTTCTCTCAAATATCTAGGTATGTGGTTGGACCCTAATCTATCCTTTGGCCCAACATTGAAAAACTCTCATCTAATAAACTTTACCCCAAACTAGGTGCCCTGTATAGAAACAAATCCTGCCTGAGCCCTGCGGTAAGAATAAGCAGATTGTGTAACAAATGCTTATGCCCTATTGATTGATTACGGAGATGTAGTGTATGTAGCGGCCCCGCAAACACACCTTCAGAAACTTACTACATTGTATAACTCATTCTGCTTTGCATTACAATAATGTAACTACATGACCCAACATTGTGACATGTTAAAATAGCTAAACTGGCCATCGCTGGAGTCTAAACGCACCCTTCACCTTTCCAGCCTGGTGTTTAAGAGCATTTCTGGGAAACTGCCACCCTACCGGAATAGACTGCTTCCCCTAGCAGCTCCCTCATCCTATAACCTCTGATCCAGGAGGACCAGCACCTTACTTGTTGTTTGCAATACTACGATACAAAAAGACAGTGGCTCGGTCCTCATTTTCCTACAGAGCACCACAATTATGGAATAACCTCCCAGACACAGACACCATCAAATCTTCCCCCAGTCTTAAGTCACTCAAGAGCTCCTTACTAACATACTTCAATACAGAATGCGCCTGTAAACATGTAACATAGTGACTATATTTCCTACATATTTATTTTCTGTTAATCTGTATATTTGTGTTGTTTCTTAATATCTTGCATTGTATTACTTTGTATTTCTGTAACTGTAACACTTCAATGTTCTTGAAACCAGGAAACTAAGTTGAAAACGAGAGAAATCTCAATGTATCCTTCCTGGTAAAATCCTTTATAAATAAATAAATTACCTTTATTCAATAAAAACTATTATTTGTGTTGTGTCTGTCTGTGTGCAACTGTGCATACAAAACGGAATTGTGCTGACTGCTTTTAGTTATTTCAAAGATGGCCTCAGTCTTATTTTCTGCTAATGCTAATAAACCTGTGGATATAGCAGAAACAACAATATAGGTCATTTTGTTTTGAAATTTGCATCCAAAGCGTTCAAAGACACTGCTGCAGCAAACTGAATTGCTGCGCAGCATCAATTCACTCAGTCAGCTCAGCAGTTGCTGAGGTATTAATTGAATGCGGCTCTGTTTGGAATCGGATGCACTTTCAGAAGAACTACATGTCCCATCCTACTACTACTTACTTAGCAGCAGAGGCTCAGAGATTTTTTTTGATGCGCAGGCCAATATTGGGCAAGCTGCGGGTCATCTCGTATGCATCACTCAGTCACAACAACCTCCCCCAACACACTACAGTACACACAGCACTGGCAGAACTACCGCCATAGCGATTAGCGACCAAAGCGGGCGCTATGAGGCCCGCAGCCGAGTGGGGCCTGGTGAGGATAAGTGATAACAAATGATGTTTGAGCTGAAGGGCAGGCCAAAGGATGTGTTTAGTTTATTGGGAATGAATGAATATGTGACATAATAGTACACACTGAGCCAGGTACATGTCAGACATGTTCACCATTTGCTATGCAATTTCTGTTGGACCTATCACCTCTGCATAGTGGCGTTTGAGATTTCTCACGTTTTACACAAAGGATTCATTGCAATTTCTCATGTTTTCCAGGCAGGATACATTGAGATTTCTCACCTTTTACACAAAGGATTCATTGCAATTTCTCATGTTTTATTTCCAGGCAGGATACATTGAGATTTCTCATGTTTTCCAGGCAGAATACATTGAGATTTCTCATGTTTTATTTCCAGGCAGGATACATTGAGATTTCTCATGTTTTCCAGGCAGGATACATTGAGATTTCTCATGTTTTCCAGGAAGGATACATAACATTGAGATGTCTCTGGTTTTCTGTATGTCATTCTGGGTGGCGGCGACGGCGAGTAATGTACCGTTAGGTATCTTGCCCAAGGACAGGACACTTACTGGAGAGACGGAGAGGTGCTCTTGCCGGGATCGAACCCATGTCTCCTCCAGTCCCACTCCTCCAGGCTCTCTCTCTGGGTGGTAGTGGGTACTGTTCCACATGCCATACTTGAAAACGAGAGAAATCTCAATGTATCCTTCCTGGTAAAATCCTTTATAAATAAAAAATAAATAAACATGCGTGAGTGTAGTGGTGGTCGTGTGTTCATTTTTTTGTGGGGGTATACTATGCGAATGTTAGGTTGCATGCAGGGGAGGGGGCCCATAAAACATTTTGAAATGGGGCCCTGTGATTCTAGTTACTCCCCTGGTACACAGCACACAGTCACACACACAGTGCCAAAAAAAACACAAATCCAGCATTATAATACTAATTTCATATCATATACAACACATCAAATATCAGAATTTTCATGTATAGTATCATAAATAATCACAAAAAAGAAGAGCTTTGGAAAAATGCATGTGTGTATGAGTCCAGAAAAAAAAAGAGAATCAATCAACGTATTTTTGTGCACATTAGATTTAGCACACGATGCAAGCACTTTATTATTATATACTGGATTTATATAGCGCCAACATTTTGTGCAGTGCTTTACAATATATATAACATAACACTTACGTTTGTCTATGACGCGCAGGATTTCCCTCATCTGCTCCTCCTCGCGCGTCTTTAAGTCTGACCAACGCTTTCTTAGTTGGTCATTGGTCCGATTAGTATTAAAGTCTTCATGAAGAGTGCGACGTATCTTCCTTAGGATTCGGTTCTTTCTTATGTTATTTTTGCTGCCGTAAGGGCCGTTAAGGCAGTCATAATCATATTTTTTGCATATGCGCATCAGCTGCACCATCTCCATAAAGGACATGTTAGTAGCCCTCTTCTTTCTGGATCTGGAGGACCCTGGGGTCTCTTCAATGTCTGGGTTCAGACTAGCGTTGGGGGAGCCTGTTTCACTTGCTGCCATCATGGTGGATGTAAAGGAAGAGTGAACTTTGGCCTGTACTAAAATCCAATAATATCGGCAAAAATACATAAATTTTACGACCGGTCGTAATTACGGACATCACAACGCGCATGCGCGACCCGCGGACTAACGAACGAACCGGTCCAAAACGAAATTTTAATTTTAATTTAAATGCGTTTTGAAGCCTTATTTTATTATATGACCCAGACATGTTATATATGGTTCTTTCCGGCAGACTCGGCAGATTCATAATATATCATTATTATATGTATGCGTCATGTCCTGCCTGTATTATAGCAAAAAAATGCAATAAAATTGGAATTTTCAATAATTTACAATGTGTAAAGTGTTTTTTTTTTCACATTTTAACATGCGAACGTTTGCGATTATATTTTATATGAGTTGCGCTTGTTAAATAAATTAACACATTCATCTACATACATCAAATATCACAATTTTCACGAATACGTAATATCACAAAAAAGAAGAGCTATGGCAAAAATGCATGTATGAGTCCTGAAAACGCAAAGCTATACACATTGCATAAAAAAGGACTAGATCAATCAACATATTTCTGTGCACATTAGCACATGCAAGCACATTATTATTATTATTATACAGGATTTATATAGCGCCAACATTTTGCGCAGCGCTTTACAAAATAACATAACACTTACGTTTGGCTATGACACGCCGGATGTGCCTCAATTGCTCCTCCAGTCCTTGGTCCTCACGCGTCTTCAGGTCAGGCCAGTGCTTCCGCAGCTGGTCGTTAGACTCGTTACTACTTCGGTCCTTTTTCCAGGAGGGTGGTGCAAGCCAGGATACGGTCCTTGCGGACATTGTTCTTCCTGCCGTAAGGACCCTTACGGCAGTCATAGTCACGCTTCTTGAAGATACAAAATTGCGAACCAGCTCCACCATCTCCTCAAATGCCATGTTGCTGGCCCACTTCTGGGTGTCTCTGGGGTGGAAGGGGGATGACGTGTCCGTCCAAATAGGACTCTCTTTGAGTTTGAGCCATGATGGGAGGGGTTTTTGTTTGGTCTGTCCAAAAAATTCTCAAACTCTACAATGGCTCCGTAAAGTTTACGACAGGCCGTAATGGAGACGGACATACGCTCGTATATCCCATCATGGACATATCCCATCATTATGCGCGAACCGCTGATGTAAATGATCCGACTACGACAGAATTATCGTATCGGCAGAATTATCGTATCGACAGAATTATCGTATCAACAGAAATATCAGATCATTGGAGATAACATATAGGCACTAGCAGTCAGATTTTCTAATGGTCAGGAACTCAGGATCAGGACGCTGGACAGCAACAGTGTTATATCCAGTGTGCTGATGGTTAGAAAATGTTAATGTATATACGTTTAACGGCCGCAAGCGCACGGACTTACTCTATCCAAACAAAGTTCAGATGTGAAACATCGGGACTTTGGATAGATTTTGATTTTCGACTATCCGAAAGTTAAAAAAATAAAAATGGCGAAATCTAATGCAAAGTCCCGATGTTTCACATTTAATTCTGGAGTTAACCCCCTAGGTTGCCAGCCACCAATGGTGGAGATAGTGGGTTCCAATGAACTCCCGATCTCCCGATCCGTGTCGTGGCACCTACCTAGGGGTTAATGTTTGGTATTGTTGGATCGGCCAGAGCATAGCCTTTCCAACCATACCAAGTCCAAAACAAGACCATTGACCATGTTAAAATTTTATTAAAAATATTTTTAAAAAAAAATTAAATAAAAAAATATTAATAAATAAATTTAAAAAAATTGTTTTTTGTTTTGCTAATGCAAAAAAAATGCAGCAATATTGTTCCCATTTCAATTATAATGTGAACAATGATGCTGAGCTGCACTAATTAATTTTGTATGGGTTGCGTTTGTTAAAAATTGTGTAATTTTCACCCAAAAAAAATGTATGTAGCAAAACAAGTCCCCATCTCTAATTTTTTAAACAAGCGCAACTCATAGAAAATGTATTTACAACCGTAAACGCTCACATGTTAAAATGTGAAAAAAAACACTTTACATTACACCTTGTAAATTATTGAAAATTCAAATTTTATTGCATTTTAACTAAGTTATAATATACAAACAGGATACATATCATATACATATAACACAGACGTATACATATAAAATAAATTAACAAACACAAAAATAAGGACAGCGCTCCCACGAAAAGTTATATCTTTTCAACCAAAATGAGATTGCGACAAAAAATCTTTCTGCTTTTTAACTGCACAGTCTATTATTTACTACAAAAGTCTTATTTAAAAAAAAAAAATATCTCAAAGGAAAAGTCACCGGTAGAGAAGAAATCTTCACACGAATATATAAATGGGACCACTCCCTTGAACTTTTTCAGTTTCTAGGATCGTCTTTTCATCCAATAAAGGGCTCCAAACATTCAATTCGCCCTCCTGGTATGTATCCACAGTGGAAAGAAGCCTCAGCACAAGATCCACACCTCCTCCAGAGATGCACAGGGAACACTGATGAATCCCTGGGTGGGGTTAACCGTTGCGTTGCTGCAGGAATCTCTTCAGAAAATTCCTCAGAGAAAACAAAAGAACAATAGTGCAGCCAGTTTTTACAGGGACAGAGTATAAAACCTTTATATGGTAATAAACTTACCCTGTTCAGAGCCTAGCCTGGCTCGGGGAAAACTCGCATAGGGTTGTAAGAAGTGGCACAGCCCTTAAAAAGCCATCTCAGTTTAGAGTCATCAATGTAGTCAGCAAGTGAAAATAATAAAACATTTATTCCAATAATATGAAATATCAGTGATAAAAAAGACAGGAACCAGACGCGTTTCGCGCTTTACAGCGCTTCTTCAGTGGTAAAACAGACAAACAAGGGTACATTTCAAAAAAGGGGTTCATTATATACTCAAAGACATTTAGTGAATGAGCCAGCAGCCCAAGTAACCCGCCCACTTCCAAATTGGAATACATACAATTAAACATATAAATGTGTTGATAAAAGTCAATAAACAAAATACATATACAAATCCAAAGCTTCTCCCCAGAACTCAACACCATCTGAACACAAAATTTTAAAAAATAGTGGATATGGCTAATCCATTTTATCGTTGGTCATCCGGTGTATTTAAACAGATCTTTATTGAATGAGCTGGCAACCTAAAAGGCCCGCCCTCTTCAAGTTTTAAAATACACAAAACTGGCAGTGTTAATATATAAAACTAACACACTACATATATAGATCGCTGCTCTTCGATCACCTCTTAAGATCCTACCGCCATAAAGGCAAAGAAAATTCAAAAAAATAATAAAATCAGTCCTATAAACAAAAAAAGTGCATCAAAATGATGAAAATGTGAGGAGAAAAAAAAAAAAAATCCCTCTAGAAAGCTGGTATTATCCCTATCAGAGGTGGGCATTTTAAAAAATCTTAAACCTCTTGGAGAAATTTTCTCCCTCAAGTATTTTTGGAGAGTAGCAACCTCCAACTTTGATAAGAGTAAACACAACGTAGGCTTTGCTTGTTAGTTGGACAGACTAACCTTATAGGATTCTAGCAGCTCCCTTTTGTATACATATACCCTATCCTTCTCTTAGCGCCACAGTAGTCCTACGTTGTGTTTACTCTTATCCTATTCTGTCCAAGGACTACAAAGGCAGCTGGAAATGGCACTTAATGATTATAGGTCCAAGATTGGGCTTAATATAGATGAATTATTTGGTGATATTATACCCATTGCACCAAACACTACAGTTCCTGATTTAAAAGAGCTTATCCTTTCTCTGGAAAAGACGCTTATTAAAGAAATTAAATCAAAGTTGGAGGTTGCTACTCTCCAAAAATACTTGAGGGAGAAAATTTCTCCAAGAGGTTTAAGATTTTTTAAAATGCCCACCTCTGATAGGGATAATACCAGCTTTCTAGAGGGATGGATTAATCTGATGGACAGTTTTGCAGATCAGACTATGAATTATATAATAAATTTTCGAACTCTCTCCTTAATTGAGTTAGAAGCCAAAGCTAACTCTCTTTTGGAGAATATACAGTCTATAGTGGAGAACGATGACTTTGCCCTTATTTCAGCGGATTTGGAACACACTCTGGGGAAGGTTTCACAAGATGTGATGGAAATCAAAAAGAATAAATATGGTAGAGACATAGAAGATTATAAAACAGATAGAGTACATGAGAAATACTATTCTTCGAACAATGATAGGTTCCCATATAGGAATTCCAAAAGAAATAAATTTTCTCGGTATGAACACAATAACGATTTTTATCATGCTCCCTCTAATAGCAACCCCAATTTTACCCCAGTTAGAGAGAGACCGACTCTATCGGTCTCGTGTGAAGAACCTCAAGCTCCCATTGTGGTTGCTAAGGTCTCTACTGAGGTTATTGAGATTGCTACTAGTGTTTTGAGTTTACCATTGGAACCTATTCTTGTTGATGGTGAATGTAAAAACACTACTTCACAAAATGAAAATAAAAGTATAAACTTGGGTTTACCTGTTTCTCCAGTGGCATCCACCTCATATGCAGATCCTAAACTCTCATATGCTCCGGTAAGGAGAAGTTTGTACGAAGAGAGAGAAAGGAAACAGGCAACACTCCCCCAATATCAATGGGTCTCTAAATGGAATAAAGCCAGACTCCCTAATGGTGAAACTTCGACTTCCAATAAATTCCAACCCCTTGTAGATGTTTCAGAGCCGTTTTTTCCAGGGGACCCCAACTTGAAACCCCTGGGGCCCGAAAAGATCTTTCTCCCAATGGAAAAAGAGAAAAATACTTCCTTCCCAGAACCACAAACAAATTTGGCCCCAAAGGCTATGAAAAGACCACTAGAAAGAACAAGCGGGGGACCAGGGCAGGGAGAACCAAGAGGGGTGAGAAAAAAGATAAAATAGTTAATCCATCCTCAACTCCTGGTAACCCTGAAAAGAATGGTATTTTCAATTTGAGTGAACATGTTCTCACCAATTCAGAAAAAAAGGTTCTGAATAAAGGCTTGAAATTTGCTCCTAGTGTTAAGGTAAATAAATTCAATATGTATATCGACCTAAAGAAATTTCAACGGAAATTATGTTTGAAGAAATTTTTTGCTAAAAATCCTGTTGAAAATTCTCTCAATATTCCACGATATGTTCACACAGATTTAAAAGAAACCTCTAAATTTTTCCCTAAACATCTAATATCTGACGAAATGAAGATTTTTGAACGCCTTGTACTGAAAGATATTGACAAAATTAGTAAAGAGAAAATTTCTTTCAACCTTACAAGAAAAGAAAGAGATGCCCTTGATAAATTGAATAATGACCCTTCCCTTATAATTAAACCGGCTGATAAGGGTGGAGGGATAGTTCTTTTAAGTATGGAGAAATATAACAATGAAGCGATGCGGCAATTAGACGATCGCGACACTTACTCTCTTTTGTCATGCAATCCTATGGAAAAAAACAAGATTGCATTGACTAACCTCTTAAAGGAAGGGAAAGACAGTGGCATCCTAACAGAAAAAGAGTACCTGTATTTGAATATTCCCTTTCCTAGAATTCCTATTCTGTATTTACTTCCAAAGATACATAAAGATTTAATAAATCCCCCTGGAAGACCCATTATATCTGGTGTACATTCACTTACCAGTAGATTGTCGCAATATATCGACATCCTTCTACAGCCTTTAGTCAAAAAGATCCCTTCGTATCTTAAGGATACAATCCATCTATTACAAATTTTAGAGACAGTAGTATGGGATCCATCGTATATCTTAGTCACCTGTGACGTTCGTTCATTATATAGTATTATCCCTCATGATCAGGGTATTGAAGCAGTCCGTTTTTATTTAGAACAAAATTCCGAGTTCGAAGAACCGCAAATTAGATTTATCTTACTAGGTATAGAGTTCATTCTCAATAATAATTTTTTTGCTTTTAACGATCAGTTTTATCTTCAACGGAAAGGTACGGCGATGGGGACCAGGTTTGCGCCTAGTTATGCAAATCTTTTCATGGCTTTCTGGGAACTCAGTTGGATGCCATATTGGGCGCAACACCTGGTCCTCTACCGTAGATATATTGATGATCTATTTTTTATTTGGAAAGGAGGGGATGATGTATTGAAGAACTTTATTGATGGTCTGAATTCAAATAACAGTGGTATTGTTTTAGAGACCCACTCCCATAAAAGTGAAATAAATTTTTTAGACTTAACCATTTTTATTGATGAAAGTTGTGTTAAAACTAAAACATATTTTAAATCGGTGGATGTTAACAATTTTATCAGTTTTTCGAGTTGCCATGCTAAGCCGTGGCTAAAAAGTGTTCCTAACAGTCAACTTGTAAGAATTCGTAGGAATTGTACCGATGTTACCCAGTATGACATTCAATCCCAAACTTTGAAACAGAGTTTTATTGAAAAAGGTTTCGATGGGGCCATTCTAGATGATCTTGTTATACAGACTCGAGAGAAAGATAGAAATGAATTTATTCAATATAAAGTTAAGAACGATGATTTTCAATCTAAGGTCCCCTTCTTATATAATTTTAACAGTCAATCCGCGAATATTAATAAAAGTATCCGCAAACACTGGCACATTTTATTGGAAGATCCGGCATTGGATGATTTTATGCCCGATCGGCCACAAATCATTAATCGAGGGGCCTCGAATATTAAACAAAAAATTGTTCACAATATAAAAACGAAGAATCTGCAGAATCCTTTCAATCTTAAAGTAGGGTTCCATAGATGTGGTTACTGCCTTGCGTGTAGAAACTTGCACCTGAAAAAGCAATATTTTAGTACGTTTGAATTCAAAGAGAGTTTTAAAATCCAACAAGTTATTGACTGCCGGTCCAAGGATGTTATTTATGGACTTATTTGCCCCTGCCATCTATTATACGTTGGCAGAACCACACGCCAGCTGTATGTGCGGATCATGGAACATGTGCGCAATATTCGGAAAGGATACGAAAAACACTCTGTATCGGCACATTTTTTAATGAAACATAATAAAGACCCTACAGGTCTCACTTTTTTTGCTCTTAAAAAAGTTCAAAAGGATTGGCGGGGAGAAGACTTCATAGGTAAAATCGGCCGAGAAGAGATGAAACTCATCTATAGGTTCGATTCCCTGATTCCCAGGGGTCTCAACTCTGATTTTGAACTTTGCCATTTTTTATAACTTACTTCCACCTATACTTTTATAATTTACCTACCTTTTTTTAGGGCTCTCTATTGCCCATTGGTTTTAGCTTCTTTTATTGCCTCAGGATTTCCTATATTAGTAATCATTTTTGCAGACTTTTTTTCTTTTTAGGGCTCTGTATTGCCCATTGGTTTTAGCCTTCAATATTGCCTCAGGATTTCCTATATTAGTGATAATTTTTGCAGACACATTTTTTTCTGTTTTGCATTTTTTATTTTGTATTTTTTATTTTATACTTGTTTTTCTTTTTTTAGGGCTCTCTATTGCCCATTGGTTTTAGCCCTCATTATTGCCTCAGGATTTCCTATATTAGTGATCATTTTTACAGACACATTTTTTTCTGTTTTGTATTTTTTTATTTTTTTTTTATTTTGTAATTTCTTCTTTTTTTTTTTTTTCTCCTCACATTTTCATCATTTTGATGCACTTTTTTTGTTTATAGGACTGATTTTATTATTTTTTTGAATTTTCTTTGCCTTTATGGCGGTAGGATCTTAAGAGGTGATCAAAGAGCAGCGATCTATATATGTAGTGTGTTAGTTTTATATATTAACACTGCCAGTTTTGTGTATTTTAAAACTTGAAGAGGGCGGGCCTTTTAGGTTGCCAGCTCATTCAATAAAGATCTGTTTAAATACACCGGATGACCAACGATAAAATGGATTAGCCATATCCACTATTTTTTAAAATTTTGTGTTCAGATGGTGTTGAGTTCTGGGGAGAAGCTTTGGATTTGTATATGTATTTTGTTTATTGACTTTTATCAACACATTTATATGTTTAATTGTATGTATTCCAATTTGGAAGTGGGCGGGTTACTTGGGCTGCTGGCTCATTCACTAAATGTCTTTGAGTATATAATGAACCCCTTTTTTGAAATGTACCCTTGTTTGTCTGTTTTACCACTGAAGAAGCGCTGTAAAGCGCGAAACGCGTCTGGTTCCTGTCTTTTTTATCACTGATATTTCATATTATTGGAATAAATGTTTTATTATTTTCACTTGCTGACTACATTGATGACTCTAAACTGAGATGGCTTTTTAAGGGCTGTGCCACTTCTTACAACCCTATGCGAGTTTTCCCCGAGCCAGGCTAGGCTCTGAACAGGGTAAGTTTATTACCATATAAAGGTTTTATACTCTGTCCCTGTAAAAACTGGCTGCACTATTGTTCTTTTGTTTTCTCTGAGGAATTTTCTGAAGAGATTCCTGCAGCAACGCAACGGTTAACCCCACCCAGGGATTCATCAGTGTTCCCTGTGCATCTCTGGAGGAGGTGTGGATCTTGTGCTGAGGCTTCTTTCCACTGTGGATACATACCAGGAGGGCGAATTGAATGTTTGGAGCCCTTTATTGGATGAAAAGACGATCCTAGAAACTGAAAAAGTTCAAGGGAGTGGTCCCATTTATATATTCGTGTGAAGATTTCTTCTCTACCGGTGACTTTTCCTTTGAGATATTTTTTTTTTTTTAAATAAGACTTTTGTAGTAAATAATAGACTGTGCAGTTAAAAAGCAGAAAGATTTTTTGTCGCAATCTCTTTTTGGTTGAAAAGATATAACTTTTCGTGGGAGCGCTGTCCTTATTTTTGTGTTTGTATATTTATCTTTGCTTGTTAGTTGGACAGACTAACCTTATAGGATTCTAGCAGCTCCCTTTTGTATACATATACCCTATCCTTCTCTTAGTGCCACAGTAGTCCTACGTTGTGTTTACTCTTATATAAAATAAATTAAACCGCAGAGAGGTGCTTCCCCGCAGTGTGTGGATTCATATGCTGCTGCATTAATTATACTCCGGCGTGCAGAGAGGCGCTTGTTCCCCACAGTCTGCGTATTTATAATATGCTGCATTCTTTTTATTTATTTTTTTCGTTTTAAATCATTTTATTTTTCGTTTCTGATAATTTTGTAACTTTGTTCAGCTTTTTTTCCACTTTAAAACCTAAGTTTTATTCTGTTTTTTTTATTTTTAAAGTCAGACCATTTGGGTCAGTTTTGCATTTTTTAAAATCATTTTGTTCATTTTTGTCCCCTTCATACATAGTCGATTTTAAAATTTTTAATATGATTAAATAAAGTTGTGCAATGCATTATTCATAAGAAAAAAAGGATCTTCTTTATTCAATAAACAAAAAATGATAGAATGGGCAGAATTACCGTATGTCACGGTCCACCCGGGGTACCTACTGAGGTACCTATATTGCACAACCTGGTCCTAACAGCCTTTGTCCTGGAATGCTTTTGTATTGGGTTCCAATCCAGGGTTTACCTCAGCCCAGTGCCATGTCCAGGCTCCTGTAGATCCAGCCTGGGTTTTCGTTTTCCATCCCTGGAGTTCCAGCTGAGGCCCATCTATGATTAAACCTCCTTAAAAGGCAGAGAGACCCAGCCAGCAGTGGTTCTGCATTGTGCTCCCTGACTGAGGTCATCTGGATGTGTGCAAACCTGCTCCAGCTTATCCTGTGTATCCAGTATCCATCTGTCTACCCTGTTGTTCCTGGATACATCTCTGTCTGTGCAAGGGACTCTCAGCGATCTCCACCTGTGGATTACTGTTCATCTCCATCTCTGACCTTTTGATCAAGGTACCACTGTCCGCTGTCCAGACTTATCCTTGGTGGGCCTGTCTGCAGTCTGGGACTGCATTGCCCACAATCCTCAGACTCTCCAGTCAAGAACTCTCCCTGGACTTTATATAATTCCTTTGTTCTTTCAAGTGCCGGCAGTTAAGGCCCATTTATGTCTCATTAAAGAATATTCATTGTGTGATTCCTGTCTGGCCTCCCCTCTGTGTCGCCGCCTGCTGGGCTCTAACCTGAACTGTACACGCCACGTGACAGAATGCAGAACCCATCTTATTACGAGTCTGCGGTGATACAGGCGGTGGTGGCATCCATGAAAATGGCTGTGCAGAACTTCCTGCAGCAACTGGACTCCAGGGCCAGTGTTGCTTAAAGTGCTGCAAGGATTAAGGGGCACCTCACCTAAGGTGCGCTCTTCCACTTCTATGTCTGGCTGCAGGAGACCCTTGTCTGAGGAGGAACGCTCCAGGAGGAGGTCTTTGGGAGTGTGCTTCTATTGTAGTGCAGGCTCACATTTCATATCTTTGTGCCCTGTGTGCCCACCCAAGCCATCCTCATCACAGACCAGAGTCAACCCTGTTACTCCTGCTTCTCAGCTGGTTGCTCCTCCTGTGTCTTTGCATGCTAAAAGCAAAGAGACATTACCTGCTGAGTCCTTGCCATCAATGTCTAAGCGAATTCCAATTGCCAAAGCTCGACAGCACCCTGTCTCTGCCAGCCCTTGCCAAGCTGCTATCAAGCCTCGCCAGGTCACAGCCAAGTCTTGCCCAGTCTCAAATCCTGCCAAATTTCGCCAAGCTGCTGTCAAGCTTCGCCAGCCCACAGCCAAACCTCGCCCAGTCTCTGCTCCTGCTAGGCCTCGCCAGGCTACCAAAGTTGGCAAGCCTTGCAATACTCCGGTACCCAGATCTAAGAGTCCTGAATTCAGGGAAGTCTTCTCTGATGTGGAGAGTACAGAGGATGACTCCCTTTCAGATTACTTGGAGACCCCGCCATCTGAGCCTGCTGACATGGAACCCATGGACATGGAACCTACCTTGCCCACAGATGGCCTTATGTGCCCATGGAGGTTGCTTTGACACAGATTGCAGAGGTTCGCTGCCCTGCACCCCGCAGGATCTCCAGAGGTCGCTGCCCTGCACCCCGCAGGATCTCCAGAGGTCGCTGCCCTGCACCCCGCAGGATCTCCAGAGGTCGCTGCCCTGCACCCCGCAGGATCTCCAGAGGTCGCTGCCCTGCACCCCGCAGGATCTCCAGAGGTCGCTGCCCTGCACCCCGCAGGATCTCCAGAGGTCGCTGCCCTGCACCCCGCAGGATCTCCAGAGGTCGCTGCCCTGCATCCCGCAGGATCCTCGGTACTGTCACTGCCATGGGGCTGTCGCCGCCGCCATAAGGCCAAACCATTCACTGCCCAGCAGCAGGATGATAACCTGGTCACCGCAGAGCCATGCTGTACCCAGGTCGCCCAAGTGCCGTGCTGTACCCAGGTCGCCCAAGTGCCGTGCTGTACCCAGGTCGCCCAAGTGCCGTGCTGTACCCAGGTTGCCCAAGTGCCCCATCAAACTGTGCCAGGGGCGCTGCCCCACCGAGCCGTGCCAGTGACGCTGCCCCACCAAGCCATGCCAGTGGTGCTGCCCCACCGAGCTGTGCCAAGGGCACTGCCCCACCAAGCCGTGCCAGGGGTGCTGCCCCATCAGTCATCGCTGAGGGCGCTGCCCCACCGAGCTGTGCCAGGGGCGCTGCCCCATTGGTCATCGCCAAGGGCGCTGCCCTACCAACACATGCCAGGGGCGCTGCCCCATCGGTCATCGCCAAGGGCGCTGCCCTACCGGGTCGTGCCAAGGGCCCATCACCCATTGTACATCTTGCTCCCGAGGGCTGCGTCTGGGCATCCAATGGCACGTTGGTCCGAAAAGAAATCCTGCCACATTTTGAGAGGGCCCTACATGCTTATGGTGACGTTTATGGCAATCCAGACTCTGAGCACATTGGAGGGTGGTGATTTGTGCTCCATCCCCTGTTCCAGCCTCAGTGCCCAGAGGGCACTCATCAGGGGGGGGGGGTACTGTCACGGTCCACCTGGGGTACCTACTGAGGTGCCTATATTGCACACCTGGCTCTTAGAACTTTGCCCTGAATCTCTTTCTTAGATTCCATTCCAGGTTTTGCCCAGGCTCAGCACCTTGAGAAGGCTCATGGAGATCCAGCCTGGGTCTTCGTTTTCCAGCCCTGGAGTTCCAGCGGAGGCCCATCTATGATTAAACCTCCTTAAAAGGCAGAGAGACCCAGCCAGCAGTGGTTCTGCATTGTATTCCCTGACTGAGGTCATCTGGATGTGTGCAAACCTGCTTCAGCTTATCCTGTGTATCCATCTGTCTACCCTGTTGTTCCTGGATACATCTGTCTGTGCAAGGGACTCTCAGCGATCTCTACCTGTGGATTACTGTTCATCTCCGTCTCTGACCTTTTGATCAAGGTACCACTGTCCGCTGTCCAGACTTATCCTTGGTGGGCCCTGTCTGCAGTCTGGGACTGCATTGCCCACAATCCTCAGACTCTCCAGTCAAGAACTCTCCCTGGACTTTATATAATTGCTTTGTTCTTTCAAGTGCCTGCAGTTAAGGCCCATTTATGTTTCATTAAAGAATATTCATTGCGTGATTCCTGTCTGGCCTCCCCTGTGTTTTGCTGCCCGCTGGGCTCTCACCTGAACTGCACATGCCACGTGACACTGTATCAACAGAATTATTGGCCGTATCAACAGAATTATTGGCCGTATCAACAGAATTATTGGCCGTATCAACAGAATTATTGGCCGTATCAACAGAATTATTGGCCGTATCAACAGAATTATCGGATCATTGGAAATGGTCAAGTCAAGTCATGAAATTGGAATGAAAATGAAAAATGAATGATATGATACATTATTTACAAATTTAGAATCCGATTATAACCGATTAAAAAAAATACGATGTCCAAAATTACGGATTACTGAAATGGAACCGAAATCACGAATAGAGCGAAAATAAATTTCGATTTTTGGACACATTTCAAGTCCATTCGAAAATTTTCATTTCGGTTCGGAATTTTTTTCGGATCTGCACCGATTCGGATGAATCGGGACATTTCGGGAAAAATCCGAAATGCACATCCCTAGTATATACAAATGACATGTGTCTAATGCCTTGAATGACTGTAGTAGCAGTTAAATTCTGGAGCTGTTAGTGTATTATAAAACTAACTGTTGTGGAAATGGGCGCGGTTTGAGCGCGTTCAGCATGCGTGCGAAGCAGATGTGAAAGAGACAAAGGAATTGTTTGAGCTGGATTTAACCACTTCGATGCGGAGGACGCGCTCAGCGCGTCCTCCGCATGGCTCCTGCTGTGCTGAGGATGCGCTGAGCGCGTCCTCCCTTTGGGGTCAGCGTTCGGCCGGGTTCCGGCCGATCGCTGGCCCCCCCGGTGCGGGCTGACATCCTCTGTCAGCCCAGCATCCGGAACCGCCGCCGGTGAAATTAGGTGTCATCGCGGCAGCGCGATGACACCTAATTCAGGCGCCCCCTCCCGCATGTGCGGAGGAGGCGCCTGAAAGGGAGGGGGGAGGTCCTTCGGACCTCTCTCCCTCCCGATCGGCGGTGTTGCGGGGGTTAACCCAGGCACCATTTGGAAGGGCACAGCCTGCCCTTCCAAATGGTACCTGGCATTAACCCCTGGGGAGCTGGATCACGAATTGGCGCTGAAAAGCGCCGGTTCGTGATCCTTTCCCGGAGCTGGCCGACATCTTGGATGTCGGCCAAGCCTCCGGGAACTCCCCCTGAGGACTGGCGTCATCGTGCATAGCACGATGATGCCAGTCCTGGAGTTAACCCCTAACTGCCACCAACGGTTAGATAGGGAGTTCATTGGAACTCCCTATCTCCCGATCCGTGGCAGCTAGGGGTTAACGTTTGGTATTGTTGGATCGGCCAGAGCATGGCCGTTCCAATGATACCAAACTCGAATGTGAAAAAAGTTTGTAAAAAATATTTTAAAAAAATAAATCACTTTTTTTTTCTTTTTTGGTTTGTTAATGCAGCAATATTGTTCCCATTTCAATTATAATGTGAACAATGATGCTGCATTAACGATTTTTGTATGCGGTGCGTTTGTTAAAAATCGTGTAATTATCCCCAAAAAAAATGTAACGAGACCCCATCTCTAATTTTTTTAACACGCGCACCCCATACAAAATATAACCGCAATTGCTCGCATGTTAAAATGTGGAAAAAAAACACTTTACACGCTGTAAATTATTGCAAATTCATATTTTATTGCATTTTTTGTTATAATATACAGACAGGTCATGACGTATACATATAATAATGACATATTATTAATCTGCCGAGTCTGACGGAAAGAACGATATATATAATATGTCTGGGTCATATACTAAAATAAGCCTTCAAAACGCGTTTAAA
This sequence comes from Leptobrachium leishanense, assembly GCA_009667805.1. Taxonomy (NCBI): domain Eukaryota; kingdom Metazoa; phylum Chordata; class Amphibia; order Anura; family Megophryidae; genus Leptobrachium; species Leptobrachium leishanense. Next base: position 116,117,910 of record CM019068.1, read on the forward strand.
CATGATGAGCAAAACCGGTAAAACTGACCTCAGCACAGAGGCGGGAAAAGCCTCAGCAGCGAAAGGGTTAAAGTGTGAAGGGATGTATCAAGGTCGTCAATCTGCCTTAATAGAAGTTATAAATTTTCCCAAAAGAGGTGTGGTCGATAAATTTTTTTTTTTTAGTCTTTGAGTCCAGCACAAAGGATTGACCACACCTTAATATAGGTTATATGTTTTGTATAAGGGACAAGCATGCCTGTGTAGTTTCTTTGCTGAACGAATGATAATCTCTACTAAAGATATAATTATAGTAATATTTGAGTCCCCTATTGAATAATTGCCAAAGTGGCTAACTGAGGACATTTACAGGTTTTGTAACCTGTATACTGGAATATATATATATATATATATATATGTGTGTTCATCATAATACAGTAAGCAAAGAGGGCCTGTTTAAGAGTTTACAATCTAAAAGGATTTGAGTGAAAGGTTAATGGAAAGCACCTACAGGTTTTGTAGCGCTGTACAAAGGAAATTAGGCGTGATGAGTGGGGATAGAAGATGTGTTTTTTTTTTTTTTTTTTACAAAGGCAGTTAGAAAGTTGTTTAGTATCCTGAGTATTGTTTTTCTTTTTTCTGCATTGGTAGCCATATGTCTAGTTTTATTTTTTTTGCCGTCTGTTTTTTGTCTTTTGGTGTGAAGTGCAACAACGTATGACTGTATCCCCCCCCATTGAATTTTCTTGGAGGGAATAAAACAGGCTGTAAAATAGATGCACAAACACCTCACGTTTGAATGTTTGTTTTTAACCAATATCCTTGATAAAGATTGCTGATTTTAAATGTTTATTAATAATCTTTTTCTCTGAGTTTCCTCTGAGAACTTTGTGCTAGTTGGGCAAGTTTAAAACTTGACATGTTAACTATACTTTCTTTCCCAGTTTATGATATTTTTGTTATGTGCTTTTTATTTTAATTGATCATTTTAAGAAAATGGTGACCGTTGCAAATGTATAAAAAAGTTTTCACATTCTTCTCCTAGCCCCCTCCATTTTGTTTCTCTCATGACCAGTCCTTTTTCTTTTGTATCCAAAAATGTGCTTCATTTTTTTTTCCTTTCCAAAATGAATTACAAATTTTAACGTTTTTGACAGGTTAATAATAAAAAACAAGTTTTTTTGTTTTTTTTTTTCTTTAGGTGAAAATTACCCATGCGTGCCAACTTTGAACAAGCTAGATGGAAGATTATGTGATACCAATATCGATACAGCTATTAGAATTGAAGGAAATTTACTCAAACACATTATCATTTCACATTGCAATGTTACATTAACCGGATAATAAGGAATTATCAGACACCATTTCATTTTACATTAATGAATGAAGAAGACATTTTATCAACAATTACTTAATGCGATTAAAGAAGATCATTGATTTGGAAATAAAACTTAAGACATGTCAGTTTCACAAACCGGTTATTTTCAATCAGTAAGAAAGAAGAAAATAATGTATATTTTTATATGCTAAGTGATAATTATTCTTTATCTTTTTATTTTATATTTTATTTTTGTTGTTTGGTTACAATCAATATTGTTCAAATTCCCTGACACATTTAGGATTATTGGAGATTACATCCAATTAAAATTAATTAATGTATTTAGGAACATAATTTAATGCATTTGCATAAATACGTTTCATGACATATATAGTGGTAAATAGAACAATAGTTTAATTCAGGTCTAAATGATTGTAGGAAAGTTTTAATTAGGTATAATTAATTCGGTAAAATTAAAGTTGTTTTTATTTTATTAAGGATTGGTGTGTTTTATAAACACCAGGTTTGTTTCAGAACACCGAACAAGACTGAATAGGATAGTGTCATGGAGCTGATGTAACGCTCCATGCTTCAAACCCCAAGAGACTTTATGTTCATTTATATCGTGTGTTTTTAAATATATTTTACATCGTTTGGTTTTAGTTTAATTTAGTTTAGTGTAAAATGGCATAGCTTTGGTTTTAAAAATACTTATATTCCTGTAGGTAAATGTGTTTTTGTGTATACAGTAAACAAGCCTTATTGCTGTGTAATTTATGCACCAGGGTTTTTCCCATTATCTAGCTGCATGTTTAATTCAAGGGATCTCTGATAGTGTGTGTTTAATCTGATGTGTTAGAACAATGGATATACAAATGTTGTGTGAGCTGAAAGGCTAAAGAATGTAAGGAATGTTTATTGTCAATAACTGATTTAATGTAATTAGTATGGGTATGCAAATTATGACTAGTAATTAGTATGGGTATGCAAATTATGACTGTTGGACTTCAGCATAAATGGTGGCGTTTGGTTCATTAAAAAGTCAGAGAACTCTCAGAGCTCAGAGAGAGAGGATCCTGTTTTAAAGCATACAGCCGCGCCTGGTGTCTTTATTTCAGCGACGCTACACTATACACTATCACCCTCAGAAGGCAGAGAGCGGCCTTCTGGAGATTCCTAACGGCTCCAGGGCAGAGGAACAGAAGCAGGCAGGTCAAGCAGCTCAAGCTGCTGACCGCAACAAAGGGGTGTCTGGAGAGCCAGGACAGACGGAAGGGAACGGTTCCTTCACACTGGTGGCAAGCGGTGGGATAAGCTCTCCAACCCCAGAAGAAAAGCAGAATGGCAGGGTACACCAACTACAAAAAAGACACCCTGCGGGGCATCCTGGAGAGCTGAGGAGGCACCCCGGGCTCAAAGAACAAAAAGGCCTTGATCAAAGAACTGCGAGAAATGGACCAGTGAAGAGAGGACATGGGACCCCCGTCCATAAGAGACCGGTTCCAGCGAAGAGTAAGGAGGGCGATGGCCCAGGCCCAGGCGGATGAACCTGGTAACTGGCAGGATGAGCACTGGTGGAAAGATTTTGTCTGCCAGGAGATGTGGAACGAGGCCATCCAACAGGAGGAGGACTGCCTTGAAGAAGCCCTTCCCACTTATACGGAGAGGTACGAGCACCAGTGGTACTTACGGGTTCCCTTTTTGGGAGAACAGCCCCAAGAGGAATGGCTGACGGAGCTAGGCGAACTGGTCCAGAGCGAAATTATACTGGACACCAGCTACAGAGCCCTTCAGTGGTTTACATCCCAACTAATGCCCAGCACAGCAGACAGCGGCCCAAAAAAAGGCTTCGACTACGGCGGCACAGGGCTGCTGTATACAAGGATGGGCAAAGACCCCAGTTTTGGGGACGACACAGAGTGGCGGCGGGAACAACTCCTGGACCTCCGGTATGAGGAACTGGAAGACCTTGACGATGACCGTGATGCAGAGGAACTGGAGTTCCTGGTTGAGCAGGAATGGGAGCTCGAAAAGGCCTACAAAAGGCTGTTCGACGACGCTCCACAGCTAGGCCTGAGCCCCATTACCTGGGACTGTCTGGCGGAAGAAGCAGACAGTCAAAGTGACACAGACGAATTGGAGCCCGAGGCGCTCCCTTGGTTCCCCCTCATGACCGCAGCAGAAGAGGAAGCGCTGGCAACAGGGCGGAGTGCCGCTGGCCTCTGCCCAGACCCGGAGATGGAGGACACCATTCTCCCGCAAGACGACACTGTGTCAGTGTCTATCCCCCCAGCTGAAGTTCTGGCGATGGGGCAGAGCGCCAATGCCCTCTGCCCACCTTTCATAATGGTCACATCGGATCCAGGAGAGGATCCCCCCGGGCTGGTTTTCCCACAGCCCATGACCCCACCGGAGATGGAGGATGCCATCCTCCTGCCAGAAGACACTTTGTCAGTGTCTATCCCCCCAGCTGAAGTGCTGGCGACAGGGCAGAGCGCCGCTGGCCTCTGCCCACTCCCCAAGTTGCACCAAGATGACCCGAGCAAGGATCTCCACAGGCTGCTGGCCCAGCAACGAATGACCCCACCGAGAATGGAGGACACCATTCTCCCGCCCGGAGACACGTCCCCAGCATCTACCCCTCCAGCGGAAGCGCTGGCAACAGGGCAGAGCGCCGCTGGCCTCTGCCCACCTTTTTCGGTCCGCACAGAAGATTTCGGTGAGGACTCCAGGGGCTGCTGGTCCCGCAGCCGATGACCCTACCCCGACTGGAGGTAAACTGTTTCCCGTATATTACACCCATCCCCCCAACAGAAGAGCTGGCAATGGGGCAGAGTGCCGCTGGCCTCTGCCCACCTTTTTCGGTCCGCACAGAAGATTTCGGTGAGGACTCCCAGGGGCTGCTGGTCCCGCAGCCGATGACCCTACCCCGACTGGAGGTAAACTGTTTCCCGTATATTACACCCATCCCCCCAACAGAAGAGCTGGCAATGGGGCAGAGTGCCGCTGGCCTCTGCCCACCACCCAACTTGTGCCCAGAGGATCCAGGCAAGTTTTTCAAGAAGGTGCTACCCTCCGGACCAATGGCTCCCCTGAGAATGGAGGGCGCCATTCTCCCGCAAGGAGGCACTTCCCCAGCATCCACCCCCCCCAACAGAAGCGCTGGCTACAGGGCAGAGCATTTCCAACCTCTGCCCATCCCCCAACTTGTGCCCAGAGGATCCAGGCAAGTTTTTCCAGAGGGTGCTACCCTCCCGACCAATGGCTCCCCTGAGAATGGAGGACACCATTCTCCCACAAGGAGGCACTTCCCCAGCATCCACCCCCCCAGCAGAAGCGCTGGCTATGGGGCAGAGCATTTCCAACCTCTGCCCATCCTCCCAACCCTTTAGGCTGGAGGCCTCTTGCCTCACCTATTCCCCTCAATGGCTGGCCAGAGCACCAGGGGCACATGCAGTTGGGACACATTCCCCCCGGGTTATTGATACCCTGGGAGAAGGTACAGGCGGAAACCTCTCCCCAACAGCGAGACACTTCCACAGGAGGGGACACCAACAAAGGATTACACCAGCGACACGCCGGGCCCCAGAGTATAGGGCACCCCTCGGACAGCGGGCCAGCCCACAAGGACAAGTGGAGAAACCCAGGGGCTCGCCTCCTCCTGACAGACTATGGACCCACACCCAGGCATACCCTGTGGCGACCGTCAGACCCCACTGGTGATGCTTGTGTGCCAGCACCCAGGAACTTTGAGGATGGCGCAGAAAAAAGGACAAGGTGAGAAGTCTCGTCAGTGGCAAGAGATCCGTTTGGGATCTAAGCTTGCCCTGCCGTTCTGGAAGGAGGGACATATGTCATGGAGCTGATGTAACGCTCCATGCTTCAAACCCCAAGAGACTTTATGTTCATTTATATCGTGTGTTTTTAAATATATTTTACATCGTTTGGTTTTAGTTTAATTTAGTTTAGTGTAAAATGGCATAGCTTTGGTTTTAAAAATACTTATATTCCAGTAGGTAAATGTGTTTTTGTATATACAGTAAACAAGCCTTACTGCTCTTTAATTTATGCACCAGGGTTTTTCCCATTATCTAGCTGCATGTTTAATTCAAGGGATCTCTGATAGTGTGTGTTTAATCTGATGTGTTAGAACAATGGATATACAAATGTTGTGTGAGCTGAAAGGCTAGAGAATGTAAAGAATGTTTATTGTAAATAACTGACCTAATGTAATTAGTATGGGTATGCAAATTATGACTAGTAATTAGTATGGGTATGCAAATTATGACGGTTGGACTTCAGCATAAATGGTGGCGTTTGGTTCATTAAAAAGTCAGAGAACTCTCAGAGCTCAGAGAGAGAGGATCCTGTTTTAAAGCATACAGCCGCGCCTGGTGTCTTTATTTCAGCGACGCTACACTATTAGACATGTGCATTCGTTTTAGTACTAAAACGATTTAGTCAGAATTTTGGGATAATTTAGTTTTAGTGTGAGTCAAGAGAAACGAAACTGCTCAGTATAAAAAACGAAAGAAACTAAAATAAAATGCACTACATTTTAGTTTCAGTCCTTTTTGTGATATTACATTGATGAGTGAAGGAGACCAGCAATGAAGAGTGTAACATCGCAACATCCGAAGTTCTGCACCCTCCACATGCCAATGCAGTAGGATGTTCTATACAGAGAGGGGCATTAATTAATGCAGGAGGATGTTCTATATATTATACAGAGAGGAGTATTAATTAATGCAGGTGGATGATGTATACATTATACTGAGAGGGGTATTAATTAATGCAGGAGGATGTTCTAAACATTATACAGAACTTTAAAACCAGTGGCTACGAGCGCTGAGATCGGCTGCTTGTTACATGACCCACCATTGTGACATGTTAAAACAGCTAAACTGGCCATCGCTAGAATCCAGACGCACCCTTCACCTTTCCAGCCTGGTGTTTAAGAGCATCTTTGGGAAGCTGCCACCCTACCTGAATAGACTGCTTACCCCAGCAGCTCCCTCATCCTATAACCTCCGATCCAGGACCAGCACCTTACTTGCAATACCACAATACAAAAAGACAGTGGCTCGGTCCTCATTTTCCTACAGAGCACCACAATTATGGAATAACCTCCCAGACACCATCAAATCTTCCACCAGTCTTAAGTCACTCAAAATTTCCCTATTAACATACCTCAATACAGAATGCACCTGTAAACATGTAACCTAGTGACTATATTTCCTACATATTTATTTTCTGTTAATCTGTATATTTGTGTTGTTAATATCTTACATTGTATTACTTTGTATTTCTGTAAATGTAACACTTCAATGTACTTGAACCCAGGACATACTTGAAAACGAGAGAAATCTCAATGTATCCTTCCTGGTAAAATCCTTTATAAATAAATAAATAAATAAATAAATACATTATCTCTCAGTACAATGTATCAGGCTCAGTTGTTACAGTAACTGACTGTAACAGCGCTCAGAGTTTCAGTAAAACAAGGAAATAATATTGTTCTAACCTTTCTGAGCGCTGTGATGAGCAGCAGTCAGTTACTGTAACAGCTTTGCCTGACACGGGGCACTATTACAATGTTGGTGCTAACTTAACCAGAGCTGTTGTAAACTGAAAACCTCCATAGGCTATAATGGCTCTGGGAAGTTTACAACAGCTCTGGTTATGTTAGCACCAACTATGTAATATGGCCCACATTGTGCTGAGAGTGAGAGATACTGTAACAAGCAGCGATCTCAGCCCTCTGAGGAGCCACTACAATAGTAATTGTATCCATTGGTTTTCGGATGAATGAAATTAGTTTTCATACTAAAGAACTGAAAACAAATTTCTTTAGTAACTAAATAAATTGCATTTTAGGACTAATCCATTAGTTCAAAACGAAATTTTGTGCTGTGCACATGTCTATACACTATACACTATCACCCTCAGAAGGCAGAGAGTGGCCTTCTGGAGATTCCTAACGGCTCCAGGGCAGAGGAACAGAAGTAGGCAGGTCAAGCTGCTCGAGGCGCTGAGGACAGTGCTCCCAGTAGCCAGGCTGACCGCAATGAAGGGGTGTCTGGAGAGCCAGGACAGACGGAAGGGAACGGTTCCTTCACAGATAGTAATTAAATATTTTTTGATATTTAAATGGGTGGAATATGCACTTCGGCTATTTTCCTTTTGAGCCACAGTTGTGTATATATATCTTTCTCTAAATGCAATGAGTCAGAAGTAGTATGATTTTTCTTTTTTTGTTGCGTGAGGTCCATAGGCTTTGCAGGGTAATTTTATAATCTGTGTCTCTTGTGTAAATTAACATTTTTATTTTTTTCGTGCACTTGAGAGTGACAATGAATGAATGGATGTATATGATTAGTGGGTATACCATATTTTTAAATTTTCTTTATTGTTGCTAAAACCGTATCACATCTTCATTACAAGAAATCTGACAGTCACAATGACTGCATATGGAATCATGGACATTTTGCATCAAGGTGAAAGGTCACAGGTAATAAGCAACCAGCGCAAAGAGACAGCTTGTTCAGGAGTCCCTATGGCAGGAGCTCTGACATTCAATGATTATGCGTCTCAAGCTGGGATGTTGGAAAAGACCACACCTTGATCTCACTTTGGATAAGGACTACGGTATTAGATTATGAGATAATTTTTTTTATTTAATCCCCTAGATAAATGTGAGAAAGGATTGGATTTGTGAAAATGAGAATGTATTTCTTGAGAGTGTGTATGAATGCAGGTGTGTATGCCTTTTGTGGAGTGAAGCTGAACAAAGGATAACAGACAGATATAGATCTGACTCATGTTGATTATCAGATAAATGAACTTTTACATTCAAGTTATTATATTTTTCTTGTTCAGTGAACTATATTTTGGGAAATGGGAATAAATAGTTAATGTCTAGATTAGGTATTTTGGCCCAGGCTCCAAGTGTGGTTTGCTGGAAGAGTGAATCCAGATAGATAAGTGTATTTTATGCTCATAAAGGGCCTCCTTGGGGAATCCCTTTTGTATATCGTAAAGGTATTAGGAGAGAACACAGTAGCGCAGGTAAAATTAGTTTAATTGCCTAGGTTTGGTTTATCTTTTAGATGATCACAGGTGATATGTGATCAAAGGAAAGAATTTTGTCTTGAAAAGCCTGTTCTAAGGAAATGGGCTGTGAAATTCCCCCCTCCCATTTTGAGTGTCAAATTCTATATGACTTTTTCTTACGAAGGATGTTGGTCTGTGGAATTTAGCCGATTTTCTGTCTGTGCAGGAAAGGGTGTGTGGACATTGTAAGCTAGAGAAAAAACATCTCTGACTCATATGTAGTAATCTTTGTCTCACTGTTGGTTAAACTCTGACGTAGAAATGTATCTGTATGCTGATTGGCTATAAATTCTTTGAAATCGAATAAACCAGTCTGTCTAACAAAAAATATCCAGACATGACCTGAAGCTACATTGCGTGTGGCTGATTTTGGTGACTCTCGCCACGGCGTAGCACAGCGTGGCGCAGCATAGCGCAGCATCTTACTTCAATTTTGATATATAAGAAGAAACTTGAAAAAGGTTTATGGCATTCCATATATGGTAATTATAATAGAATTATAATTTAACAGGAGCAACGGGGGAGAGGGGAAAAAAAACAGCAAATAGAAAGGAGAAAGAAAAAAGGAAAACAAAAACATAAAAAATGTTGGTGCAACAAGCAACTGCTCCATGTACAAAAATAGACTCCGTGGCCACCGTAAATCGGGCCTACCCCAAAAACCATGGGGGGAGTTGGGGGTGGTACCAGCAAAAATTGAGCAAATAAATAAAAGAAAAAAGGAAACCTGCTCCTGCACCAAACCGACTGTCAGGCCAGTCAAAGAAGGTGAATGTATATACTGTGGAGCCAGACTGGGATTCCCATGGCCCAACCACGGACCCAAAAATCTGTGGAGAAGGCAATGAAACAGTATCAACCAAGATTCACTTCTCTGTATGTACTCGGTGCCATTCAGGTGAAACTTTAGACGGCGACAAAGGGGGCGCCTGGTGCGGAGGGGTCACCTCGCCCATCAGATCCCACACTTGTAGAGCAGAAACACCAGCCTGGAGTGAATGAAACACCGACAAAGTTCCACGATAAGTAAACAACAGCTTCAATGAAAGTCCCATCTGTACGGGATATGATTGCCTCCATCTTTGCATCATAGCCACCGATAAATCCGGGAAAAAGGATATTCCAGCATAAGTGTCAGGGAACCTCGGGGCCTTCCGCATTGCTGCCATCAGAGAATCCTTCATGTGGTAAAAATGAATCCGGGTCAAACCATCTCTAGGGGCCGCAGCGTCCAGATTACGTGGTTTTGGAACACGGTGCACTCTATCCAGCAATAGCCGTATCAGCATCAGGTAGTAAAAGTTGAAAGAGGTCGAGCAGATATCCAGACAGGCCTTCAGCTTTAACAGATTCAGAGATGCCACAAACACGAATATTATTTCTGCGTGAACGAACTTCCAGGTCTGTAACTTTAAGTAAAAGAGTATCGTGCGATGTCTTTAGCTCTTTGTATGCATCCACTAATTCATTATGCGCCAGACACAAATTATCAGATTTATGTTCCAAAAGGTCAGTGCGCTCATCAATATCCCGAATTTCCTGATGTAGGGACGCAGTAATAGAACGAAAATCCTCTTGAATAGCGGAGCGAAGATCATGTAACATTGACTGGATTTGCTGACTGGTAGTGTAACCGGAATCTGCTAGATTCACTCGGGACGAGGCCGGACCGGACACAAGCAAGGATTGTCTGAACACGAGTCTCTTCAGGAAAGGCAAACTTTATTTGTGACGTCACACAAATGCTCACACAGGATTGAATCGCAAAGAGTGAGCCTCGAACTCACCGTGACATAAAATCTTATACCCCAAATACATAATTAGGTACATCCCAATTAGCCCACCTCCTGGTGACACTATCCCACCCCACGTGGGTTAATACCTCCCTTTGTCTAATACAAAGACATTCCATTAAATTGGTCATAAATTGGCAAGCTTCATATTAGTTTTGACAGATCATGATTAGTACTACATTCAATCCGGGCTATGCTCGCCTCCCTAGCGCCTGTGTTTATTTGTTGCGGCTAACAGCTGGTCTATCTTCTATGCTTCCCTTTGTCTCTCAGCGGGCCTCTATGACCTTGGTGTATCCATTGCTCATTCTGTCCCTTCGTGCCAGGAACAGCCAAGATCTTTCTCAGGGTTTTAATTGCTTTTCTGCTAATCTAACACATTCCTAAATTTCTATGTATGCTTCATTCTAGTTTCAGCTAAAACCTACCTAGTTATGTTCAAGTGAACCATTATTCTGAACAAGATGGCCGCCTGGCTTATAATGGCGGCCAGCTTCCAGCCTGATTCCACTTCAGTAGCTAGAGCGGAGGCTGGAGGCAAGTGTTGCTGAGATTCTGAAGCTGTCGCCTCCTCTGTGGCAGGTTTAGGAGAGCTCGGGGATCGAGGGCCCAGGGAGCTTCCATCTTGCGCCTATCCCGCAACTTGCTGGAGCGCGCAGGTTCCGCTGGTTTGGGGGTCTTAGTAGGTGCCACCGGGAGCCCGGAGGTCCGCAGAGTCTGGCAATATATTTCTGTGGCGAAATCGCCGCCGAGATGAGCCGTAGGGGCCTGAAACAGCGCCGGTCAGCGGGAGCTCCTAACACACATGACCTTCCACCCTGGCCGCCGGGCACGCCCCTGCAGGCAGCTTTTTAAGCGCCTGCATTGTAATCCCACATTAAAACGGGGATGGTAGGGAGAAAACTGCGGGCACTATTTTTTCTCCCTAGCGTCTCCATTTTAACGTCAGGAATGTAATGTGGCCCTTAACGTTTTACTCCCTATTGTGTCCTACACCCGTATTGACTTTTTGTTTGTCCTGCAACACACTGTCTGTGATGTGCTGGCCGCGAATATCTATGAAACCAGGAGGTTGGACCATGCCCCATGAGTTTGATTGTAGTAGATGGAAGTGGCGTACGTCTCGGCCCCCTTGGTACCTACGTGATTCTCTTTTGTGTCCAGAGGCTGCGGCGGACATAGACTTAGCACTTTCACATTTTGTTTTAGATAATGATCCAACTCTTTACTGTCCTGATTTCCTGTACATCACTCACAAGGTGGTCCTCAGAGGACGTGGGTTAATACCTCCCTTTGTCTAATACAAAGACATTCCATTAAATTGGCCGTAAATTGGCAAGCTTCATATTAGTTTTGACAGATCATGATTAGTACTACATTCAATCCGGGCTATGCTCGCCTCCCTAGCGCCTGTGTTTATTTGTTGCGGCTAACACCTCGTCTATCTTCTATGCTTCCCTTTGTCTCTCAGCGGGCCTCTATGACCTTGGTGTATCCATTCCTCATTCTGTCCCTTCGTGCCAGGAACAGTCAAGATCTTTCTCAGGGTTTTAATTGCTTTTCTGCTAATCTAACACATTCCTAAATTTCTATGTATGCTTCATTCTAGTTTCAGCTAAAACCTACCTAGTTACGTTCAAGTGAACCATTATTCTGAACAAGATGGCCGCCTGGCTTATAATGGCGGCCAGCTTCCAGCCTGATTCCACTTCATTCCCCCCTTGGCTCAAGCCTTAGGTTCTTCTCCTGAGACTTGTAGCCATTACACCTCACTACTATTATTCCTGAGTTCTTCATACTTTGGGGGACCTATTTTCATTGGGAACATGTCTTGTGGGATAATCAGTGGTATCTTCTGTGTCTGTGTGGGTGTCAGTGCTCTCTTGCATAGAGGCCATAGACATAGCCCTATGCGGTACAGTAGTGTCCCTACGACCAAGATCACCACCACCATCAGAATCATGGATCCAATCTGTGAAATAAATCTCAGGATGGATCCGAACCAATCTCCAATTGCTCCGAACCCACGAAGTGGATTCCAGCCTTCAGCAGCGATCCTCCTTGCTGTGTTCTGCAACTGTGCTACCTTCTCCTGGTGATCTTGGATTACCTGGTAATAGTCAGGGACGTCATGTGTAGTGTTCTTGATGAAAATGCAACATTCATAATACATCGTCATCTCACACAATCCATTCAGAGCCGCACTGATCTGTTCCAGTGCTATGTTATATATCATTTGTACCTTTCGTATCTCCCGTACTTCCAGATTCAGTAACTGAATATCCAAACTAGTCTTATTCAAAATCTCATCCATCAAACTGGCATAACTGTTCATTCTTGCCATCAACTCTCTTCCCCATCCAGTCCATGCTGGGAGCCATACCCATATTTGATCCGCTTTCTTGAATAGCTCTCTCTTCTGTCTTTCAAACACCAGTGGGTACCTAGGGTGAAGTGTTGTGTCTGAATTAGTGTCTTTTCCCCTTATCCTCTGGATTGGAATCAATTTAGCCAGATAACACATTCCCGTTACTGTAGGTGGTACCCATGTGTAATACACCCTTTCACAGCACACCTGGTACCCTCCTTTCACTATAAATGGTGACAAATATAGTGTTCCCTTTGATATTTCTGTCATCAGTTGTCTCAGTCGTTTCATCATATCCAGTGCACTCTGCCTCCCATTCGTCACATTCGCAATCACCTCCTCCTGTTCGCTTGTGAGCTTTCTACATCATATGTATAGAAAATTTGACTGCTCCTTTGTGTTAAATATATAAATGTATGATATCCAGTTGAACTTACTTGAATAACATAACCCACCCCCGTTATTTGTTTCTTTATCTGTTCCTAGTTGAAAACACCATTCTGGTGGGTACACTGGTCCTGTTATGGGGTACCCGGGTCTGAATACTTCTGGTTTTTCTCGTGGTGCATCGAAAGCATGTATTGTGACATTTCCTGATGCAAACATACTCAAATTCATTGGAACAGAGGCAAATGGTATGTGAATTGTCTCTGGGTGCAGTCTACTATGCACCCAGCATACAGTTTGCCCAGACTTTTTAGCATAGTCATATTTAAATTGCACAAATAAATATCCTCTTGGCATAATCTCGGATATCGCCTCTCGCTTTTGTCTCCACATGGTACGGTTCTCCATCACCGGGTGCGTACCATTCCAGATGTGGGAGATATCCACTTTCTCGGTGGTGCTCGGGCACCTGGGGCATACATAGTTACATAGTTACATAGTTACATAGTTATATAGGCTGAAAAAAGACATGCGTCCATCGGGTTCAGCCTCTCCCACATAACCTACTGCTGTTGATCCAAAAGAAGGCAAAAAACCCAGTCTGAAGCGCTCGCCAATATGCAACATACTGGGAAAAAATTCCTTCTTGACCCCAGAATGGCAGTCAGATTTCTCCTTGGATCAAGAAGCTTTTACCCACATATTAAATATTATAACCCTTAATATTCTGTGTCTGCAGGAAGTCATCCAGTCGTTTTTTAAAAGTCTGTACAGACTCTGACCCAACCACCTCAACAGGCAGAGAATTCCACAGCTTTATTGTTCTCACCGTAAAATAACCCTTCCTATGCTTTAAGCTAAATTTTCTTTCTTCCAGTCTAAATGGATGACCCCTTGTCCTATGTATAGTCCTGTTAATGAATAGGTTATCAGACAATGGTTGATAATGCCCCCGTATATATTTATATAAGGTTATCAGATCCCCTCTAAGGCGCCTTTTCTCTAAACTAAACAGGTTTAAGCTTGTTAGTCTTTCCTCATAACTTAACCCTTCCATCCCCCTTATTAATTTAGTTGCCCGTCTCTGCACTTTTTCTAACGATATAATATCTTTTTTTAAGACAGGTGCCCAAAATTGCACGGCATATTCAAGGTGCGGCCTGACCATTGATTTATACAGAGGCAAAATTATGTTTTCATCCCGTGAGTGAACTCCCCTTTTAATGCATGCCAGTACTTTGCTGGCCTTGGCGGCTGCTGTTTGACATTGCACATTGTTACTTAGTTTGAAGTCTATGATTATTCCCAAATCCTTCTCCTGCTTGGATTTCCCTAACTCCGTACCATTTAGGGTATAAATTGCTTGTGTGTTCTTCACTCCAAAGTGCATAACTTTACATTTATCTAGATTAAATTTCATCTGCCATTTAAGTGCCCAGTCCCCCAATTTATCTAAATCCCTCTGCAGCGAAGTAACATCCTGCTCACATTGTATTACTTTTCCTAGCTTTGTGTCATCTGCAAACACTGATACATGACTTTCAATGCCTATCTCAAGGTCATTTATAAATAAATTGAATAGTATTGGTCCTATAACAGACCCCTGAGGGACACCACTTACCACTGGTGTCCATCTTGAAAATGTACCATTTATGACCACTCTCTGTACCCTATCTTTTAGCCAGTTTTCTATCCAAGAACAAGTATTTTCATCTAGACCATTTTTTCTTAATTTAAGTAGTAACCTTTTGTGTGGAACTGTGTCGAAAGCTTTGGCAAAATCTAAGTAAATCACATCCACTGCGACCCCCTGATCTATACTTCTACTTACTTCCTCATAGAACGTAATTAGGTTAGTCTGACATGATCTGTGTTTCATGAAACCATGCTGATTTTTGCCAATTACATTATACCTCCCAATAAATTCCTGAATATTATCCCTTAGTAACCCCTCAAATACTTTCCCAGCCACAGATGTTAAGCTCACAGGTCTATAATTCCCAGGCACAAATTTTAAACCTTTCTTAAATATAGGGACCACGTCAGCTTTTCTCCAATCCTCTGGTACTATTCCTGAAAGAAAAGAATCTTGAAAGATTAAGAACAGAGGTTTACATATTTCAACACATAGCTCTCTTAGTACTCGCGGGTGAATTCCATCTGGCCCTGGGGCTTTATTAACATTCACATTGTTTAATTTGTGTAAAACCTTGTCCTGAGTCAACCAGTCACTTTGTATTAGTAAGTTTTTATTAATGAATTTCATGTCTCCTGTTATAGGTTTCTCTTTGATAAATACTGAAGAAAAATAATCATTTAAAATTTCTGCTTTATCCTGATCTTCAGTTAACAATAACCCTGACTCAGATTTTAGTGAACCTACATTTTCACTCTTGGGTTTTTTAGAATTTATGTACCTAAAGAATCTTTTAGGGTTGGTCTTGCTCTCTTTGGCTATTTCTTTTTCATTTTCTAGTTTAGCCCATCTAATCGCATTTTTACATGCTTTATTGGCTGCCCTATATGCTTTATAGGATGCCTCAGATTTATCAAATTTAAAAGCTTTAAATGCCTTCTTTTTATTTTTCATTTCCTTAGTTACCTTCCTACTAAGCCACATTGGTTTCAGTCTGTTTCTTTTATATTTATTAACCAGTGGAATATATTGTGACGTGTACTTTTCTAGTGTTAGTTTAAAGATATTCCACTTATCCTCAGTGTTTTTCCCGTGAAAGAGTTTCTGCCAGTCAATGACATTGAGAGCTTCCTTTATTTTAATAAAGTTGGCCTTTTTAAAATTATATATTTTAGCATGCCCCTTATGAATGTGTTTTTTTGAGTTTATTTCAAAAGTCACCATGTTATGGTCGCTATTTCCCAACTGTTCTTTTACATTAATATTTGAGAAAAGATCCACATTATTTGTTATAACCAGGTCCAGACAGTTATCCTCTCTAGTTGGTGTTTCTACCAGTTGTGACATGAAGGTATCATTTAAAATGTTCAGGAACCGGATTCCCTTTGCTGAATTACTAGTCCCACTATCCCAATTAATGTCCGGGTAATTAAAATCTCCAATAATTAAAGTGCTACCATGATCTGCAGCCTTCCTAATTTGCTCTAACAGTTGTTCTTCCTCATCATTATCTATATTAGGTGGTTTATAGCATATGCCAACCAATAATTGACTTCCCTGTTTATTCCCCAACGAAATATTTACCCATAAGGATTCCACATTTCCCTCATCGCTTTCCAGTTGTGTAATATTAGGCTTTAAATCCTGATTTACATATAAACACACTCCACCCCCTTTCTTATGTTTCCTATCCTTTCTAAACAATGTATAACCGTTTAAGTTTACAGCCCAGTCATGCGTTTCGTCCCACCATGTTTCTGTTATTCCTATTATGTCGTATTGCTTAGTGTATGCTATTACCTCTAGTTCCCCCATCTTGTTATTAAGGCTCCTTGCATTAGCAAGCATACATTTAATGTTGTCTCTACCCACACATGCTGAATGCGACTTTACATTACATGCCTCCACTGTTCTTACATTACCCATCCCCCGGCTCCACCCCCCTTAGTCTGAACTGAAACCCTTCCGCTATCTGCTCTGTCTCCATTTTGTAAGATACTGTATCCCTCCCCCCCTTCCACTAGTTTAAAGTCTCCTCCAACCTTTTAACCATCCTCTCCCCTAGCACAGCAGACCCTCTTCCATTCAGGTGCAATCTATCACAACTATACAGATTGTACCCCAGTGCAAAATGAGCCCAGTGCTCTAAAAACCCAAAGCCCTCCTTCCTGCACCAAGCTTTAAGCCACGCATTGACCTCCCTAATCTCCCGCTGCCTTTCCACTGTAGCACGTGGCACAGGTAGGATCTCAGAAAATACTACCTTGGAGGACCTCTTCTTCAGTTTACTTCCTAATTCCCTGAAATCATTCTTCAGGTCCTTCCATCTTCCGCTTACTTTGTCATTGGTACCAATATGGACCATGACAGCTGGGTCATCTCCAGCCCCTCCCAATAATCTATCAACTCTGTCAACCACATGCCTAACACGGGCACCCGGCAGACAGCAAACTGTCCGGTTAAGGCGATCAGCGCGACAGATTACCCTGTCTACTCTCTTAATAATAGAGTCCCCTACCACCACAACCTGTCTAGGCTTACTTGCCCTCTTTATCCCTCCCTTACTTGGTGGGCTGATCCCCCGGCTGTTAGAGGGAGCAGCCTCCAGTACTGCTACACCTGAGCTGCTGCACCCAACATCTTCGCTCAAGGGGGCAAATCTGTTGGTGTGCGCAAGATCAGGACTAGCCAACCTTTTCCTCTTCCCTCCCCCCTGCTACCACGTGTCACTGACACCCAGCTACCAACCTGTTCCCCGGTTAACTCCACTCCTCCCACACCCCTAAATTCCTCAACTATACTTTGCTCCGTGAGAAGCAGGCTCCTTTCAAGATTGTCAATCTGCCTCAGCGTTACGATTTGCCCTTCCAGATCTCCAATACGAGCTTCCAGAAGAGCTACACGTTCACACTTGCTACAGAGATATGGACCCTGGAAGGATTCCTCCAGACATGCATACATGCAGCAGGATGTGCACTGGGTCAAACCTTCAAGCTTGCTAACACTCATACCCACAACAAGACAACAAATATATAAACAACAATTGATACCTGTTATTTAAACTCCTGTTTTTAACTCCACTTGAAAATAGCCCACTTAAAAGTAGACCACCTCAAGCCCCTGTAAGCAAGCTCAGTGAGTTGCCCCTGAGATTATGTAGCCATACAAGTGAAATCACCTGACAGGCTACACGCCCCCAATTAACAAGTCACCAGCCACCCAGGGAAAAAAAAACAACCAAAAAGCACAACAGGAAAAAAAAAAAAAAACCAGCAGAAAAAAAAAAAACCAGCAGAAAAAAAAAAACCAAAAAGAGAAATTAAATTGACAAATAAACCAGAGGTTTCTCTCCCTCTAAAGATACAAACCAGACCAGTACAGGTAGAATTCCTGTTTTTAACTCCACTTGAAAATAGCCCACTTAAAAGTAGACCACCTCAAGCCCCTGTAAGCAAGCTCAGTGAGTTGCCCCTGAGATTATGTAGCCATACAAGTGAAATCACCTGACAGGCTACACGCCCCCAATTAACAAGTCACCAGCCACCCAGGGAAAAAAAAACAACCAAAAAGCACAACAGAAAAAAAAAAAACCAGCAGAAAAAAAAAAAACCAGCAGAAAAAAAACCAAAAAGAGAAATTAAATACTCCTTGTGAGAGTCCATAAATCAAATTCGCGAGATATAAAATCAGTACCACAAATGCCCCAAATGTCAAAATCCCTTGGGCAATTCTTTTCACAGTCACATAAACCCAATCCCTCCCCACCGGAATTTTAAAAACAAAAAACATTTCCGGCAATTTCTGCATTGATTTACCTAACAGTACAACCTGATCATTTAGTTTAGTTTGCCCCAATGCCCGAAGGTCCCCCCTTAGTCCATTAATCAGAGGGGTAGGCCATCCAAACATAAGTTCGTACGGACTTAGCTTCAATTGGGGGGTTGGCCTGCACCTAATGTGCAATAGGACTATTGGCAGCACATCCAACCAGCCTAGTGACATCTCTTGGCACAGTTTGGACATCAAAGTCTTTAGGGTGCGGTTCATTCTCTCGACTTTTCCCGAGCTTTGGGGCCTGTAAACAGTATATAACTTCCAGATGATGCCCAACAGGCGGGCAAACTGTTGTAGACAGTTCTGTATAAATGCGGGGCCATAGTCTGACCCTATTTCGAGAGGAAGTCCATAACGTGGTATTATTTCTTTCATTAGACTCCTCACCACTTCTGCTGTCTTCTCTCCCAAACTTAGCAGTATTCGTGTGATCCTCAGATTATTATGAGGGCTGGCTGTTAGGCTGTCAAAACGTGAGGCAAAATTTTCTGCTCGTTCAACTTCGGTTTCTTTTGTATCTTCTCCACACTCCCCCATTAATTTTACGCCGAAGAATTTCAGCATCATTTTATATACTCTGCGGAGTCTTTGCTGAACTTCTGAGGTGTTAATCATAAGGCGTGTCTCTTGAGGGTTCAGAGGAGTGGAGTAGAAATTTCGGCCTTGGGACCGGGTTGGGAAAAGCCATTGGATATAATCATGATTGAGTTCTAATAGTTCGTAATCATTGTGCCATTTATACAAAATAATTTTAATAAATTTGCTTTTAGGTTCAAATTTTCTCTAATTCATGTAGAACCCGTAGTTTGGCATGGGAGGTTGGGCCTCTTGCTTGCAGAGCAGGACTTTGGCTTGATCAGTTGTTAGCAATGGTTTTGCCGCCGCTTTTGTAGCCTGGTCAGCGCGCCTGTTGCCTTTTGGAATTTCATCATGACCTTTTTGGTGGCCATGACAGTGCATAATACTGACAGCACTTGGATTCCATACAGCTTCTAGAAGGGCTGTGATTTCAGGTGCATACTTGATTTGTTGTCCTGTGGAAGTGAGCAGGCCTCTCTCCTTGTAGAGTGCACCATGTGCATAGACAGTCATAAAGGCATATTTGGAGTCAGTGTAGATATTCACTTTTTTGCCGTCGGAGATTTCAAGAGCCCTGGTTAGAGCTGTTATCTTAGCCAGTTGTGCAGATATATGGCCTGGTAGAGAATTTGCTTCAATAATCTCTTCTGCTGAGACAACTGCATAGCCAGAGACTGTTTTCCTATCATCCATGTAACTGCTACCATCAGTGAATAGCTGTAGATCGTATTTGTCTAGGGGTACGTCTTTTAAATCTGGTCTGTTACTGAACATTTCTTTCATGACTTGGAGGCATTCATGATCTGGATCCTCTTCACAGTCAGGCAGTAAAGTAGCAGGGTTCAAGGTAGCGATGAGGTCCAAATGAACCCGTGGATTCTTATATATCATAGCTTGGTACTTCGTCATCCGGCTGTTGCTGAACTAGTAATTTTCTTTTACATCCAGCAGGGCTTTGACAGCATGGGGCACCTTGACATGAAGAACTTGTCCAAGTGTCAACTTGTCTGCTTCTGCTATCAGCATTGCGGTGGCTGCCACAGCTTTCAGGCATGGGGTAGGCCGCAGGCCACAGGGTCAAGTTGCTTGGAGAGATAGGCCACAGGCCTTGGCCAGGAGCCAAAGTTCTGAATCAGCACTCCTGTAGCTGTTCGATTGTGTTCATGCACGTACAGCTGGAAAGGCTTGCTGTGATCTGGCAGTCCCAGTGCTGGAGCTTCTATTAATAAAGTCTTTAATTTCAAGAAAGCTGCTGTTTGCTCTTTTTTCCAGAGGAAGGGGTCATGCTCTCTCTCCTTGGTGGCTTGATGGAGGGGCTTAGCAATGTCTGCGAAGTTGGGGATCCACAGGCGACAGAAGCCTGCAGCTCCTAGGAATTCACAGACTTGTCTCCTTGTTTTTGGTTGGGGTATTCGGCATACTGCTTTTTTTTCTTTCTGTCCTCAATACACGTTTGGTACCTGTTAATTGAAAACCTAAATATTTTACAGTTCGTTTGTATATCTGTGTTTTTTTTTCACTCTGTAACCTGCAAGGCACAACAGATGTAGCAGGGCTTTTGTGGTGAGAGACAGTCTTTTTCTGTGGGAGAAGCCAGTAATAAATCATCTATATATTGTAGTAAAACGACTTTGTCTGGCTAAGCGTTGAAGGACAGGATGTCCTGGCTGAGCGCCCATCCATTGTAGATTCCTCCCACTGAAAAATAAAAAGGGGCTGGCTTGCCGGAACCAGACAGATGCAAAAAAGAATGTCTTTTAAATCAAGCACCGTGTAATATTTTGTGTCTCCGGGAATTAATGCCAATAAATTGTATAGTGTTATCAACAACAAATAGATTTTATTCAAAATTAAACACAAAATAGACAAAAGGTTACCGTTTAAAACCAAAACAGAGTGAAGAAAAATCAAAATTTCTGGCAACAAATGAAAGTCTTAAGTCGTTTAGGACAGAGACTCTATTGTTAAATTTCTTTAGGGTCCACATTTGAGACGCAGTGCATCATTGCTTCAATAGTTTCAACAGTGCTCAATTCTAAATTTAGTATATATATATAGATTAGAAGGTAATACCGGCTATACAAACTTAAGATCTAAAAGTACCTTCACACCCCATATTGGCGATTATAGCAACATTGAAACCTTTTGTACACTAGTTTGTCAAGAAATCGAAAAACTAGACGAATATTCTGTAAATGCATCTGTCCCACATAATATCACTAAGAATGAATTTCAAGCCCTTAAAAATCTCGGAGACGATAAGGAGATAGTCATTAAAAAGGCAGATAAGGGGGGAAACATTGTGGTTCTCGGTATAGAACAATATAGGAGAATGGTATTGACCATTCTAGAAGATTCAACTACCTATAGTGTCCTAACATGTAATCCAACCACACGTTTCTCAGCTGAACTTACTCTGGTACTTATGGATGCTCGTAGTTCTGGCGTTATTTCTGATAAAGAATATGATTTTATGAAACCGATCTCCCCAACGCTTGCTACCTTCTATGCACTCCCTAAAATTCATAAAAAAATTCAACCACCACCAGGTCGTCCTATAGTATCCGGATGTATGAACCTTACCCAAAACTCGAGCATTTATATCGACAAAATTCTACAAAAACTTGTATGTCACCTCCCCTCGTATATCAGAGACTCCAAACAAATGTTAAATTTCTTGTCTAGTTGTACCATTTCTAACGACACTTCACTTTGCAGTTTAGACGTAGAGTCTTTGTATAGCTGCATTCCCCATGAATTGGGCCTAAAACATGTCAAATTCTATTTGGAAACAAGAGGTGAAGCACACAGTAAACATACTGAATTTGTTTTGCAACTTCTTCAGTTTGTATTAACACACAACTTTTTCACCTTTGATCGAACTTTCTATAGACAAGTGACCGGGATGGCCATGGGGACAGCTATGGCACCATCCTATGCAAACCTGCACCTGGGTTGGTGGGAACAATTTGTCGTTAATGGTCCAGACCTGATTGATTTTCAATCATCTATAATAGAATGGAAACGTTATATAGATGATATTTTTATACTATGGAGGGGTAGTCGTGACACTTTCATTAATTTTGTAGAGAGACTTAACAACAATCAGTTAAATCTTAAATTCACCTATGAAATCCAAGAACATATCCTGAATTTCCTTGATTTCTCTGTTTCAAGATTACCAGATGGCCATGTAGCTACTACTCTTTTTCGAAAAGAGACAGCTACTAATAGCCTCCTGAACTGGGGAAGTTTCCACCCTCTCCCCCTGAAACGTGGGATACCCAGGGGACAATATATTCGACTACGTAGAACATGCTCCTCTCTTGATGAGTTTAAATTAAAAGCCATCGGTTTGAGAGAAATGTTTAAACAAAAAGGCTACCCCAACCGTTGCCTGAAAAAAGCATATCAAAATGCACTGATGATTGATCGGCATCTTGCACTTCAAGACAAAAAGACTAATGACGAAAAATGCATTAGAATGATTGGCAATTTTGACACTGGATGGCAAGAGATCCATCAGATTTGCGAACGTTTTTGGCCATTACTTACTCAGGATCCTCACCTTTGTAAAGTGCTGTCCAAACATGCCTCCATAACTACACGACGTTGCCCTAATATTGGTGACCATGTCATGCATAGCCATTTTTCTACCTTAAAATCTTCAAATTCTAACTGGTTACCTAAACCTGTTTTTGGCACCTATAAATGTGGTAAATGTAAGGGCTGTAAATATATACTTAAAGAATCGAAAGAATTCTCAAATGTAGCCAACACTTACACAGTAAAAGAATTTGCCAACTGTAATACAACAGGTGTGGTCTATATGCTTGTATGTGGTTGCGGAAGCAAGTACATAGGCAAGACAATACGCCCCCTGAAGGTGAGAATCTTGGAACATGTACGTTCCGTTAGGTACCCACGAGATACCCCGATCACTAGACACCTTCGCCACTTACACCACAATAATGCTGAAAACATAAGATTTATGGCAATTGAGCATGTTCATATGGGACAACGTGGAGGTGATTTGGATAAAAAACTGCGTCAAAGAGAGGCCTATTGGATATACCAATTGGGAACGAGATATCCGGGAGGCCTGAATGAGGGCTTCACTTTCTCCCCCTTTATATGATTTAACTGTACCTTATATTTCACTTTCTTAATACACATTTATTATAATTTATTTTGTTTTCCAAAGATGTGTTGGTCCCCCTCTGAGTCCCCTTTAAAGAATAGTCTATCCGTGAGTAATTTGGGCATCGTTTAAATTACTTTATCCTAGAGGCCCTATAGTGTTTCTTTTTTAGGCTCTTATAATTCCTTAATTAATCGAGTTTTTCAACGAGAATTCTATTTGCTATGTCCATTTATAGGGAATCTATGGTTTAAACACAAGAGAGGAGGAAAATAATCTCCTATACTCTTTTTCCAATTTACATTTAAGTAATGGATTATGCTCCTTTGAAATAATTAAGGCTATAGCCTACAACAAGTTTGTTTGTCCGACTCCTAATTGTTATCTTTGAATGTTTGGACTGGGGCTTTGCCCCATTTGAATTTTGTTTTTCAACTTGAAGGTGTTCTAGAGCGCTATACACCCTCTGTTTCTTATTTACTCCTGTGATTTTTCAAGTATAACCGGAAACTCCAGCGACCGGAAATGATGCCGCCTATTATGCCGGAAGTCGAATAATAAAAACATCTGGTTTCTGCCTTTCTTTAGATATACTATACGAATGGGCACCAGTACAAATTGATTCATAAAAATGGGAAAACTCAATGCCTCTTGAATGTGAGGAAGGAATAACACATATTTGGGGCCCGATTTGTGAACATTCTGTCTCTATCGATATTCGGAACTATCCCCCTGATTGACCGGAAGTAACGACAGAACCGGAAATGACGGCTTCAACGTCACGCCGGAAATCCGGCAATCTATGCGTCAATTGAACGCATCTGTGTCTTCCTCTCTGGGGTCACTATTTAAACAGGGACCACACACATAGTAGGATCACTCCTGATGAAGTCGTTCTGAGTAACGACGAAACGCGTTGGGTGTTCTACCTTTTAACTGTTTTTTGTCCACATGTCCTAGATTCTGGCACCTAAATAACGGGTCTCTTTTTGACTATTCATCTTGAATTGACTTTGGTTTGTTGGGCTACTTTGGTGCCCTACGACTCCTCTTTAAATTTCCCAATGACTATCTAATGATTGATTCTGCTTGCTCAAGCTCAAATTTAAAAAGCTTTTACACCAATATCTTGTGACTACCTTTGTTAATCATTGTTTTCGCTGCCTTATAGAACCTTTTGGGAAAAGAAGGGTCAAAATTGTTCAATTTAATAACCCCTTTGCCCCTATATGGTGTTAATCTAATTTACTTATAATCTGAAGTGGGTATTGTTGAACCCATTAAGGCTACGATGTGCTGAATGTGATTATGACTCCTTCCTGAAATCTTTCTAATAACCTCCTAATGACTAAATTGATGCGCCTGAGTTCAAAACATTGTTGCACTAATATCCTGTGACTAATTTATTGCCGGCGCGGTGTCATAGAAGAACCTGGGGGAAAAAGAAGGGGCTGAAACTTGTTTAAAATTGTATGCTTCTACATGGTGCCCTTTAATCCACATATATACACTAATTTAGAAACGAGCACTGTTGAAATTATTGAAGCAATGATGTATTGTGTCTCAAATGTGGACCCTAAAGAAACTTAACAAAAGAGTCTCTGTCTTAAACGACTCAAGATTTTCATTTGTTGTCAGATCAATTTGGGAAAAGAGGGGTCAAACCTGTTCAATTCAATAACCCCCTGTGTCCCTATATGGTGTTTAATCTAATTTATTTATATTTTTGAAACGGGTACTGTTGAACCCATTAAGGTTATGACGTGTTGAATACGACTATGACTCCTTCCTGATTTCTCTCTAAACAACACCCTAATGATTAATTGACGCGCCTGAGTCTAAAACGTTTGTTGCACTAAACTTTTGTGACTAACTTATTTTTCGGCGCTGTATCATAGACGAACTCGGGGATAAAAGTATAAAGAGTAAAAAGAAGGGATGAAATTTGTCTAAAATCGTGTGCTTCTATATGGTGCCTTCTAATCTATACAAATATATTAAATTTAGAACTAAGCACTGTTGAAACTATTGAAGCAATGATGCACTGCGTCTCAATTGTGGACCCTAAAGAAATTTAACAATAGAGTCTCTGTCCTAAACGACTTAAGACTTTCATTTGTTGCCAGAAATTTTGATTTTTCTTCACTCTGTTTTGGTTTTAAACGGTAACCTTTTGTCTATTTTGTGTTTAATTTTGAATAAAATCTATTTGTTGTTGATAACACTTTGAATTATCAGGGTTACCCCCTTTTGAAAAATCTTTCCACTTTCTAGTTTTTTCAATAAATTGTATAGATTGGGAACCACAGGGTGTAGAGTTACTGTGGCTTCGTTAACCGCTCGTAAATCTTGGACTGGGCGGTACTCTTGTGTGCCCTCTTTCTGTACTGGCAACAATGGTGTGTTCCACGGTGACACGCAGAATTTCAATATGCCGTGGTCTTTAAATCTCTGCAAATGTGTCTGTATATTTTGTTTGGCTTTCTGTGGAATGTGATATTGGCTTAGAGCCACAGGCGTTGCACCAGATTTCAGATTACAAATAATCCGGGCGGGTTTTCTTCAGCCCAGACTCCGGGGATTCCCAGAAGTAGTGTGTATGGGTCTGGGTCGGCCGGCGGGGTTGGTGCCGAGCACCATTCTTCTTCTCTTGGCATAATTACTGCAATTTTGACAGGTTGGGTATGCTGGCTGGCTGGGCTGTATTGCCGTGTAGAGCTGCCATTCTCAGGCAGGTCTAATCTAGCGTGACCCCCTAGGGGGGAAATATAATTTGGGCTTGCAATTTGCAAAGAATATCCCGCCCCAGGAGCTGGATGGGACATTCGGGCATATACATATACACATAGTTTTTTATTTTAGTTAAAATATACAATCTATACATATAAACAATTTTTCCCGTAGCCAAAACGGACTCTTAATACCACATCAGAAAAAAAATAAAAATAAAATCAGTAATCATTTAAAATACTCTTATAACAATAGAATAACTATCTTATCAGAAATTAAATAGAAATATATTTTTAATTGAATTATTAATCATAATTTTGCTATATCTTAACTATATAGAACATGAAACAGTATAAAACTATTTATTTTAATTGTTTCTCTAATTGCTCTTTTAATATTATCTTCTAACCGTTTTATATATTTCTATTTAATTTGTTAATAAATTTTAATATATTTTGATAGACAATATTGTATATTATTATATACTTTAAATTTATTTCATAAAATACATGTTGTATTATAAATACTTATTATTGTTACACTCTGTAACAATATAAAAACCAGGACTCCCTTTTTTATTTAATTCTAGCTCTGTGAACAAGACTAGAGTTTTTGGAATAATATCAACACATTACACAATATTGCTTGAAACAAACGGACAACAATACTAGACAATATAAAACTTTCTCACATATAGCCTAGATTATACAAATTTATCAACACAAAATACATATATCTTGCACTCGACAGATTTCATACATTCTATTGTAGCACACATTAAAAATCAGCTAAACATAGTAATTTTTCTTCTTTATTTCTCTGGTAAATTTAAATTCGCTGTACAGATATATAAAGGGTTACTTTCTTTGTCCATCAGAGAGCAAAAATCTGACTCCCCCCTCTTCCGTGCAGACAGTGTGTGCCAGAAAGGAGGGGGGGGAGCGAGTACGGAGAATCTCACTACCTCTCAGCCATTACACATTTTAAATTAATTACTTATCACACTTTACTCTTAATTGAACAGTTTGATAGATCAATTATAAACACAATCAGATAAAAACATTCTACCATATATCATTCGATCATACAGTGCACACTATTTATTAATAACATTCTCTGACTTTATATTCACGCAGAACAGTACAGATATCACATCCGAATGATCAGTCCGAATTATATACACAAATTATACAGCACTGTAATTATTTTTTTTAAAACCTTCTAGATTACCATCTGATCTATTGATCATCTCATTTTCTTCTGGCCCACGGGGAAATGGGGGCTCAGAGACTCCTGCAGATCATCACATAATCCACACACAGAACTTGTAAATTATCTTTGTTTATTTTACTGGTATATTAAAACACTAAATATATATATATATATTGACTTATTTTTCATATTTATATTTATTTGAGGGCATACTTTTTCCTTTGTTCTACTAATATAACAAACTAGCTTTTATCTCTCGCACAGTACCTCCATATATCTATATACAGATATTGTTCAGGATGACAATATCTCCCGGTTACCTGGGAATACACTCTCTGTATTAACTCCGGGTCCATTGACCCCTGCTCTGGCCAGTCTGGAACTAGCAATGGCCATACAATTGTACACATTCCTGTTAATTTCTCTTTAGTTAACTCTACACCATAATCATGTGTTGTATATAGTGCTTCAAAATTCTGCACCATATATCCTAAGGGTGTCTTACCCTTCTTCGCCTTTTTGAGCTCGGATGTCCCGTTACCCATTGTTACTCTTAAGGGCAGTAACCTTCTTATAATACAAATATTATTTTTTAGCAAAAACACTTGAAATTTACTGTCTGGTACTCATTCAACAGTTCATATATATCGTATTCGCTTCCTCCGTCAGTAGCCGGACTGCAGTCGCCTGAGCCGGAAACGTACCTTGGGAGTCCACTCTGAAGTTTGCTTTTTCGCTAGGCGAGTAGGCACACAATCACTCACAGCACTCTCAGCAATCATTCACAACCTATACTGTACCAGATACTTTCAGCACAAAACAATACATAAACAATTCAACTCTTTCTACTAGCCGAGGGCACACCGTCCCTCCTTTTGGCTCCCTGTTAATTGAACTCTAACTCTTGTCTGCTTGTGACTATGTGCACCCCATTCTATAACTACACTTCCGTCTGCAATTCCAATTTGCCTATGGGTAACCTACCCACCCGGCACCACTTCCTCTGCAGCTACCGCTGGCCACAGTGGGCCCTCTTCACTACATGACGTACACACTAGCACTGACTCAGGGCTCTCAGCCCGGTCACAGAAATCTCTCCTCCTTTCCGTGTCCACGTGTAGAAGCTCTATTTACAAACATTGACTACGACTATGCAATTCCATGTGGCTACCCTCTCCCTCACATATGGACTCTACCCTTTAGTTAACATCCGATCCCCCGGGTCCAGACACGCGCTAGCCACTCTGGCTCCTTTGCTTGTCCGTGCTTTCTGCGGCAGGTTCGGTATGTCAACAAGACCGTGGCCGCGGGTCTCCTTTTCCAACTATGGTTGTACGTTTCCCTTTATACCGGTATCTCCATTAGACATACAAACATAGAAGACACTTTACCTATCACCGCGCTGTTCGCTGTTTCCTCGGACTCGGTGGTGTCCCAGCTTCCCGGGCCGGGGGTCCGTTTGGGACGAGACAAGGTCCACTGAACAGGAAATCCTGCTTGGCGCCTGCAGATGTCAGCTCACCTTCAATGGACGCCCAACCAGCGGGATCACTCGCACCTGCAGTCAACTGCTACAGTGTTCAGCAGTCGTTGTCATGCCGGCAAGGGCCCGTATCCCGGCTAGCGAGCCCCCAAGAAATGTAACCGGAATCTGCTAGGTTCACTCAGGACGAGGCCGGACCGGACACGAGCAAGGATTGTCTGAACACGAGTCTCTTCAGGAAAGGCAAACTTTATTTGTGTCGTCACACAAATGCTCACACAGGATTGAATCGCAAAGAGTGAGCCTCGAACTCACCGTGACATAAAATCTTATACCCCAAATACATAATTAGGTACATCCCAATTAGCCCACCTCCCGGTGACACTATCCCACCCCACGTGGGTTAATACCTCCCTTTGTCTAATACAAAGACATTCCATTAAATTGGTCATAAATTGGCAAGCTTCATATTAGTTTTGACAGATCATGATTAGTACTACATTCAATCCGGGCTATGCTCGCCTCCCTAGCGCCTGTGTTTATTTGTTGCGGCTAACAGCTGGTCTATCTTCTATGCTTCCCTTTGTCTCTCAGCGGGCCTCTATGACCTTGGTGTATCCATTCCTCATTCTGTCCCTTCGTGCCAGGAACAGCCAAGATCTTTCTCAGGGTTTTAATTGCTTTTCTGCTAATCTAACACATTCCTAAATTTCTATGTATGCTTCATTCTAGTTTCAGCTAAAACCTACCTAGTTATGTTCAAGTGAACCATTATTCTGAACAAGATGGCCGCCTGGCTTATAATGGCGGCCAGCTTCCAGCCTGATTCCACTTCAGTAGCTAGAGCGGAGGCTGGAGACAAGTGTTGCTGAGACTCTGAAGCTGTCGCCTCCTCTGTGGCAGGTTTAGGAGAGCTCGGGGATCGAGGGCCCAGGGAGCTGCCATCTTGCAGCCTATCCCGCAACTTGCTGGAGCACGCAGGTTCCGCTGGTTTGGGGGTCTTAGTAGGTGCCCCCGGGAGCCCGGAGGTCCGCAGAGTCTGGCAATATATTTCTGTGGCGAAATCGCCGCCGAGATGAGCCGCAGGGGCCTGAAACAGCGCCGGTCAGCGGGAGCTCCTAACACACATGACCTTCCATGCTGGCCGCCGGGCACGCCCCTGCAGGCAGCTTTTTAAGTGCCTGCATTGTAATCCCACATTAAAATGGGGATGGTAGGGAGAAAACTGCGGGCACTGTTTTTTCTCCCTAGCGTCTCCATTTTAACGTCAGGAATGTAATGTGGCCCTTAACGTTTTACTCCCTATTGTGTCCTACACCCGTATTGACTTTTTGTTTGTCCTGCAACACACTGTCTGTGATGTGCTGGCCGCGAATATCTATGAAACCAGGAGGTTGGACCATGCCCCATGAGTTTGATTGTAGTAGATGGAAGTGGCGTACGTCTCGGCCCCCTTGGTACCTACGTGATTCTCTTTTGTGTCCGGAGGCTGCGGCGGACATAGACTTAGCGCTTTCACATTTTGCTTTAGATAATGATCCAACTCTTTACTGTCCTGATTTTGTGTAGATCACTCACAAGGCGGTCCTCAGAGGACAGCTGATAGGTCTCCAGGTGGCCAATTATATGCGCTTGCATGCTCGAATGTCCAAAGTGACTTTGGCTCTCTCCCTCTTCCAACAGTCCCATAAGGATCGCCCTGATCAGTGACGGAAGTACCAGGATCACAGCGGTCGCACTTGTGACTGGGCCCTGGCATTCCGCCAATGGAGGGGGGCTCAGGCAGCTGCCAGATTCCAGCAATCAGCGCCCGAATCTGGGAGCAGCGCACCAGCCGTTCCTCTCCCTATGAGTGGCCGCCGGCTTGCAGCTTGGCTGCTCGCATGGGATGGGAACCAACTGACCAGCGCATGTGATCTCGCGAGAACGTGGCTGCGCAGGTCAGGTGGTTCCCGCCGAGCGGCCAAGCTGCATGCTGGTGGCCGCTAGGGAGAAGAACGGCCGCAGAGGTGAGAGCTGGGGCAAATACATCCATGTGAGGTGAGCTGGGGCAAATATATCCATGTGAGCTGTGGACAAATATACCTTTGTGAGCTGGGGCAAATATATTCATGTGAGCTGGGACAATATATCCATGTGAGCTGGGGCAATATATACCCATGTGAGCTGGGGCAAATATATCCATGTGAGTGGGGGCAATATATACCCATGTGAGCTTGGGGGCAATATATACCCATGTGAGCTGGGGGCAAATATATCCATGTGATAAGATGAAATATATTCACGACACATTTTTACATTTAATATTTGTTTTTATTGATACATGTAGATAAATGTATCTATTACTAACTGTATGTAAAACATAGTCGCGTTATAAACGGTCTTCATACATTTTCCCCGAAAGTGTTAATCAACACTAGATGAGACATAACTAATGATTCTGTTCTCATATCATATTTCCTAAAACATAAATAGACTCAGCCATCTCCACTTGTATGTGTTACTCTTAACCACTATCATAGATGAGGATTCTGGGAAAAATGGACTGCAAGGCGGACACGTTATTTCCTACTAGGACTGCAAGGATAATAAGGGGAATTCTTCTTTTGGCAAGTCTAGCTTATGTTTCCGAGAACACACTTGTTTATCTCTAAATAGTTGAGACATCGTTCAAGATACTGTTGACCCCGGTAAAGTGAAGTATGTGACAAAGTGTCATTGCCAGGTTGCGCAATGAGATACATGGTTTTGTGCCATGAGAAAGAGTGTTATATGCCAAACATCAACAAAAACAAGGTTAAAGGGTAACAGTAGATTGAATGCAGGTTTTTGGGCATGTACGTTGATAGCACATCACATTTGGGTGATTGCCCTAGATAGAACTCCATGTTATGTAGAATGTATAAAAAGCTTGTACGCGACTACGCCCTTTGTCATTCGGCTATATTGAATGACCCAATGCATTGTTGCGAATAAACCATATATATTATTATTGAATCTACTTTGACTTGTGAGTGTACCACATATATATGTGTATGTTTTGTGTGTATGTGTTCGTAATATTGTTGTGTTAGCACCTTGAATTGCCTGTACCGAGAGGAGATCGGTTTCCGGCAGGTGCTGGTCTGTGATGTGCACCTAGTGGATACTTGTTTTCTGGTGAGTGTTCTTTGGCATAGGAGGTAGTGCAAAAGGTGTACATTCTATAGCCTGCCTTACGGGGACACCCGTCTGGTATAGAACAATAAAAACAGGGTCTTTGGCTGTTGGAATGCAGCCTATGTATTGTACTAAGTGGATCCAACGTCCCTTGGGATCCAAAATACTGCCAATTCCAGTGCAAAAAAGAGAGTAAAAAAGCAGACAAATGGGAAGCGGTTCATCCAGAATGACTGTGCAAATGATGAAGGATTTTGATTTGTCTAAGGAATGTGCGGAATGTCTGCGTACGGTTGCTAAGACTGTTGGTTTGCGTGACTCAAAAATATCGATAAACATTCCCTTGGTACAAATGTTAAAGAAAGGAGGTAAATCAGCCCTTTTATATCATGCTAAATGGTGTAAAATTACACACAAAGCATTTAAAACAAATCCCGCTTGTGGTGGCCGGCTGAAGGATCTTTTGATACACGACATATTGATGTGTTGTGTACCTTATTATTTAACGAGAAGGCCAAAGGAGACGAAATTGATGGCTTAACAGCATGGGAAGTACTGGTTGGGAGTAAAAAATAATCCGCCACCATATAAAATGTGTCCTTCAGTGAATCCTCCTCAGCCATATTCCCAATTCCTGGAAGAGGAAGAATTACCTAATGAATACGCCTCACCTTACTCTGCACCTAGAAGACAGATAGCTGCGGAGCCTGAGCGCTTGAGTGCCCCGATTCTTGATTACTATCCTGCAACCCAAAGGGTCCCTTCCCCTCGGGGTCCTAGCGCTCCCCCACCCCAATTACAGAGGGAGTACCCCGAAGGGAGTGTTATGGACAAGAATATGTACCTGCTTTAATAATGACAAATAGAAAAATGCGCATTTGAGTATATGTTAGTACGGCTTTAAGAACTGAAATTAATTAATGTCTTTTAAAATGTCTTTTACAGAGAGAATTAAATTGTATTTCGCTCACTTCACTATTCCGGCAGATTGCAAAACCGCAAGTCATGTGGTTCCTCTTTCGGACGCAAAGAGATGGGTGCGGGACATCCTGAACAAGCTAAATTTAAATTTGAACATGGCTAACACCCTTGATGATCAAAAAAGGCTCATTTGGAAAAAGTTGATATTTGACTTTCGTTTCTATGATTTAATCCATAATGCGTTTGCAATTTTACTGCTGATGTTAAATAAAATATTAGTTAACACCTCTGCTTCCGCTTCCGCACCAACTGGCTTAAAAGCATGTATCAATCCTCTGATTAAAGGAGAGAGGTCACTTGGCTTGTCCAAGAAAGGCTACATAGACCTATTCGTTGTCTGTGTCATTTCTTTCAGTGCGCACTATAATTGATTGACCTCTTCCACCATTTGGGCAGACGCAGGCATCCAAGAAAAAGACTGGTTAAAGTCTATTTCAGGGATATAGAAACCAAAGACAAAAATAGACGGCATAGTGTTGGGGAGGTCATAGGTCCTGTACAGGGTGACTTATGGACATTTACCCCCCAGGGTGGGACACTCACCAAATTTGTTAGGATAGGCAACCCTGTCCGAAGGGACCAGCGGGGCAGAGAAGAGTCCCCCCATACCCCGACTATTGCTGTCACACCAAAAACATTTACCCCAGTTTTAACTAGAAGACAGCAGAAGGACAAAAAAGAAAGGGATGAGGCTCTTAAAGCGGATTGGCGTGAGGCGATTACCCCCAGTAAACAGATGCCTCTAAGAGAAGTGGCGCTGCCAGGAGAAGTGATAAATGGGTGTATACACCCAGCAAACGGGGACTGTGTATGTACCATGGAAACCCCACAAAATTAGGGCTATGATCTCTGACCTCCCTGACCTCTACAAGTGTCCACGAAAGTGGGGTTCAAGGATCAATTGGCTCTTTAAGACGCAAAAGGCCACTTATGGAGATTTATTTTTGTTGATTGATTGCGCCTTACCTGATAAGTATGTTGATGCACGGAAAACTGAACCGAAAAAGAGAGATGTTACAGAGCTGGGAATAGTTAAAATGGAGAATGACGTGGCTGAGGGAGAGCCTGAAGTGGATGCTGGCTGACTTATAGAGATATTGAGAAGTTGGGTGGCTACTGCGTTTAATAAAGGCCAGGATTTTAGACAGTTGATGGATGTTGTGCAAAGAAGGAATGCAGATGTGCTTGAATATTGGAGTAGGTTTAAAGAAATAGCGCAAAAACATACTGATTGGGATGTGGAAGATGAAACCGACTTAGCCAGAGCAGAGCTGGTGAACGTAGTAGTGGGTGGATTATTACCAGAAGTGAGAGAGGAGATTGAGCTGCGTACGTATGGCTGGAGAAAAAAGACAGCTCCTGAGATTCTGGATATTGCTCAGAATGCGTATGAAGTTCTGCAAAAGCATAGAGAGAAGATTGAGTGGAAAGAGAAAACTAAAATAATAAATGTACAGGCACGACAGGAGGGAGGGGTGGGACAGGAGAAACTCGAGGCTATGGGTGTCCCGGTTTCCACAGTCCAGTCCCTAAGGCTCCACCGCCCTATCCTCCTTCTGGGGTTGTGTATATCTCAAATTATGGTTTCCCAAATAGGAAACGGGGTAACATGGGACCCAGGGGAAATAGACAGGGGCCCCCAAAAGTGCAAAAACGTTACCAACAAATGATACCTAATCAGCAGCCCCAGCAGAATCAGCAGAATCATCAACAATTTCAGCAAACTCCACAATTTCAGCAGAACATGATACCAAATGATCAAGTTGCTGTGACTAACTTTTCCCCCCGAGGTCCATTGGTCTGTTTCAGGTGCGGAGTGGAAGGACATCTTGCACGAAATTGCTGTACTCTCTAGGATGAGGTGGGGTGTGATGACAACACAGGTAATGACTCTGTTTTATACCCTGAATTGGCTGCCATTGTTATTCAACCTGAAAAGGAACCCATGTTGGAAATCACCATAAATGGGGTTTCTATGCCCTGTTTAGTGGATACGGGGGCCACAAGGTCCCTCTTAAATTGCCCCATTTCAACCATGCCTACCTCAGAACAAAAGGTTTCTATAGTAGGAGTGAGCAATGAGATACAGGTGGCTAATGTCAATAAACCGGTTCCGGTTAACATAGGGAACCTGCAAACGGAGCATGCTTTTGTGTTGTCAGCCCACTCCCCATGTAACTTGTTGGGCAGAGATCTCCTCGCTAAAATGGGAGTCACTATCGCCCTAACCCCTGAGAGAATCACAATTGATATCCCTGGTACGGTTAAAAATGAGGCAACTGATTTATTGTTCATGCCTTTGGTGGCTTTGGAGGGGGAGGAGGACAAGGACATTCCGGTTGAGCAAGAATTACTTATAGATCCAAGGGTGTGGGTCACAGGGACAAATAGTGCAGGGCATATGCAGGTGCCCCCGATCAGAATAAAAAGAGACTTCTCTTTGCCCTTACCCAGGTTGCCTCAGTATCCATTAACCCCTGAATCAGTGGAAGGCATACGTCCAGTTATTGATGATTTGGTGCAGGATGGAGTGCTAATACCCTGTCGGAGTGAAGCAAACATCTATCCAGTACAAAAACCATTAAAACCGGGTGACTCTAAACAGAGATGGAGGTTAGTACATGACTTGAGGGCTGTATTCAAAATGACCATTCCTTCAGCTCCCATAGTCCCGAATCCCTCCACAATTTTAGCGACCATTCCACCTGACGCTACCTATTTCACGGTGATTCATTTGGCATCTGCCTTTTACAGCATTGACATACACCCTGATGACCAATGGCTTACTGCATTAACATTTGAGGGAAAACAATATAAATGGGGACGTCTACCAATGGGGTTTCACGACAGTCCCAGTTGTTTCTCGCAAGCATTAAAAGGCAAGCTGGATGAATAGACCCCTCCAGAAGGATCTGTTCTTATTCAGTATGTTGATGATCTGTTACTGGCCTCTACATCACAGGAGGCGTCGGTGACCGATTCGATATCACTGATGAATTTCCTCGCCCACATAGGACAGCGAGTGGATAAGACAAAAGTGCAATGGGTGCAACCCAAGGTACAGTACCTGGGACATTGCCTTTCCAATGGTGCAAAACATCTCACTGACAAAAGGAAGCACTTGATTGCCTCTCAAACGTTCCCTAGAACTTTGCGACAGTTGCGTGCTTTTCTTGGGTTAGTCAAATACTGTAGATTGTGGATACCACAGTATTCACAAGTGATTAGTCCACTACATGACCTACTAAAAGGTCATACAGACGGAAAATACAGTTACACAGAAAAAAAGTTAAGCCTTGCTGTATACAGGGCTTTCCGTGGCACAAAGAAATTGCTGACCAGTGCTCCTGCGCTAGGGTTACCCAATTATGAAAACCCCTTTTTTCTATTTTGCTCTGAAGTACATGGCCATGTGCATGGAGTATTGACTCAGCAATTTTGTGACAAACACAGACCGGTGGGATACTATAGCTACCCCCTTGATAGTGTTGCCAGAGGACTCCCGGGATGCTTGAAATTGGTGGCGGCTGCTGCCGTACTAGTGGAGAAAACAGTGGACATTGTACTGGGAAATTCCTTAACCCTTATGTGCCCCCATGATCTTGAGACATTGTTAAACGGGGCTTACACTCAACATTTCTCCACACAGCGTTTAACACATTACCATCTGACATTGTTATCCGCCCCGAATTTAATTATTCAAAAGTGTGACATTCTGAAGCCCTCTACATTCCTGCTTGAGCAAATTGAATTTGAGGACGGGGACTCACATAACATGCATGACTGTACTCAAGTACTGGACGCTCTCATAACTACTCATATTGATTTACAGGCCTTTCCCATTGAAGGTTTACCCTTGCCCTGTGCACTTGTTTGTGAACGGCTCCTCACTCCGCAGGCTTGACGGTTTGACTTTAGCCAGTAGTGCAGTGGTGAACGGTAATGGCAAGGTGCTGTATTCTGCTGTTATACCAAACACTACATCTGCTCAAGCTGCTGAGTTGTTTGATTTATGTGTGGCTTTGGAACATGCTGAAGGGAGTGATGTTAACATATACAGTGACTAGGCTTATAAAGTGGGTGTCATACACACATTTGCTCAGTTGTGGAAATCAAGGGGTTTCCTTACTGCTGCTGGGACGCCGATCCAGCATAAGGCACTTATTATGCGGTTGCTGGATGCCATCCAGTTACCTGAGAGAGTTGCTGTTGTGTAATGCAAAGCACACACTAATCTCAATGATTTCGTCACCAGGGGAAATGTCTGTGCTAACGAACATGCAAAGCTTTCTATCTCACAATATCAACCACTCTCTATCCAATACCATACAGATGTAAAGGTGGATCAGGGGATCCTGTCTGCACTGCAGGATGCATCCTCACACAAGCAATACTGGGTGAACAAAGGAGCTACATGTTCCTCTGATGGTGTGTGGATGCTACATGATAAACGGATCGCTCCACCTGCTCTGTTTCATGCTCTCTTTTCTTTGAGTCATGGTCCTTACCATGTCTCAACAGGAGGGATGACCAGGCTTGTGAATCGTACCTGGTGGGCACCTGGTTTTCAGGAATTCGCACGGCAAAAGGTGCGGGAATGTGTCGTCTGCCAGGAAAATAATGTGGGTAGATCAGTCAAGACTCCTCCAAAACATGTGCCTCCAACAAACGGGCCTTTTCAAATTGTCCAGATTGATTTTTCGGACATGCCTCAATGTGGTAGATTTAAATACATGTTGGTATGTGTTGATCAATTTACAGGATGGGTTGAAGCCTACCCCACTGTCCGTAATGATGCCAGAACTGTGGTTAAATTGTGCCAGTGGCATGGTCGAACGTACTAACCAAACGCTGAAATGATACATTGCCAAATTAACTTTGAATGGTGCTGGCACATGGGTGGATGCATTGCTGCTTGCTCTAGCTACCGTCCATGTAACCCCAAAGGAGAAATATGGGTTATCAACCTTTGACATATTGTTTGGAAGACCACCTACACGTGCTCCACGTGTAGAACACCTTTGGGATGAATTAGAGCGGAGACTGAGAGCCAGGCCTTCTCGTCCAACATCAGTGTGTGACCTCACAAATGCACTTCTGGAAGAATGGTCAAAAATTCCCATAAACAAATTCCTAAACCTTATGGACAGCCTTCCCAGAAGAGTTGAAGCTGTTATAGCTGCAAAGGGTGGACCAACGTCATATTGAACCCTATGGATTAGGAATGGGATGTCCCTTAAGTTCATATGTGAGTCAAGGCAGGTGACCAAATACTTTTGGCAATATAGTGTATATATATATTGCACCCAGCTCACATGGATATATTTGCCCCAGCTCACATGGATATATATATTGCCCCAGCTCACATGGGTATATATCACTCCCAGCTCACATGGGTATATATTGTCCCAGCTCACATGGATATATATTTCCCCCAGCTCACATGGGTATATATTGCCCCCAGCTCACATGGATACATATTGCCCCCAGCTCACATGGGTATATATTGCCCCCAGCTCACATGGGTATATATTTTCCCCAGTTCACATGGATATATATTGCCCCCAGCTCACATGGATATATATATTGCCCCCAGCTCACATGGGTATATTGCCCCAGCTCACATGGATATATTTTCCACCAGCTCACATGGGTATATATTGCCCCAGCTCACATGTGGTCACACAGCAAATATATCCATATAAGCTGGGGGCAATATATACCCATGTGAGCTTGGGGAAATATATATACATGTGAGCTGGGACAATATATATCAATGTGAGCTGGGGGACAATACATACCCAAGTGAGCTGGGGGCAATATATATCCATGCGAGCTGGGGCAAATATATCCATGTGAGCTGGGGGCAATATATATATATATCCATGTGAGCTGGGGCAAAATATAAATCCATGTGAGCTGGGCGAATTTATCCATGTGAGCTGGGGGCAATATATACCATGTGAGCTGGGGGCAATCTATACCCATGTGAGCTGGGGAAATCTATACTCATGTGAGCTGGGGCAATATAAACCCATGTGAGCTGGGGGTAATATATACCCATGTGAGCTGGGGGCAAATATACCCATGTGAGCTGGGGCAATATATACCCATGTGAGCTGGGGTGATATATACCCATGTGAGCTGGGGCAAATATATCCATGTGAGCTGGGGGCATATATATCCATGTGAGCTAGGGGCAATATATACCCATGTGAGCTGGGGGCAATATATACCCATGTGAGCTGAGGGCGATATATACCCATGTAAGCTGGGGCAAATATATCCATGTGAGCTTGGGGGCAATATATATATCCATGTGAGCTGGGGCAAATATATCCATGTGAGCTGGGGGCAATATATATATATCCATGTGAGCTGTGGCAATATATATATCCATGTGAGCTGGTGGCAAAATATATACCCATGTGAGCTGGGGCAATATATATCCATGTGAGCGGGGGGCAATATATCTATGGCGGAATGGAGTATCCGCCTGCGGTCCTGCTCTATCTGACCCCCTCTTTTTGTGTTGCCAAGCCCGACTACCGAGTGGCACGGCACCGGCGTCC
The DNA here is from genome assembly GCA_009667805.1 of Leptobrachium leishanense. Taxonomy (NCBI): domain Eukaryota; kingdom Metazoa; phylum Chordata; class Amphibia; order Anura; family Megophryidae; genus Leptobrachium; species Leptobrachium leishanense. Next base: position 116,157,195 of record CM019068.1, read on the forward strand.
CGAGCGCTTGGGTAGAAGACCACGTGGCGGTGGAGATCTGGAGAGTAGATGGGGCACCCACGGTGGAAATCCGCCTGACTACCAAGTGGCACGGCACTCGGCGTCTCGAGCAGCGGATCTACTGACCATTGAAGGCTGGAGACGGTCTGCGTGGCGAACCGCGGTTCGGTAGAGTCTCCTTGCAGATGCAGGCACGGCGCTCAGCCGGGTCCCGATTCGGGGTGGTTGCGTATCCCAAGTACCAATTCAAGGTGGCGCAACGGCGCGGCGAATCGATGTTCTGCTGCGGGTTAGATTACCCGTTCCTGGGTGGTAGTGATATGTAGCTGACGTGAAATGACAACACCAGGCAGAGCTGTATGTTTCAAACACTCAGATGAACTGGCTCTTTTAATGAACAACGCCACTATTTATGCTGAAGTATAACAGTCACAATTTGCATACCCATACTAATTACTAGCACACCCATCTAATTAGATTATGTCAGTTATTTACAATCAACATTCTTCACATTCTCTTAGCCTTCAGTGCACACAACATTTGTACATCCATTGTTCCAGCCCATCAGATTAAACACACACTATCAGAGATCCCTTTAATTAAACATGTACCTAGATAATGGGGAAACTCCCTGACGCATAAATTACACAGCAGCAAAACTTGTTTACTGGCTACAGAAAAACACATTTACCTACAGGAATATAAGTATGTTTTAAAACCAAAGCTATGTCATTTCACTAAACTAAATTAAACTAAAACCAAATGATGTAAAAATTTTTAAAATCACACGATAAAACTGACCATAAAGTCTTTTTTGAGGTTTGAAGCATGGAGCGTTGCTCAGCTCATGACATAGGTCCTTTTAAAAAATGTCTTAGGTTTGCGTCCTGGGCTCGATGCGCCAAGCCTCTTTGGGTCATCTGTGACACTCCTCCCCCTTTCCAAAGTCCGACGGACCCGGTTGGACCCCAACGGGTCGCACCGGGGAAGTCGGTGCAGTCTCTGCGGCCCATAGTCCGTGGGCAAGAGGCGAGCCGCCAGGCTTCTCCAGTGGTGCTTGCGGCCGTGCCTGGCAGGTTGTAAGTCCTTCGGGGTACCCCCTCCGGAATAAGTGTCCCGTGGTTGGGGAGAGGTACCACCTGTGCCATCTCCAGTGGTCTCGGGTACTCGGGGGAAAAAGGGGGCTAAAGGCAAGCGCCCCAAGTGCCTTGGTCAGCCGTTGATAAAGCCGGTGGCGGCCGAGGGCCTCCGGGCCAAAGGGTTGCAAGGAGGGGCAGGTTGGCAACCGGCTCTGCTCCGCCACCAGTGCGTCGGCTGGGGTGGTGAATGCTGGAGAAGACTCACCCGGCAGGAGAAGGACGTCCTCCATCTCGGGTGAGATCCGTGGCTGCGGGATAGGTAGCCCGAGGGTATCCCCCTTCTGCTCCTTGGGGCGGATAGTAGGAAATGGGCAGAGGCCAGCGGCCCTCTGCCCCGTTGCCAACTCTTCTGCTGGGGGGTGGGTGCAGAAATAACAATCAGGGGGTCGGACGAAGCAAGCGGCTGTGGGAAAAACAGCTCCAGGGTATCCCCCTCCTGCCCCTCGGGACAGCTGGGAAAAGGTGGGCAGAGGCCAGCGGCACTCTGCCCTGTGGCCAGCTCTTCGGCTGGGTGGGGGCCTCCTTGCGGGAGGGTGGTTTCTTCCATCCCCAGGGCGGTCAATGGCTGCGAACAACCCAGCCCGGGGGAACCATCTGTCTGCTCCTCCTGGCAGACTGTGGGAAGTGGGCAGAGGCCAGCGGCGCTCTGCCCCGTGGCCAGCTCTTCTGCTGGGTGGAGGATAACTTTCTCTGCTGCTGAGGGTGGGCAGAGGCCAGCGGCGCTCTGCCCCGTTGCCAGCTCCTCCGCTGGTCCCGTGGGCGCGGACACCGTGTCATCCTGCGAGTTGAAGGGGGTAGCTTCTTCTGCTGGGGCCCCAACGGGGACCCATGGGAGCATCTCGGCCTCCCATACTTCCAAGTCCTGTGGACTGTCGGTTCCTTCCGCCGACCCGTCCCAGTACATGGGACTCAGACCCGACTGCGGAACGCTGTCCAACAATCTCCTGTAGGCCTTCTCGAGCTCCCACTCTCGCTCTGCTAGGAACTCCAGTTCCTCGAACTCCGAGTCCCTGCTGTCGTACGGGAGCTCCTGTTCCCGTCGCTCCAGTATCTCCTCCGACCGCTCTTCTGTCTCTTCTCCGAACCCAGGGTCTGTGGCCATGCTCTCGTAGAGCAGCCCCGTGCCACCATAGCGGGGCCCTACGGTGGAGGCGCCGTCAATGGTGCGGGGTATCAGGGGGCCGGCTAGCCACCGGAGCGCGCGGTACGCGGCGTCCAGTGCAATCTCCTGCTGCACCAGGTACTGGAGCTCTGCCTCCCACTCCTCCGGGGCCCGATCTTGCAGGAACGCTGCTCGAGCGTCATACTGCACCCGGTGGATGACAGCGTCGGAGGGAACATAGACGTCATGGTAGTCCCTCTCATGGTACAGGGCCTCGTACCAAAGTTCCTGGCGGATCGTCTCGCCACTCGTACCCGGTGGGCTCCACTGTGACCCATTACCCAGGGGTACCAGGCCCTCCTGCAGCCCTTCTCGGGAATTCCGCCCTCGAGTCCGCGAGGGTGCTGAAACAGTGGCACTGCCACTCGCTGGGGGGTGTGGCGTCCCTCGGATGCAGCTCTCAGACGAGCTGTAAGTCTCCATCCAAGGGTCGCTGGGATGTGCGATGTCCCCCATTACAGGCTCCAGGCGAGCTGTAAATCCCAAAAGGGTGATCACTGGGGGGTGCAGATTCCCGGGGTGAAGCTCCAGTCGAGCTGTAAACCTCGACCCAGGGTTCTACGGCGTTTGGGGACGGGGTTAGACAGTTCATCACTCCTCATACAGAGCGCCGCCATCCGCAACTCATGCTGACGGACCTTTCTTGCTCCTCTTCCTGTTGAACCTCCTGGATCACCTTGCTTATGTCCGCCTCCGATGGGGCAGCTCCGAGTAGGGCTATCCGTTGCCGCGGCCTTTCTGACGAAGGCATCTTCCGATTTCTCTGCCGAGGACAGGGGTGGGGGGTGGGCGGCTTCCACCGTCGTCGCGCCCCACGGTCGTCTAGGACCTGCAGCTCCTTGATCAAGGTCTTCTTGCGTTTAGAGCCTGGGGTACCTCCCCGATTCTCTAGCATGCCCGCAGGGTTGTCCCTGTGTGTAATGGCTGTACACCGCCATGGTGTAGGTCTCCTTGCTGCTGGGGTTGCAGAGAGCTATCCCACCACTGCCACTAGTATGGCGGAATGGAGTATCGCCTGCGGTCCTGCTCTATCTGACCCCCTCTTTGGTGTTGCCAAGCCCGACTACCGAGTGGCACGGCACCCGGCGTCTCCGAGCGGCTTTGGTTAGAAGACCACGTGGCGGTGGAGATCTGGAGAGTAGATGGGGCACCCACGGTGGAAATCCGCCCGACTACCGAGTGGCACGGCACTCGGCGTCTCGAGCAGCGATCTACTGACCATTGAAGGCTGGAGACGGTCTGCGTGGCGAACCGCGGTTCGGTAGAGTCTCCTTGCAGATGCAGGCACGGCGCTCAGCCGAGGGTCCCGATTCGGTCGGTGGTTGGATCAAGCGGATACCAAGATCAATTCAAGGTGGCGCAACGCGCGGCGAATCGATGTTCTGCTGCGGGGTTAGAGTGACCCGTTCCTGGGGTCTGGTGGTATATTGTAGCCGACGTTGAAATGACAACACCAGGCAGAGCTGTATGTTTTCAAACACTCAGATGAACTGGCTCTTTTAATGAACAACGCCACTATTTATGCTGAAGTATAACAGTCACAATTTGCATAACCCATACTAATTACTAGCACACCCATCTAATTAGATTATGTCAGTTATTTACAATCAACATTCTTCACATTCTCTTAGCCTTCAGCGCACACAACATTTGTACATCCATTGTTCCAGCCCATCAGATTAAACACACACTATCAGAGATCCCTTTAATTAAACATGTACCTAGATAATGGGAAACTCCCTGACGCATAAATTACACAGCAGCAAAACTTGTTTACTGGCTACAGAAAAACACATTTACCTAC
>CM019068.1:116761399-116934819 GCA_009667805.1 Leptobrachium leishanense
ATATACCCACATACAGAAGAAAGAACACTTGTGCACAGAAACCATCTTCATTTTTTAGAACATTCTTTAATATGCATCCATGTATGTTCTACTTGATTTCAAGTGTCCTTTGAACTCAATGGTATTTTTCACCAGTCTCTTCTGACTGTTGGCATTATATTATCCTTGTGTTCTCTTCCCTTTCCCTGTGTACATTTTTTTCCTCCGAAAGAGTGAAGTAGCGCTGCCTTGTTTGTTTTCTTGTATTTCATGACCTCTGGTACTGGGGAGATACCTATTTGGCCCCTATAGCGATCTTCACTTCTCTCCCTCCATTCTGTAAGCGCACTATCCTCTAATTTTTGTGTCACAGGAATAGTCCTTATACTAGTGCAGCAAAGGAGTAAGAATAAGGAAAGGACAACCTGTAGGGATCAGTAAGGATCCCAGAAGGTCTCTGGATCACCAGCAAGAGTGCCACACCTGCTCCTGCGTTGCAAGCTGATAAGATCCTCCAGATACAGAGTACAGTGCTAGGGTAGCACGTCTCGTGGTGTCTGAGCATCCGTATCACAGTCGCGCAGTCATACTATTTAGATATGCGTTTGGTGTTGTGCATGATTTCGGAGACATATGGAAACGTAGAAGTGTGTTTTCGTTTTATTAATTAATTTTCATTCTTTTACAGGATGAAAAGAGCAAATCCAATAGATCAAGAAATTAATAAAGTGCATATTTGTGTATACAATCCCTTACCCCGGCTGATCTCTTCGGAAATCTAATGGTTTGGAATAAGATTCCTTTGGTCTCTTTTTCAAAAGGAGGGATATTGTGGGCCTACCGAGATCAGCTGCATTAACTTCCCCTTACCACTCCGAGAAAGAGGGGAGGTTGATGCTTCCTTGTATTTGCAGTTAAGGTTTGTGAAGGTTTTGAAAAGTGAAAGTTTTTGTAAAAGTTGATAGAAGGCGATATGTGTCTGGCTGTGAGTGGCGAACATGAAGGCAGCCAGTGGTCGAAGTTGATTGAAGGTGAATGGAAATTGATTAGTCAAGAAAGTCGTTTTTTGCTATGTTCGACTTTTATTTCATCCTGCTTGTCTAGTGTCTCCCTTATCTATTGTATGTCATTCTTAGAGAGATATTGGCACACTATGGAAGAGCCCTTTGCTGAACATTACAAGTTTGAATCTACATTTTTCATTACAGCCATAACCATGTAAATTTTAACCATGTAAGTTGTAAACCCTGACAGGTTATTAACATTTTTTTCAAGTCTCTTTAATTTAGGTGAAAATTGCCTGGTTAACGCATGCAACGCACATTGCAGCTGATGCTGATCAAGCTAGATGGAAGATCATTCATTTGAAACCAATATCGATATAGCTACTGAAATTGAAGGAAATTTACTCAAACACACATCATTATTTCACATTGCAGGGTTACATTTCCTTTACCGGATACCAAGATCAATAACAGAGTTATCAGACACCGGGCAACAAAACATTCTAACAAAATGAGTTGTATTTCATCTTAAATTAATATGGAAGAAAAAACACAGAACTTTGCATCTTTATGTTCGAAAGAATCATCACTGTGCTGTTCTCCTAAGGATATTCCATGCCAGATCGCAGTGGATGTGATTTACTTGGATTTTGCCAAAGCTGTCGACACAGTTCCACACAAAAAGGTTACTATTTAATAAAAGAACAATTGGTCTAGATGAAAATACTTGTTCTTGTAACTGGCTAAAAGATACAGAGAGTGGACATAAATGGTACATTTTCAAGATGGACATCAGTGGTAAGTGGTGTCCCTCAGGGGTCTGTTATAGGACCAATTCTATGCAATTTATTTATAAATGACCTTGAGATAGGCATTGAAAGTCATGTATTAGTGTTTGCAGATGACAAAAACTAGGAAAAGTAATACAATGTGAGCAGGATGTTACTTCGCTGCAGAGGGATTTAGATAGATTAAATTTAATGTAGATAAACGCAAAGTTATGCACTTTGGAGTGAAGAACACATACAAGCAACTTATACTCTAAATGGTACGGAGTTAGGGAAATCCAAGCAGAAGGAGGATTTGGGAATAATCAGACTTCAAACTAAGTAACAATGTGCAATGTCAAACAGCAGCCGCCAAGGCCAGCAAGGTATTGGCATGCATTAAAAGGGGAGTTCACTCTCGGGATGAAAACATAATTTTGCCTCTGTATAAATCAATGGTAAGACCGCACCTTGAAAATGCTGTGCAATTTTGGGCACCTGTCTTAAGGATAGTATAGTGCTAGAAAAAGTGCAGAGACGGGCAACTAAATTAATAAGGGGAATGGAAGGTTTAAATTATGAGGAAAGACTAACAAGCTTAAACCTGTTTAGTTTAGAGAAACGGCGCCTTAGAGGGGATCTGATAACCTTATATAAATATAAATGGGGTCATTATAAACCATTGTCTGGAAACCTATTCATTAACAGGACTATACGCAGGTGTCATGGATTGCTTGATACCAGTACTGAAACACAGGACCTCACGATGCAGAGCAATTTTTTATCAAATCAAGGATCCAGGAATCATTGGAGACAAGGCATAAGTGGATTAGTGTCACAGAATAAATGACCAGCATACAAATACTAAGAGAGGACAAAACATAACTATCCAGCAATAAGCTCAGAGACCAACTGATCCTTTATACTCTTTTTACCAGTGTGGAAACACCCAGCTCTATCAGGTGCCTGATATCCGCACTTAGGAGAATCCATGCAGGTCCCTTTAAAACCCCCTCCATGGTCGCACGCGCATCCGCACACACGCTGCACTGCTCAACCATGCCGAGGGACGCCAGGACACGCTGCGGCCTCCCAGCCCGTAAGGCAGCTCGGTTCCCCCACAATGCCAGGAGCCACGCGGCACCCCCCGAGGAACATGAGCTGCCAGACCGACCAGCGGGGGTAACACATGCCGTCCACAACCATGCCAGAGATTCGCTCTCCGCCGCACACCCCCACGCCGGTAAGTATGATGCTGTGACAGAACCACTCCCCCAAGGCGCAACCACCGGGGGCGCCAAGGACCAGGCTTGGCGGGGAAGGTTCAATGGAACAATCGAACAGGACGAGGTGCATGAACACCGGACGCATGTTCCCATGAATCTTCCTCAGTTCCATAACCCTTACAATGAGCCAAATATTCCAAACTACCACAACACCAACGAGAATCGAGAACAGACTCAACCTCATACTCCTCAACACCATCAATCATAACAGGAGGCGGAGGAGCAGCAACTCTAGCAGGAAACATATTCTTATGAAATGGTTTTAACAGGGATACATGAACCACAGGGTGAAAAGTATACCGAGGTGGAAGATGAAGCTGAACTGCCACCGGAGATACATGACGAACGATAGCAAATGGACCGATATAACGGGGACCTAACTTGCGTGAAGGACAAGACAACTGGAGAAAGCGTGTAGACAACCAAACCTTTTGCCCAGGAAGAAAATCAGAAGAAGCAGTACGTGACTTTTCTGCATAACGCTTATATGTATCTTGCGAATGTTGTAATACTTCTCGGGCTGTGGCCAAATTATCAGTGAGAAGACGATTAGTGACGTCAGGAACAGATGTATAAGAAGGTAACTGAGGAAGTATTGCCTGGTGAAAACCATAATTCAAGTGAAAAGGAGAAAAAGAAGTGGATTCATGAACATGGGAATTGTATGCAAATTCTGCCGGGGGCAATAACTCGATCCAATTGTCTTGTGGATTGGTGGAATAACAATGTAAGTATGTTTCTAGTGTTTGATTTGTGCGTTCCGTTTGTCCATTCGACTGAGGGTGATATGAGGCAGACAAATCAACAGATATATAGAAGCACAAAAAGCACGCCAAAAACCGTGAGGTGAACTGAGTGCCCCAATCGGTGACTACAGAAGAAGGCACACCATGAAGACGGAATACGTTATTAATAAATAGTTCTGCTGTTTCTTTAGCAGTAGGGACACCCCGTGAGGGTATGAAATGAGCCATCTTCATCTAACGATCCACAACTACCATGATACATGTACGTCCTTTAGATGGCGGCAAATCCACAATAAAGTCCATGGTAATATGAGACCAAGGAACATCTGGTACAGGAAGGGGCTGTAGAAGTCCTACTGGTTTGCGGGGTATGGTCTTAACCCTGGCACATACATCACAGGTGTTCACGTATTCTCATACATCTCGTGCGAGAGATGGCCACCAGAAATAATGAGAAACTAACTTGTGAGTCTTAGTTTGTCCTGCATGGCCAGCCAAAGGAGAATCATGGCATTGTTGCAACACTTGCAACCGGTGTTCTTCGGGTACCAAAATACAATCTGCAGGACTCTTGGATGTGATCGTCATTGGTGTTCTCTGTTGATCGAGATCTAGAAGAAGTCGTGATGTAGCGGAAAGAAAGTGATGTTCTTGTAGAATAGTGTCGGTAGGCTTTGTATTTTCCGAGTAATCCTCATGAAGTGGAGACAATGCATCGGCCTTTCCATTCTTTGATCCTGGATGGAGTGTTATATGAAACTGAAAACGAGAATAAAAGAGTGCCCATCGTACTTGTCTAGATCGCAACTGTTTAGCCGCTTTAAGGTATTCAAAATTTTTATGATCGGTATATAGTATGGTTTTGGGATGTGCACACCCCTCCAGCATATGTCTCCACTCTTCAAAGGCCTGTTTAATGGCCAATAACTCTTTGTCGCCTATATCATAATTGCATTCTGCTGGACTCATTTTCCTAGAAAAGAAAGCAACTGGATGCATTTTCTCGGTTTCAGGACATTGTTGTGATAGAATTGCTCCTGTTGCTTTATCCAAAGCGTCTACTTCAACATAATAGGCTAGAGAGGGGTTAGGATGATGAAAAATTGGAGCAGTGCAAAAGCGTATTTTCAAATTGTTAAATGCCTTTTCGGCAGCAGAATTCCACTGAAAGGGGATTGTGGTGCATGTAAGAGCAGTTAAAGGTTGTACTATCTTGCTGAAATCACAAATAAATTTCCTATAGGAATTTGCAAATCCAAAAAAACATTGTACCTGTTTACGACTGGTAGGAAAAGGCCATTGTTGTATCGTCCGTGTTTTCTTCTCATCCATTCCAATTTTACCAGGTGATATAATAAATCCCAAAAATTCCACAGAACGGGTCTCAAAAATGCATTTATCGAGTTTCGCGAATAACTGATGTCGTCTGAGTCGTTGGAGGACTAGTTGCATATGTTCTCGATGCTCCTCTAAGGTAGAGGAATAAACAAGGATGTCATCCAAATAAATGATAACGAATCAATCCAAATAATCACGGAAGACATCATTAATAAAGCACTGAAAGGTAGCAGGGGCATTGCAAAGTCCATATGGCATTATCAGGTATTCAAAGTGTCCATACCTTGATCGAAATGCTGTCTTCCATTCATCATTCTTTCTGACACGTACCAGGTTATATGCTCCCTTTTGAACCAAATTAGAGAATACAGTCATGGCCGAAATTGTTGGCAAAACAGACATTTTTCCAGAAAATCAAGTATTTCTCACAGAAAAGTACTGCAGTAACACATGTTTTGCTATACACGTTTATTCCCTTTGTGTGTTTTGGAACAAAACAAAAAAGGGAGGAAAAAAAGCAAATTGGACATAATGTCACACAAAACTCCAAAATGGTCTGGACAAAATTCTTGGCACCCTTTCAAAATTGTGGATAAATAAGATTGTTTCAATCTGGGGCAAGTAACAGGTGTGGGTAATATAAAAATCACACCTGAAAGCAGATAAAAAGGAGAGAAGTTCACTTAGTCTTTACATTGTGAGTCTGTGTGTGCCACACTAAGCATTGGCAACAGAAAGAGGAGAAGAGAACTGTCTGAGGACTTGAGAACCAAAATTGTGGAAAAATATTAATCTCAAGGTTACAAGTCCATCTCCAGAGATCTAGATTTGCCTTTGTCCACAGTGCACAACATTATCAAGAGGTTTGCAACCCATGGCACTGTAGCTAATATCTCTGGGCGTCAATGGAAGAGGAAAATTTATGAAAAGTTGCAACGCAGGATAGTCCAGATGGTGGATAAGCAGCACCAAAGAAGTTCCAAAGAAATTCAAGATGTCCTGCAGTCTCAGGGAGCATCAGTGTCAGCGTGAACTATCCGTCGACATTTAAATGAAATGAAACGCTATGGCAGGAGTCCCAGGAGGACCCCACTGCTGACACAGAGACATAAAAAAGCAAGACTACATTTTGCCAAAATGTACTTGAGTAAGCCAAAATCCTTCTGGGAAAATGTCTTGTGGACAGAGGAGACCAAGATAGAGCTTTTTGGTAAAGTACATCATTCTACTGTTTTCCGAAAACGGAATGAGGCCTACAAAGAAAAGAACACAGTACCTACAGTGAAATATGGTGGAGGTTCAATGATGTTTTGGGGTTGTTTTGCTGCCTCTGGCACTGGGTGCCTTGAATGTGTGCAAGGCATCATGAAATCTGAGGATTACCAAAGTATTTTGGGTCGCACTGTAGAGTCCAGTGTCAGAAAGCTGGGTTTGCATCCGAGATCTTGGGTCTTCCAGCAGGACAATGACAATGACCCCAAACTTACGTCAAAAAGCACTCAGAAATGGATGGCAACAAAGCGCCAGAGAGTTCTGAAGTGGCCAGCACACAACAGACACATGTATACACAGTACGTGTTGTAGAGGTCGGCAGGGCTGGGTCCTGGATGGACAATATGTTTCACCCCTATTTGGGTTGTGGACCCTTTAAGTGCAACCACAGGGTTAATCTTCCTGTCCAGGAAGAGTTTTATAGCCAGCAACTCCCAGATAGTATTGTGGGGTTTTTTAGGAAAAAGGAAAGAAATCCGTGGAAGCTGTGTGTTTGTGTTCCAAAAGCAGGAGACGTGCTGTGCCTTGCTGGAGAGGCTTCTACATACTGGGGAAAGGATTCCCTAGGTTTGGGACTGTTTAAAGCGTTGGTGAGCCACTATTATTTCTCTGTTTATTTGTGCTGAAGATCAGGACTTTGCTTTAATTTCGCTGAACCAAAGCGTGTACTTATTATGTTGCCTTTTTTGACTGCCCTGAAAGGGTGAATAAAACTGTTTTGTTAGTGAAAGACATTGTGCACGTGCTCTGTGGGCCCCCAAACGTCACAACTGGTGTTTCGAATGCGGGCAATCTGCTACCCCTCACACGCCAAGCAAGAGAAATTTTTGTGAAGAGAAAGGAAAAAAAAAACTGACATTTTTAAAGGACAGTGTTCTGATTGCATGTCCTGGGCTAAGGCTGCACTGAAGTCCACAGCTATGGAGGAGCTGGTTAGGCAGATGGTCTTTGTCAATGTGCAGGCCCAGACTCGCCATGAAGAGGCGATGGCTCAGCAGCAACAAGCCCTGGCACAGGCTGTTGCTGCCCAACAAGAAAGCACCCATTTGCTGGCTGCACAACTTGCAGCACAGCAGGTAGCCACACAGACGCAGATCAATGCCCTGCGGGAGGCCATGCAGCAACTTGCACCTGGACGTGATCAAGCAGTGGTCACTGCTGGTAACCATGTCTCCGTAAGGGCCAGTCATTTCCTCCAAAAACTGTCTCCAAGTGATGATGTGGAAGCATTTCTCACCACGTTTGAAAGGACTGCTGAGAGAGAGGGGTGGCCCCAAGACCAATGGGCCGGTCTCATTGCCCCGTTTCTGACAGGAGACCCTCAAAAGGCATATTTTGACCTGCCCCTAGAAGATGCAAAGAATTATGACCGGCTGAAAGCTGAGGTTCTGGCCCGCCTTGGGGTAACTGTTGCTGTCCGGGCTCAACGTGTTCACTGCTGGAAGTACTGCCCTGACCAGCCACCCCGGTCCCAGATGCATGACTTAGGACGGCTGGTTAAAAAGTGGTTGCAGCCAGAGACCCTGACTAGAGAGCAAATGGTCGAAAGGGTTGTGATGGACCACTACCTGAGGTCTCTACCAAAAGGATCTACAGCGCTGGGTCAGCCATGGGGACCCCAAGACTGCAGCACTGGTAGTCGAGATGGTGGAGAGATACACCGTGGTGGAGGACCTGCTCAGACCAACCAGTCGTCGAGGACCAGTCTTGCCACCGCCTGTGAGGCCTGCTTCAGTTCCTCGGAGGGAAGCGTCACTGGACCCGGGAACCAGCACCCCAAAATCATCTTCCTCGGTTCTGCAGAGGCCTGTCGCTACCCGAACTGCTGGCGATATACAGTGTTGAAGGTGTCGCGCCTGGGGCCATACCCGGGCGCAGTGTCCGCTACAGGAGGAGCCCATGGAGTGTGGATCCGCTCGGAGAGTGTCTTTCTACACCCTCACAACGTGCACTACCCACCTTGACCTAGAGGGGGGTCAGTTTGAATGTACTGTGTGGGTGAATCACCGCCCAGCCAAAGCTCTCCTGGACTCTGGGAGTATGGTCACCCTGGTGCATGCCCGGGTAGTCGGAAGGCTCGGTCCAGTACAAAGAACCCTCCGGGTTGTCTGTATCCATGGGGATACTCGGGAGTATCACCATTTCCGCCAGGAATACTTCAGTCACCCAAGAGGTCGGGGGGGTGAGTACTCTGATACATGATGTGATTGTGGGACGGGACTGCCCCTTGTTTGCTGAACTGTGGTGCTTGGCACAAACTGAACTGCCCATCGAACAGGGGAACAATTCAGGGTCACCCCCACCAAACATGACTGTGGACACTGTTGATGAGGAGTTGCTCAAATGTGTTCAAAATGAGAATGTTGTAACTGATGTGAGTGTCCTAGCTCAACCTGAGTTGACACCCAAGGAGGGGGAATCCTCTCCCGTGCCGGTTATGGTAGGAGAGGATGAAGAGGAATTATCCCCTGTAGATATTACACTTGGGGTGGATGAGGGGGAGGGTTCTTCTTATCCAGTACACCCTGACTTAGATGTGTCCAGAGGTGCATTTGGCAGGGCTCAAATGGGTGACCCGATGTTGATAAATGCTCGCGAACAGGTAACTGTTGTCAGTGGGGTACCTCAAGCACCAGATGCAGAGAAAAGATTTCCTCACTTTGCGGTCAATAATGATCTGTTCTACCGGGTATCAGAAATTCGGGGAGAAATTGTGGAACAATTACTAGTACCCCAGCCCTACCAGAGAATGGTGCTGGATCTGGCTCACAATGATGCTCTAGGTGGTCACCTGGGAGCTGAGAAAACCGAGGCCCGGATAACGAACTGGTTTTACTGGCCAGGTATCGGTGCCACAGTTAAGAGGTACTGTTCCTCCTGCCCTGTTTGCTAGTTAACTGCCCTAGCACCCCATTATAGGAACCCCTTGGTGCCTCTGACAATAATTGAGGTGCCCTTTGAGCGCATCGCTATGGATATAGTGGGTCCCTTAGAGAAGTCTGCTCTGGGACACCGATATATCCTGGTGGTTCTTGATTATGCCACAAGGTATCCAGAGGCGGTTCCTTTAAGAAACCCTACATCAAAGGCCATTGCGCGGGAGTTGTTTTTTATGTTTTCGAGAACTGGCCTGCCAAGGGAAATTTTGACGGACCAGGGGACCCCATTTATGTCCCGGGTGATGGCAGATGTGTGCAAGTTGTTCCAAATCAAGCAGTTGCGAACACCTGATTATCACCCTCAGACAGATGGTCTAGTAGAAAGATTCAACAAGACTCTGAAAATGATGCTTAAAAGGGTTGTGCAGAGAGATGGAAGAGACTGGGATCATTTGCTTCCCGCACTGCTGTTTGCTATTCGAGAGGTTCCTCAGGCCTCCACAGGGTTCTCACCTTTTGAGCTGGTGTATGGTCGCAGACCCCGGGGATTGCTAGATTTGGTGAAGGAGACATGGGAAAGGGAGTCCTCTCCACACAAATCGCTCATTGAACATATCTCTCAGATGAGAGAGAGAATTTCTAAAGTGATGCCTTTGGTACAGGAACATTTACAGAAGGCTCAGGAGGCCCAGAAAAGGGTGTACAACCGGTCGGCCAAGCTGCGGCAATTTCAGGTTGGGGACCGGGTAGTAGTACTTATACCCACGGTGGAAAGTCGGTTCCTAGCTAAGTGGCAGGGACCATATGAGGTGGTTGAAAAAGTAGGGGAAGTAAACTACCGAGTGCATCAGCCTGGGAAAAGAAAACCATACCAGATCTACCACATAAATTTGTTAAAACCCTGGAGAGACCGAGAGGTGTCCGCCATAGTTGGGGTGGGTATAGAGTCTGATGGTGTTGCCGCAGTACACATTGCTGCCACCCTGTCCAAACCCCAAAAGTTAAGGCGTTTCTGCAAAGAAACAAAGGCACGTTTTCAGGACTACCGGGATACGCGACCGGGATTAAACACGATATTGTGACGGAACCCCATGTAAAGGTTCGGGTAAAGCCGTACCACATCTCAGAAGCCCATAGAAAGGCTGTTTCTGAAGAGGTTAAAAAAATGCTTCAGCTTGATGTCATTGAGGAGTCAGAGTGAATGGTCGAGCCCCATCGTGTTGGTATCGAAGCCCAACGGCACTCTGCGATTCTGCAATGACTTCAGGAAACTTAACGAGGTGTCAAAATTTGACGCGTATCCCATGCCAAGGGTGGATGAATTAATAGAGAAATTGGGTCCAGCCCGTTATATCACCACCCTGGACCTTACTAAGGGATACTGGCAGATACCCCTGACTAAGGAAGCCAGGGAAAAGACTGCTTTTTCCACTCCAGAGGGTCATTTTCATTATAAGCGGATGCCTATTGGGTTACACTCACTCAACCCCGGCCACCTTCCAACGAGCGATGGATAGGGTGCTCCACCCCTACCTGAGATATACCTCGGTCTACCTGGATGACATTGTCATCTTCAGTCCAGATTGGGAGTCCCATCTTCCCCGGGTTCAGACGGTTTTGGACGGTTTGAGAAAAGCGGCCTTTACTGTTAAACCTGAGAAAAGTGCGGTAGGGATGGAGGAAGCTAAGTACCTGGGATATGTCGTAGGCAGGGGTCTGGTAAAGCCACAATTTAACAAAGTAGAGGCTATCCAGAACTGGCCACGCCCCCTCACGAAAAAGCAGGTTCGTGCTTTTCTAGGTATAGTGGGGTATTACCGGCGGTTTGTCCCCAATTTTGCCTCTATTGCTGCACCACTGACTGACCTGACGAAAGGTAGGAAGTCAGTGATGATTCAATGGAATGCCAATGCTGAAGATGCCTTCGAGACAGGGGCGGATCCAGGGGGGCAACGGGGCAATTCCCCCCCCCGAGATTTGAGCCGGGGACCCAGATGCCGGGCAGCGCCAGAGTGCCTGCCCGGTCCTGAAGAGTCCGTCCTGTTAAAGGGAAGCGGCTGCGTGCAGGCGCCGGTGGTCACGTGGTCCGGCTAATCAGGTGGTACTGAGTCTCTGTACCACCTGACTGGCCGGACCGCGTGACCTGCGCACGCACGCCACGCAGCCGCATCACTCAACAGGACGGACTCTTC
Organism: Leptobrachium leishanense; assembly: GCA_009667805.1. Taxonomy (NCBI): domain Eukaryota; kingdom Metazoa; phylum Chordata; class Amphibia; order Anura; family Megophryidae; genus Leptobrachium; species Leptobrachium leishanense. The sequence continues at coordinate 116,772,863 of CM019068.1, forward strand.
AGGACCGGGCAGGCACTCCCGCGCTGCCCGGCATCTGTGTCCCTGGCTCAGAGTGAACCCCTGCCGGAGCTGGAGGCCTGGAGCAATATCCAGGTGAGAGCTGGGCAAATCCATGTGTAAGCTGGGGGCAAATCCATGAGCTGGGGGCAAATCCATGAGCTGGGGGAAAATCCATGACCTGGGGGCAAATCCATGAGCTGGGCAAATCCATGAGCTGGGCATATCCATGAGCTGGGCAAATCCATGAGCTGGGCAAATCCATGAGCTGGGCAAATCCATGAGCTGGGCAAATCCATGAGCTGGGCAAATCCATGTGCTGGGGGCAAATCCATGAGCTGGGGGCAAATCCATGAGCTGGGCAAATCCATGAGCTGGGCAAATCCATGACCTGGGGGCAAATCCATGAGCTGGGCAAATCCATGAGCTGGGCAAATCCATGTGTGAGCTGGGGGCTCTCTGCTCCTCTAGATTGTAAAATCCGGGGTGCCCTCTGCTCCTCTAGATTGTAAGCTCCTGGGTGTCCTCTGCTCCTCTAGATTGTAAACTCCTGGGTGCCCTCTGCTCCTCTAGATTGTAAGCTCCTGGGTGCCCTCTGCTCTTCTAGATTGTAAACTCCTGTGAGCCGGGCCCTCTGCTCCTCTAGATTGTAAGCTCCTGTGAGCCGGGCCCTCTGTAAATTCTCGTGAGTCGGGCTCTCTGCTAAAACACCTTATTTTCTGTAAGTGCCCCTCCCGAGACTGGTCTCTGGATCCGCCCCTGCTTCGATAAGCTTAAAAATGAGTTGTGTCAGCACCCAGTGCTGGTAGTCCCTGATTTCATGAGGGAGTTCATTGTACAGACGGATGCCTCAAGTGAGGGTTTGGGGGCTGTGCTATCCCAATAAGTCAATGGGGAAGAGCACCCCGTGGTTTTTCTTAGTAGGAAACTGACGGCAGTGGAGAAAAACTATGCTGTGGTAGAAAGAGAGGGCTTGGCCATAAAGTGGGCCTTGGATTCTTTGAGATACTTCCTGTTGGGCAGGAAGTTCCGTTTGGTGTCTGACCATGCCCCATTGACCTGGATGAGGCAGCACCGCCACGCTAATGCCAGGGTTACCAGGTGGTTCCTGTCTCTCCAGGAGTTTAACTTTGTGGTGGAACACAGGCCTGGGAAACAGCACCAAAATGCTGATGCCCTGTCCCGGATGCATTGTGGGCTGTCTACTGTTGCCTCAAACACCTCCGCGTTGAGACAGAGGGGGGGGATATGTAGAGGTCGGCAGGGCTGGGTCCTGGATGGACAATATGTTTCACCCCTATTTGGGTTGGGGACCCTTTAAGTGCAACCACAGGGTTAATCTTCCTGTCCAGGAAGAGTTTTATAGCCAGCAACTCCCAGATAGGATTGTGGGAGTTTTTAGAAAAAAGGAAAGTAATCAGTGGAAGCTGTGTGTTTGTGTTCCAAAAGCAGGAGACGTGCTGTGCCTTGCTGGAGAGGCTTCTACATACTGGGGAAAGGATTCCCTAGGTTTGGGACTGTTTAAAGCGTTGGTGAGCCACTATTATTTCTCTATTTGTGCTGAAGATCAGGACTTTGCTTTAATTTCGCTGAACCAAAGCGTGTACTTATTATGTTGCCTTTTTTGACTGCCCTGAAAGGGTGAATAAAACTGTTTTGTTAGTGAAAGACATTGTACACGTGCTCTGTGGGCCCCCAAACGTCACAGTTTATATATAGTCATATATAGAAAGTCATTTTTGGTATCGGTTTTGGTTTTCGGCCAAGCTCATCGTCTATTTTTGGTATCGGTTTTGGCCCCTATTTTTCATTTCGGGTCATCCCTAGATTGTAAGGGATTTTATATCCAAAATTATAAGTAAATGAAATACGCAATTCATTGCTTGCCTCTCCCCTAATTGTCCTTAGGCCATCTGTCCCACTCTGCACCTGACAATACTGGTCTTTCAAGAGGATCTGTTTCTGTCCTAAGATATTATTTCTTAACTGAAACTGCCACCATCGCTCTAGGCAAAATTCCTGAAACCTACTTACACCCCACTATACACATCATTTTGTACACGTGGTGGTCTCTGTTTGGTTATGACATCAGCTCCTCCATTTTGTATGTAGGGCAGATATACTCTTGATTACTACAATTTCAATTTGAAGGACATAGTAGGTTGTCTGTGTCTCATTTTGCACAAGCGATCGTTCGTCAATGTCTGGATACAGTAAATCCTGACCTGTAATGGAGATGGGGTGGGGGGCACGGAGACCAGAGATGGGAAAGGAGAACAGCTCCATTCTAACAATCTCCCCCCAAGGCCTCCCGGCACACCGCTGCTAACAGCCTCCCTCACCACCTTCATCCGACCCACAGCACCGTGAGTATGGCCGCCTCAGAATCGTCATCTTGGGAAGTATCCTCTCCTCTACAGCGTCGTAGCACTGCCATCTGGCACCACGTTCCTCGTGTAAGTGGGCCCGAATCCTTCTCCCCTAGCAACTCCAAACAGGCTTCCAGGCCTGTTATCGTGGCCATTTTCTCATGGGGGGGGCCGTCTCCGCAGCTCACTCACGGCACATCGACCACCGCAACAACTGGGGAATGGAGGCCTTCCATTCCCCTGGCAGGCAGCAGACGTCCGCCCGGCAAGGATCCGTTCATGTAGCAGGGGAAGAGCTCGGCAAGGCCAGGAAACAGGCCCTGAGATGGCCGCCGGCAAAGCACCGCAGCCAAGGATCTGATGGCCAAACCCACGTCTCAGCACCGGAGGGGGGGCTACACAGGCTCCAGAGGATACACCCCTGATGGCCAGCCTGTTTAGGGACCCTAATAAAGGGTTTACAGCAGAGAGGGTCACCCCGGAAAAACCCCTTCGCAGAGAAACCAGACAGAGCTCCAGCGAGATGTGTCCTCTTCCCTTCACAGCCGGCCATGCCCTCAAAGCTACATTTTACTTCCATCTACCCTGGGTTCAGTATCCACCAGTCGTTTTGTTACTATCAATTTAAGGTTACCCCCTCCCAACCTTTGATACTGGCTGTCATGGAGCTGATGTAACGCTCCATGCTTCAAACCCCAATAGACTTTATGTTCATTTATATTGTGTGTTTTTAAATATTTTACATCGTTTGGTTTTAGTTTAAATTAGTTTAGTGTAAAATGGCGTAACTTTAGTTTTAAAAATACTTATATTCCTGTAGGTAAATGTGTTTTTGTGTATACAGTAAACAAGTTTTACTGCTGTGTAATTTATGCACCAGGGCTTTTCCCATTATCTAGCTGCAGGTTTAATTCAAGGGATGTGTGATAGTGTGTGTTTAATCTGATGTGTTAGAACAATGGATTATACAAATGTTGTGTGAGCTGAAGGCTAAAGAATGTAAAGAATGTTTATTGTAAATAACTGACATAATGTAATTAGTATGGGTAGGACGAGGTGCGTCATTTTATGCAAATTATGACTGTTAGACTTCAGCATAAATGGTGGCGTTTTGTTCATTAAAAAGTCAGAGAACTCTCAAGCTCAGAGAGAGAGGATCCTGTTGGAACATACAGCCGCGTCTGGTGTTTCATTCAGCGACGCTACACTACACTATCACCCTCAGAAGGTACCGAGCCGCCTTCTGGAAATTCCTAACGGCTCCAGGGCAGAGGAACAGAAGCAGGTGGGTCAAGCTGCTCGAGGCGCTGAGGACAGCGCTCCCAGTAGCCGGGCTGACCGCAACGAAGGGGTGTCTGGAGAGTCAGGACAGATGGAAGGGAACGGTTCCATCACACTGGCCCTCTACCTACTTATATCAAATCATCCATAGGGTGTGTGACAGAGTGTGGGACTCTGTGTGTGTTAAGAAAAGGATTTGCACAAAAGTGCAACAGGAGTGCCAACAACACAATAACTTTAATCGAAAAACACACACGTATACATATAATGAATATTGAAAATGAAAAACTTGATGAATATTGCATCAGTCAGCCTCCTGCTGACATACACAGAGAAATTAAACAAACAAATAGGAAAAGGGCAATCTAAAGGCACCCAAATAGGGCTTAACTCAAACCAATAATCAAGAAAACGATTTGCACAAAAGTGCAACAGGAGTTCCAACAACACAATAACTTTAATCAATCGAATAACAAACACAAGTATACATATAATGAATAGCAACGCATGAAAAACTGGTCATAGCGGGTCCTAGAATAATCAATAACGGCAAGTTGGAAAAAAGTCTTCCCATGAAAACAAGGCATATCCAGCAGTAGAGGGTCAGGAATAGTCAGAGGTCTGGGTAAATAATCCTTATCCAATACCTCAGTGGTTCTTGCCACCTACACACCTCATAACTAATAAATGAAGCCCTTAGCTATGAGGTGTGTAGGTGGCAAGAACCACCAATGTTTTAGATAGGGATTATTTACCCAGACCTCTGACTATTCCCTCTACTGCTGGATATGCCTGGTTTTCGTGGGAAGAATTCTTTACAATTTGCCGGTATTGATTATTCTAGGAACCGCTATGACCAATTTTTCATGCGTTGCTATTCATTATATGTATACTTGTGTTTGTTATTCGATTGATTAAAGTTATTGTGTTGTTGGAACTCCTGTTGCACTTTTGTGCAAATCGTTTTCTTGATTATTGGTTTGAGTTAAGCCCTATTTGGGTGCCTTTAGATTGCCCTTTTCCTATTTGTTTGTTTAATTTCTCTGTGTATGTCAGCAGGAGGCTGACTGATGCAATATTCCAAGGTCAGTAAGGTGTTAAACCTTCCCTCGCAGCAGGTACAGCTGCAACTCGTTAGGGATCCCATATAGCAGTTCTCAGAACAGGGTAAGACAGACAAAGACTGCATGTGCAAGGCTGATGATAGGAGAGCACAGAGCTGCAGGAAAGGTTTGCTGACAAGTGTGTATACAAAGACTTGTTTTGTTTGTTTATATTGGGGGACAGGATAGCTGCCCCAAAGTCCGTAGTGAGGGAAATATTTGTTTAGTTAGACTCCTAAGACCGGAGTAGGCCTATTTATTTTGTTTGGGCACTGCAAGGTGTACTGCTTAAAGTAGACAGTGTACCCAATTGTTAAAAATACTGTTTTGCGGAGTACAATAAAAAAGCAGTACACCCTCAAAACTCCTGTGCCTTTCTGAGCGGCCCTAACACAGGAGTAACAGTACTACTCTTCTATATTACCTACACTACCATACAGTTTGCATAAATTGTAACCTCACCTGCAGCATTCCATGTCCATTCCCTTCGATAGTCCCTTTGCAGGCAATATGTAGTCTTGTCAACTTCTTAGGAGAACTGGAAATGGTAAGACAACTTAGTTTGTATGTTACATTTACACTTTGTAAATTAAACAGTTTATTGCATGCATTGCATCTCCAATGAAAAATGGTTTTATGTGGAGTTCTACACCTCCCAACATTCCCTGGCTGCTGCAAAGGCTGTTCAAAAAGGTCTTAAAAGGTGTCACTCAGCTGTTGTTGAACAGCATTCCTAGATTTCAGCTCAGACATGCTCACCCTGAAACCAAAATCCAGGTTTTTAATTTTCTTTAACCTCCCTGACAGTAATCCCGTGTGTGGCTCGGGTTTAACTTTTCGTACTGAAAGCGGTATCCCCGAGCCACACTCGGGCTGTATACTTATATGTCCTGCGCTCCCTCACTGATCCCGCAGTCTCCTCCAGCCGCTCGCAAAGTCACACTGCCTGGTTCTCTTCTTGCGAGGAGTGAAACCAGGAAGTGTGACGTTCGCGATCGGCTGCAGTGTGACTGCAGGGACAGCGAGGGAGCCCAGGACATGTAAGTATTGGCCCGAGTGTGGCTCGAGGACATTGCTTTCAGTGTTGAAAGTTAACCCCCGAGCCACACTCATACCGCTAGGGGGCCAGAATAAATAGGACCGATTCGGACATCTAAAATATGTCAGAATCGGACTGCCAGGGAGGTTAAGATAATTTTTGTGCACACTTGGCTCAATGGCTGGTGAGAGTACTGCGTATGCACAAAACAATCCATAGTAAGGTGCCCACTCTGTGCTGTACTATTCTGGGGCACTTCAATTATTGTATTAGAAATTTGAACTAATAAAAACTATTAAAGTACTCAATTGCAAGAAACGCAGGGAGACCTTTAAGGTAATGAAGAATAAAACAAAGAAAAAAATACACAAAGGAATATGTTGATCAAGGTCTGGATGAAAGTCAAGGAAGATTAAGAAGCTCAAGGGGTGGAAAAAGAGGAATACATCCCTGGTGCCCGAAATCCTTGGATTCTTGTTCCAGCAGGTGTACCAAGTCTTGGACCTGTAATGTGTCTCAATTCCTGTGTTTGCCAAATGCTGCCCTGTCTGTCATTCCTGCCTGCCCTCCTGTGAGTCCTGCATGTATTACCATTTACATTCCCTGTGTCTCCTGGTCAGAGGCGGCTCTAGACTTTGTGAGGCCGTAGGCCAAATTGAAACATGGGGCCCCTACTGACACCCATAATGGAGAAATGAAAGTGATATGAAATTAACAGTACAAACTGCGTATTTTAAGACAGGAAAACATTAAATCTTATCTTCTAAAAGTGCACAGCTTTTAGAAATATATTTGTCTCCTACACACTGCACATTTCTGTGAGTTTTTTTGCTGTGCAGCTCTGTGACACGATCATACACACTGCACATTTCTGAGAGTTTTTTGCTGCGCAACTCTGTGATACGATTATACAGAACACCATTAGTGAGAGTGTTATAGGAACACTCAACAGATCCGGACCACTTTATATTTTTCAAATGGTGTGACATAAATGCTGCATGAGGGCATGTCTGACACGAGAGCTGCATGAGGTTATGTATGACACGAATGCTGCATGAAGGTATGTATGACACAAATGCTGCATGAAGGGATGTATGACACGAATGCTGCATGAAGGGATGTATGACACGAATGCTGCATGAAGGGATGTATGACACAAATGCTGCATGAAGGTATGTATGACACGAATGCTGCATGAAGGTATGTATGACACGAATGCTGCATGAAAGTATGTATGACACAATATTGCATGAGCGTATGTATGACAAAAAGTTGACAGGCGCCAGCAACTAGTACCGCCACCAACAAACCAACGCCAACCAGGGTATAGTGGTTTCCCCCAAACCAGTGAAATACAGAAAACAAAGGTACGTATCTGGTGGCGCGATGATGGTCGCTGAATGGTAGGTGGTGGTTCCCTTAGTTCGTATGAAGCATATGAAAAAGAATAATACAATATATAGTGCAGATGGTACTAACACAAAATTGATATGTGCCAATGTGGTATATTCCACTCACAAATTAAAGAGCCCGAACACTGGCTCTAAGTGGGTCGAGGCTTTTGGGTGTTTTTTGCTTCTCCGTTCCTTAAGGTGACCCACGCCTTATACTGGATGGAGAGTGGCTCATACAAATGGATATGGAAAGAAAACAGAAACAACTTCCTTGTGCAGATCTTTCAAAGTTCAGATGGCATAGATATACGTAGGTGTTAAACTCACATTTGCAGGAGCTTATAGACCAAGCTCGTGGTTTGTACGCTTCAAGGCTCGCATAGGGTGGAACCCAAACCGTCTTCAAATCCGGAATGTCAAGGGGACAGTCAAATTTAAAGTTAAAATTATTTATTAGAACATAAATAAAACAAATAAAATACTGGCTCAGCCAGGAGACCAGAACGCGTTTCGCCAGACGTGCTGGCTTCTTCAGCTGGTTTACAGGCTGGTTCACATTCGTTTCTTAAATAGTTTAATTCATAAAATCAATAAAAAGTCCCCACATGTTCCAAATGAAGCAATTAGTGCAAGTTCTCTGCCTCTAACCGCATGAGACGGAGGTCGCCATCTTGCGCATGCGCTCTATCGTCCTGTGCGTTCCATTTTGCGTTCCACAGGAGATCCCGGAAGTAGCGTGCGTTCCACTTCGTAGATCTTTCCGAATCTCCAGACGCGCTTATCGGCTGACTTCTGAATTCCTCTGAGCCAACATGCGGACAACCTCAGTGGCCCTTAGGCACAATAAAAAACCAGAAAAAAGGGGCAATACATTATAATAAGACCTTCCCCAACTCTTTGACCTAGAGGAAATATAATGCTTCATGAGAATATACTCTTTAAAACATACTTCTTATTTGTTTTATATCGATGGACCTATGTACAAACGGGGATTTATCCCCGTTTGTACATAGGTCCATCGATATAAAACAAATAAGAAGTATGTTTTAAAGAGTATATTCTCATGAAGCATTATATTTCCTCTAGGTCAAAGAGTTGGGGAAGGTCTTATTATAATGTATTGCCCCTTTTTTCTGGTTTTTTATTGTGCCTAAGGGCCACTGAGGTTGTCCGCATGTTGGCTCAGAGGAATTCAGAAGTCAGCCGATAAGCGCGTCTGGAGATTCGGAAAGATCTACGAAGTGGAACGCACGCTACTTCCGGGATCTCCTGTGGAACGCAAAATGGAACGCACAGGACGATAGAGCGCATGCGCAAGATGGCGACCTCCGTCTCATGCGGTTAGAGGCAGAGAACTTGCACTAATTGCTTCATTTGGAACATGTGGGGACTTTTTATTGATTTTATGAATTAAACTATTTAAGAAACGAATGTGAACCAGCCTGTAAACCAGCTGAAGAAGCCAGCACGTCTGGCGAAACGCGTTCTGGTCTCCTGGCTGAGCCAGTATTTTATTTGTTTTATTTATGTTCTAATAAATAATTTTAACTTTAAATTTGACTGTCCCCTTGACATTCCGGATTTGAAGACGGGTTTGGGTTCCACCCTATGCGAGCCTTGAAGCGTACAAACCACGAGCTTGGTCTATAAGCTCCTGCAAATGTGAGTTTAACACCTACGTATATCTATGCCATCTGAACTTTGAAAGATCTACACAAGGAAGTTGTTTCTGTTTTCTTTCCATATCCATTTGTATGAGCCACTCTCCATCCAGTATAAGGCGTGGGTCACCTTAAGGAACGGAGAAGCAAAAAACACCCAAAAGCCTCGACCCACTTAGAGCCAGTGTTCGGGCTCTTTAATTTGTGAGTGGAATATACCACATTGGCACATATCAATTTTGTGTTAGTACCATCTGCACTATATATTGTATTATTCTTTTTCATATGCTTCATACGAACTAAGGGAACCACCACCTACCATTCAGCGACCATCATCGCGCCACCAGATACGTACCTTTGTATGTATGACAAGATTGCTGCATGAGGGTGTGACATGAGGGCTGCATGAGTGATAAATGATAATTTCCCTGTTCTATATATAAAAGGTTATCATAATATACCACTTGGTTAATAAGCCTCTTTCTTAAATAAATATAACTGTAGACTACTTGCTGTAGAGAGTCCCCCCTTCTCCCTCCCCTTTCTGTGGCCATGCAGCAGCATTTGACTCTGGGCATAATAATGTCTTTGTCTAAACCATGTATGTGTAACGGTTGGCACCCGCTTGGGCCATCGTGGTGGCTTGGAACAGGGAGTGTAGCCCTTTAGGCAGATGAACTACTGACTTGACACAGGACAGATCAATAATACAGACTTATTTCTCCAAAGCCAAGGAGCATAGGAGCAGGACTGATTTGCGTCTAAGCTCAAATGGTTTCCAGACCAAGAGACAACTTTGTGCACCTTCAGAAGCACCAAACACTACCGAGGTCTGTAATACTTGAATAGGAGTACCGGGATAGTAATCTGGCAACAAAGTAGTATGACAGTAGATGAATAGTGAAGGATGCAGGGCAGTCCACAAACTGACAGACTTGGCGACACAGGAACTGAATTCCAAGTCAGGGCTATGCAGGAACCGGACAGACACTTGGAATAGGAGGGCCAGGGAGAAAACTAAAGGGATCCCTATGTTGGGAAAATAATTTCTATCTTAGAAACCCTCACAAAGAATAACAGAGCAAGGGGGGCAAGAAGAGCAAGGGTTAACAAAACATACAAAAATACCTGCACTGAAGAGGTCCTTGTGGTGGCCTCGGAGAATATACTAAACTAAGACAAACAACGTACATGAAACATATATAAATGGTCAGACAGGCAACAGATCAGAATGCAGAGTACCAGGAGCAGGCAGGAAAGGAACGTCAAAAATACAGCCGAGGTCAAAACCAGAATAATCAAGACTAGAATGCTTTGCAGCAACTCAGGAACAAAACAGGACACAGCCACCATCAAACTCCACAAATCGTCCATCAGGCTCTGTGCTGATGGGATATATATAGGGAGTGGGTCTATGTGATTGGGCCATGTGACCCCAGACCAGGTGATCACAACAGAACCCCAGATCAGCCCTAGCCAGCACAGCCAGACACACTGAAGGAGATTCAGGCCAGGAGATGGTCGCCATTCTGAGCCAGGCGGCCATCTTGTTCAGAATATTGGTTCACTTGAGTATTACTAGATAGATATTAGTAGGAATTAGAATGAAATTTACATAGAGTCTTAGGAATGTGTTAGATCAGCAGTAAAAGCAATTAAAATAGGGAAGATCCGGGCTGCAGCTGGCATGAAGAGACAGGATGAGGGATGGATACATGAAGGTCACAGAGGCCCGCAGTGGAGACAAAGAAGAGCGTAAAAGCAGACCAGGCTTTATCTAAAACAAACAATACACAAGCCAAAGGGAGATGGGCACAGACAGGATCCAGCATAGTAGCAAATCATTTTCTATCAAACTAACATGAAGCTTGCCAATTTATGACCAAAGAATGGAATGCCTTTGTATTAGATTAAGGGAGGTACGGACCCACGTGGGGTGGGATAGTGTCACCGGGAGGTGGGCTAATTGGGATGTACCTAATTATGCATTTGGGGTATAAGATCTCATGTCACGGGGAAATCGGGGCTCAGTCTTAAAGATTCAATCCTGTCTGAGCATCTGTGATATCACAATAAAATTTGCCTTTCCTGAAGAGACTCGTGTTTAGACAATCCTTGTTCGTGTCGGCCCGGCCTCGTCCCGAGTGAACCAAGTGGTTTCCGGTTACATTTCTTGGGGGCTCGTGAGCCGGGATACAGGCCTTTGCCGGCACGGCAACGACTGCTGGACACTGTAGCAGTTGACTGCAGGTGCGAGTGATCCCGCCGGTTGGGCATCCGTTGAAGGTGAGCTGACATCTGCAGGCGCCAAGCCTGCATCTGTTCAGTGGACCTCGTCTCGTCCCAAACGGACCCCCGGCCCAGGAAGCTGGGACACCCCGAGTCTGAGGAAACAGCGAGCAGCACGGCAATAGGTAAAGTGTCTATGTTTGTATGTGTATTAGAGATACCGGTATAAGGGGAACGTCTGACCAAGGTTGGATAAGGAAACCCGCGGCCACGGTTTTGTTGGCATACCGACCCCGCCGCCGACAGCACGGACAAGCAAAGGAGCCAGAGTGGCTAGCGCGTGTCTGAACCCGGGGGGATCGGATGTTAACCAAAGGGTAGTTCTGTATGTGAGGGAGAGGGTAGCCACGTGGAGTTGCATTGTTATAGTCAGTGTTTGTAAATAGAGCTTCTGCACGTGGACAAGGAAAGGAGGAGGGATTTCTGTGACTGGGCTAAGAGTCCTGAGTCAGTGCTATTGTGTACGTCGTGTAGTGAAGGGGCCAATTGGGGCCATCGGTAGCTGAGTGGTGCCGAGTGGGTAGAATTGCCCATAGGCAAATAGGAATTGCAGACGGGAGTGTTGTCATAGAACGGGGTACACATAGTCACAAGCAGACAAGAGTTGAGATCAATCAATTGGGTATAAGGAGCCAAAAGGAGGGACAACGTGCCCTCGGCTAGTAGAGAGAGTAGAATTGTTTATGTATTGTTTTGTGCTGGATGTATCTGGTACAGTATGTGTTGTGCGTGGTTGTGCTGAGAGTGCTGTGAGTGATTGGGCGCCTACTCACCTAGCGAGGAAGCAAATCTGAGAGTGGACTCCTAAAGTACGTTTTCGGCTCAGGCGACTGCAGTCGGCTACTGACGGAGGAAGCAAACACGTTTCAAGAGAATTGTTGACTGAAGTACCAGACCGTTGATTTCAAGTGTTTTTGCTGAAAGTAATATCTGCATTGTGAAAAAGTTACTGCCTTTAAGAGTAATAATGGGTAACGGGTCGTCCAAACCCAAGAAGGCTAAGAAGGGTGAGACACCCTTAGAGTATATGGTGCAGAATTTTGAAGTGTTGTATGCAACACATGATTATGGTGTAGATTTGAGTAAAGAGAAATTGAAATTAATGTGTACAATAGCATGGCCCCTGTTGGTTCCAGAATGGCCAGAACCCGGAGTTAATACAGAGTTAATACAGAAAGTGCACTCCCAGGTAACCGGGAAATGTGGTCATCCTGAACAGTACCCGTATATAGATATATGGAGGTATTGTGTGAAAGATAAAAGTCATTTTATAATGATGGCAGGAAAAAACAAGAAACAGGTACCCCCGAATAATGAAGATAATGATGAAAATAGGAAACCGGTGTTGGTAGAACATCCGGAGGAGATTGATTCCCTGCCCCCGCCCTATCCATCATGTTATGGGGCAGCCAGAGAGGCTCTGAGTGCCGCGGTTGCGCGAGCGGGGAGGGGGGAGCAGGCAGCTACTATTTCCTGGCTGGCTCCCTCTGCTCCAGCTCGTGCCATCGAGGAAGAAGGGGAAAGATAAGAGGAGGGGGCTACGGGTGGAGGAGACAGAGATGTCCCACCAGAAAGGATTGAAATGCCTGATGGGAACGTATATAAACTAGTAACCCCAGAGGACAGTGAGGATGAGGGTGGAGATGTAAATCCAGGGGCCACCACTCACGCAGCGAACAATATATATAAACCCCGAGATCCATACCAGCATAACCCTAGCAAGAGTAAAATGCAAATGCCCCTACGGGAGGTGCCAGGTCCCTTACTGGAAAATGGATAACCTGGGCCAGTACAGTACACATATGTCCCATTTACAACGACAGATTTATTCAATTGGAAAACGCACACACCGCTGTACTCCACTAATCCCGCAGCAGTGGCCAGTATGATAGAGTCCGTCATGCTTACACATAACCCCACATGGGCAGACTGTCAGCAACTAATGCTGACAATGTTCACAACTGAGGAAAGAGCCCGAATAAACAATAGCGCACAAAAAATTCTACTTGCCCAAGCCGTAGAAGATAGCAAGCCCCAGCCAGAAGCGTGGGCAGAGGAACACTACCCCAAAACAGATCCCAAGTGGCCATACAATACTAATGAAGGTATTGCCCATCTACAGACATACCGGACAGCAGTAATAATGGGTGTTAAAGCGGGAGGGAAGAAACCCACGAACATGGGGAAAATAGCGGATATTGTGCAAGATTTTAAAGAAACCCCAAGTGTATTTTAGAAAGGTTACTAGATGCATAATATAGTCCTATTGACCCTGAGGCGGTGGAAAATCAGAGGTTGGTTAATTCTTCCTTTGTGAGTCAGTCACAAAGAGACATACGGAATAAAATACAGAGAATAGATGGGTTTTTAGGTAAAGGTATTAGTGAATTGGTAGAAATTGCTAATAAAGTGTTTCATAACCGGGATCTAGAAGGAAAGCGGGAGGAGATGAGGAAACAAAGAGGGCATACCGGTGTGGTCGGTTACATGGGTAACGGAGGGGGAAGGGGTGCCGCAGAGAGAGGGAGAGCAAGGGGTCGAGGAGGAAGAGGTAGGGGAGCCCCTAGGGAACCCCTGGGGCCCAATCAGTGCGCGTGGTGCCGGGGTGAAGGTCACTGGAAAAATGAATGTCCTGCATTTTTGGCTAAATTTGAGGTACAGGGAGAGGCTGGTGCCTCGGGAGGTCAGGCCTCCAATGGCCAGGTGACAAACGGCAGATATGAGAGAAGTGATGCTGCCGGTTCAGGGTTTGTGGGATTGGCGGGAACGTCATTTGAAGGGCAAGGTATATATTGACACAGACCTGGGCCCATCCCGCTCGGTAGTCACGAGCCCACGGTCACAGTGAGAGTGGGAGATAAAGATGGAATTTTTATGGTTGATACCGGTGCCAAATATTCTGTTGTAACACAGCAAATTGCACCCCCAATGGGAAATGAGGTTGATATAATGGGAGCAATGGGGGTGTCTGCTTAGTACCCCCTTTCTTGCTTCTCGAAAATGTAGTTTGGGTGGGCACAATGTGGAACATGAATTTTTGTATATGCCCGAATGTCCCATCCAACTCCTGGGGCGGGATATCCTTTGCAAATTGCAAGCCCAAATTACATTTCTTCCCGGGGGTCACGCTACATTAGACCTGCCTGAGGGTGGCAGCTCTGTACGGCAGTACAGCTCAACCAGCCAAAGCACCCCACCCATAAAAATTGCTGTAATTATGCCACGAGAGGAAGAATGGTGCACGGCACCAACCCCGCCGGCCGCCCCAGACCCATATACACTACTCCTGGGAATTCCTGGAATCTGGGCAGAAGAGAACCCGCCCGGACTAGCTGTAAATATTCCTCCAGTGTATGTTGATCTGAAACCTGGTGCAACGCCTGTGGCTCTAAGACAATATCATGTCCCACAAAAAGCCAAGCAGATTATTCAGACACATTTGCAAAGACTTAAAGACCACGGGATATTGAAATTATGCGTGTCACCGTGGAACACACCACTGTTGCCAGTACTGAAAGAGGGCACACAAGAGTACCGCCCAGTCCAAGATTTACGGGCCGTCAATGAAGCCACAGTAATTCTACACCCTGTGGTTCCCAACCCATACAATTTATTGGCATTAATTCCTGGCAATACAAAATATTACACGGTGCTTGATTTAAAAGACGCTTTCTTTTGCATCCGCCTGGCTCCAGCAAGCCAACCCCTTTTTGCATTTCAGTGGGAGGAATCTACCACGGGAGCGCGCCATCAGATGACCCGGACACGCCTCCCTTAAGGTTTCAAAAACTCGCCCACGATTTTTTCGGATGCGCGCTCAGCCAGGACCTCCTGTCCTTCAACGCTCAGCCAGACAAAGTCGTCTTGCTACAGAGTGTCCAAAAAGAAAGCACAAATATGTAAACAAAGTGTAAAATACCTAGGTTTTCAATTAACAGGTACCAAGCGTGCATTGGGGGCAGAAAGAAAAGAAGCAGTATGCCGAATACCCCAACCAAAGACAAGGAGACAAGTCCGTGAATTCCTAGGAGCTGCAGGCTTCTGCCGCCTGTGGATCCCCAACTTTGCAGACATTGCTAAGCCCCTTCATCAAGCCACCAAGGGGGGAGAGCATGACCCCTTCCTCTGGGAAGAACAACAAGCGGCAGCTTTCCTGAAATTAAAAACTTTCCTGATGGAAGCTCCAGCACTGGGACTGCCAGATCACAGCAAGCCCTTCCAGCTGTAGGTGCATGAACACAACCAAACAGCCACAGGAGTGCTGATTCAGAACTTTGGCTCATGGCCAAGGCCTGTGGCCTATCTATCCAAGCAACTTGACCCTGTGGCCTGCAGCCTACCCCCATGTCTGAAAGCAGTGGCAGCCACCACAATGTTGATAACAGAAGCAGACAAGCTGACCCTTGGACAAGTTCTTCATGTCAAGGTACCACATGAAGTCAAAGCCCTGCTTGATGTAAAAGGAAGTTACTGGTTCAGCAATAGCCGGATGACGAAGTACCAAGCTATGATGCGTGAGAATCCATGGGTTCATTTGGACCTCATCGCTACCTTGAAACCCTGCTACATTACTGCCTGACTGTGAAGAGGATCCAATCAGAATGCAATGCCTCCAAGTCATGGAAGAAGTATTCAGTAGCAGACCAGATCTGAAAGACGTACCCCTAGATAAATACGATCTACAGTTATTCACTGATAGTAGCAGCTACATGGATGATGGAAAGAAAGTCTCCGGCTATGCAGTTGTCTCAGCAGAATAAATTATTGAAGCAAATCCTCTACCAGACCATACGTCAGCACAGCTGGCTGAAATAACAGCCCTGACCAGAGCCCTGGAAATCTCAGAAGGCAAAAGAGTGAACATCTATACTGACTCCAAATATGCCTTTATGACCGTCCATGCACATGGTGCACTCTACAAAGAAAGAGGACTGCTTACTTCCTCAGGACAACAAATCAAATATGCAGCTGAAATCGCAGCCCTTCTAGAAGCTGTATGGAAACCAAGTGTGGTCAGTATTATGCACTGTCGTGGCCACCAGAAAGGTCATGATGAAATCCCAAAAGGCAACAGGCGTGCTGACCAAGCTGCAAAAGCTGCTGCAAAAGCTGCTGCAAAACCATTAATATTACCTGATCAAGCCAAGGTCCTGCTCTGCAAGCAAGAGACTCAATCTCCCATGCTTAATTACGAATTCTACATGAATTGGAGAAAATTTGAACCAAAAGGCGAAGTTATTGAAATTATTTTCCACAAATGGCACAACGATTATGAACTATTAGAAGACAACCATGATTATATCCAGTGGCTTTTCCCAACACGGTCCCAAGGCCGAAATTTCTACTCCACTCCTCTGAACCCCCAAGAAACACGTCTTATGATAGACACCTCAGAAGTTCAGCAAAGACTCCGCAGAGCATACAAAATGATGCTGAAATTCTTCGGCGTAAAATTAATGGGGGAGGATGGAGAAGATACAGAAGTGACCGAAGTTGAACGGGCAGAAAATTTCGCATCACGTATCGACAACCTAACGGCCAACCCTCATAATAATTTAAGGATCACACGAATACTGCTAAGTTTGGGAGAATTGGGAGCAGGAGAATACCAAGCCCCGTTGGTGAGGTTCTTTCTCAAAGAGACCCTTATCAAAAATAAACTGCCAAGAATGAAGAAAAGTGTGATGAACTTTTTTGTACCAGCAGTGAGAGATACGCAGAAGAGACAGGATCTGCTGTTCTTCGCCTGGCGATACTATTTTCCAAAAGAGGAATTTGACTGGGGAAACCAGGAAGAATTGGCAAGATACAAAGCAACACCGGTGGTGGCTGCACTCCTACCGGCACCACTGAGTGAATGGACACCTGTGTATTCAGAGAAAGAGAAGAAATGGCTATCAGAAGAACAAGGTGGATATGGAGAAGACGGATGGTTCCAGTTGAAGAACAGACAAATAGTCCTACCAGCAACATTGGCGCCTGAGATTGTGAGAGCGCTTCACGCAAGTACCCATGGAGGAAGAGAGATGATGGAACAACAGTTGGAGCCACATTTCTACGTGCCAGGACTGTCAGTAGTCTGCAAAGCAATAGCCCAGCAGTGCGTGACATGTGCCAAAAATAATCCAAGAACAGGCCCATCTCAACCTCCAGGGAAGCAGCCAATCGGGCTGTCCCCAATGGCATCATTACAGATAGACTTCACAGTGCTGCCACCCTGCAAGGGATATAAATATCTACTGGTAATGGTGTGTACTCTCACTGGATGGGTAGAAGCTTTCCCGACAAGGACGGAGAAGACAGTGGAAGTGGTGAAAAGTCTAATGAAAGAAATAATACCACGCTATGGACTTCCCCTCGAAATAGGGTCGGACAATGGCCCAGCTTTTATACAGAACTGTTTACAGCAGCTTGCCAGTCTGTTGGGCATCACCTGGATGCTACATACAGCTTACAGGCCCCAAAGCTCGGGAAAAGTCGAAAGAATGAACCGTACACTAAAAACTTTGATGTCCAAACTGTGCCAAGAGACGTCACTAGGTTGGTTGGATGTGCTGCCAATAGTCCTATTGCACATTAGGTGCAGGCCAACCCCCCAATTGAAGCTAAGTCTGTACGAACTTATGTTTGGACGGCCTACCCCTCTGATTAATGGACTAAGGGGGGACCTTCGGGCATTGGGAGAAACTAAACTAAATGATCAGGTTTTACTATTCGGTAAATCAATGCAGAAATTGAATACTTGGGTGGGAGATAATGTACCTCACTTTTTGTATCCTCCATTGCATAAGTATTGTCCAGGTGACTCAGTTTGGGTGAAGGAGTGGAAAAATGACCCACTAGGCCCAAAATGGAGAGGTCCTTACCTTGTCCTGTTATCAAACCCCACAGCAGGAAGGTTGCGAGGTGGTTCCCGTGGATACATCACTCCAGACTGAAGTAGCTGCAGCCAGTCCTGAACCAGAGTGGAAGGTCATCACCAACGAGACCAATCCATTGAGGCTAAAGCTGACAAAGACCACAGTTGCGAGCACCTAAAAGACTCAACAAGTGGGTGTTTTGACAGACACAATAATGCCTGACCACCCACCAACAGAGGAGCAAAGGGATCCCCCGGGGAATACCCCAAGGGCTATTTTTAGGGGACCCGCCCCGACCCTTGATCAACCAGAAATGTCTTTTGTTTTTGAAATTCCGGTGGGGAGGGATTGGGTCTATGTGACTGAAAAGAATTGCCCAAGGGATTTTGACATTTGGGGCATTCGTGGTACTGATTTTGTACCTTGCAAATTTGATTTATGGACCATCACATGGAGCATGCCCCAGGTGCCCAAGCACCACCGAGAAAGTGGATATCTCCCATATCTGGAATGGTACGCACCCAGTGATGGAGAACCGTACCATGTGGAGACAAAAGCGAGAGGCGATATCCGAGATTATGCCAAGAGGACATTTGCTTGTGCAATTAAAATATGACTATGCTAAAAAGTCTGGGCAAACCGCATGCTGGCTGTGTAGTAGACTGCACCCAGAGACAATTCATATACCATTTGCTTCTGTTACAATGAATTTAAGTATTTTTGCATCAGGAAATGTCACAATACATGCTTTCGATGCACCACGACAAAAACCAGAGGCATTCGCTCCCGGGTAACCCATAACAGGACCAGTGTACCCACCGGAATGGTGTTTTCAATTGGGACCAGATAGAGAAATAAGTAACGGGGGAGGGTTGTTTAATTCAAGTTCAACTGGACATCGTACATTTACACATTCAACACAAAGGAGCAGGCAAATTTTCTATACATACGATGTAGAAAGCTCACTAGAGACCAAGAGGTGGTAATTGCGAATGTGACCAATGGTAGGCAGAGTGCATTGGATATGATGAGACGACTGAGACAACTGATGATAGAAATATCAAAGGGAACACTACATTTATCACCATTTATATTGAAAGGGGGGTACCAGGTGTGTTGTGAAAGGGTGTGTTACACATGGGTACCACCTACAATAACGGGAATGTGTTATCTGGCTAAACTGATTCCAATTCAGAGTGTAAGGGGAGATGACACTGATACAGACACAGCACTTCACCCTAGGTACCCACTGGTGTTTGAAAGACAGAAGAGAGAGTTGTTTAAGAAAGCAGATCGGGTGTGGGCATGGTTCCCAACATGGACTGGATGGGGAAGAGAGTTAATGGCAAGAATGAACAGTTATGCCAATCTGATGGATGAGATTTTGAATAAGACTAGTATGGATATTCAGTTGCTGAATCTGGAAGTACGAGAGATACGAAAGGTACAAATGATACACAATTTGGCACTGGAACAGATCAGTGCAGCTCTGAATGGACTGTGTGAGATGACAATGCATTATGAATGTTGCACCTTTATCAAGAACACCACACATGACGTCCCTGACTATTACCAGGTAATCCAAGATCACCAGGAGAAAGTAGCACAGTTGCAGAACACAGCAAGACGGATCGCTGCTGAAGGCTGGAATCCACTCCGTGAGTTCGGAGATTGGTTCGGATCCATCCTGAGATTTATTTCACAGATTGGATCCATGATTCTGATGTTGGTGTTAAACTTGGTTGTAGGGACACTCCTGTACCGTATAGGGCTATGTCTATGGCCACTATGCAAGAGAGCACTGACACCTACACAGACACAAAAGATACCACTGATAATCCCACAAAACATGTTCCCAACAAAAATAGGTCCCCTAAAGTACGAGGAGTTCAAGGATAACACTAGTGGGGTGTAGTGGCTACAAGTCTCAGGAGGAGAACCTGAGGCTTGAGCCAAGGGGGGAATGAAGGAGATTCAGGCCAGGAGATGGTCACCATTCTGAGCCAGGCGGCCATCTTGTTCAGAATATTGGTTCACTTGAGTATAACTAGATAGATATTAGTAGGAATTAGAATGAAGTTTACATAGAGTCTTAGGAATGTGTTAGATCAGCAGTGAAAGCAATTAAAATAGGGAAGATCCGGGCTGCAGCTGGCACGAAGAGACAGGATGAGGGATGGATACATGAAGGTCACAGAGGCCCGCAGTGGAGACAAAGAAGAGCGTTGTGACGGAAGGTGATGTGATCCGCTTGCGGTATGCTCAAATCTGCGTTACTTCTCCCCCCTCTCTCCCCTTTACTGTATCGTCGGCCCGACTACCAAGAGCCTAGGCCCTCGGCGTCTCGAGCGGCCGGTATGACTTGGAGATATGTGCCAGTCTTATCGGGTGACCCCCGGGGTGAGCCCAGCCCGACCATTGAGTGGCGGCACCCAGCGTCCCGAGCAGCTGGTCACTGACCTGAATAGGATCTGTATCGCCCGGGAAACTGACCGGATTCTCCTCTCTTAGGTGTTTCAGGATGCCTGTGATGAAGGTATGGGATAGCCGCTGGTTCTGAGGGTAGTACTGTCCAACGGCAGATGTAATCCCCCACACTGCGCAGCACTGCATTCAAATCTCCCGCCGGCGGAATGGGCGACTCGCCTGGTACCATTCCTGTCGCGCGGCAATTGGTATCCCCACACGCCCCTCTCCCTCCACTCTGTGTTCTGGGCCACGAGGGACACCAGATGCGGTCAATAAAGAGAGGCACGAGTCGTAGCTGCATGAACTCAAGACAAAGAAGACGTTTTTATTTTCAGACACCTCTACTTAACACTTCCACCATGCGCTCAGCCGCTGGGAACACCTCCTGTCCGCCCACACAGATCTGATTGGCCAACGTCATTCGGGGCGTTGCCGATTCCGGACCGGAAGGTCTGAATCGGCCATTTCCCTCCTGCTCCACTCGATCGGGACACGAGGCGCCGAAAATGGCGGCACCCCGGCGGCAAGACCAGCACACTTGTATGCCTCACACAAAACACCCCCACCACAGGAACCACCCTCCGACCCCCAGATCTCGCCGGACAGTCGGCGCAACGGCACCAACACAGAAGCCCATCGAAAACCAAAGGTCCCGAACCCCAGTCTCTGGCTGCGGGTGCTAGGCCAGTCCATCACAAGCGTAAAAGCAGACCAGGTTTTATCTAAAACAAACAATACACAAGCCAAAGGGAGATGGGCACAGACAGGATCCAGCATAGTAGCAAATCATTTTCTGTCAAACTAACATGAAGCTTGCCAATTTATGACCAAAGAATGGAATGCCTTTGTATTAGATTAAGGGAGGTACGGACCCACGTGGGGAGGGATAGTGTCACCGGGAGGTGGGCTAATTGGGATGTACCCAATTATGCATTTGGGGTATAAGATCTCATGTCACGGGGAAATCGGGGCTCAGTTTTAGCGATTCAATCCTGTCTGAGCATCTGTGATATCACAATAAAGTTTGCCTTTCCTGAAGAGACTCGTATTTAGACAATCCTTGTTCGTGTCGGCCCGGCCTCGTCCCGAGTGAACCAAGTGGATTCCGGTTACAACACCACAGGGGAAAACAGACATGGAGGCCCTGCACCACCAGGGAACACTGCCAAAACCAGGGAAAATGTAACAGTATGAGAACAGTGTCGACCATGCTAATTATCTGTGACGTTGTGAATATCCTATTGGCTTGTAAATCTGAGATTTTTTGGATGTCCTTCTATAAAAGAGCTGACCTAACAAAGGAATATCAGATATTTGAAGAACGAACGTTGTGTCTGATGTCTTCATTAAGGCTAGGGTCAGACTAACGCATTTTTTTTCGCATTGTCCGTGAAAAAGTGCGTTCGAACAAATGGACGTATTTTTTCACGGAATACGCAATAGCAGTCATACGATGCGCATTTTCGTCCATGATTTTGTACGGATCATCAATAAAACCCTTTTTGCGTCTGGACGTTATGTTGGCCGGACATTAGCAGCATCTGACATCTCCTAATCACGCACACACGCCGCTATGCGGACGCAGCGCACTCTGTACGTCAGTACTAGCGGTTTGACGTTCTCTAAAAAATGTGTTCGTTTGCCACTTGCGTTGCGCGGCCGCACTTTCGTGCAGCCGTTCTTCGTATGCTGCCTGGCATTGGACGTAATTTGCTGCTAGCACGGCCGTGATTAAGTGCGGCTAAACGCACGTTAATACTGCGCTCATCTGACCCTAGCCTTAGCTCTGCTAGCTAGCAGAGCACTGCGCAATGCCTTACATGATGGAAAAACAGAAATCTTCTAACTTACATATTCACATTTACCAAGACATGCATCTAATTTTTAACACATGTGTGACAGGAGGGCTGCATGAGGTTATGTGTGACATGAATGCTGCATGAGTGTGACATGAGGGTATGTGTGAAGGGTTGCCACCTTTTCTTCAAGCGAAACCCGAACACTCCCGCACGGTGTGGCAAAATATTTTTGTTGCTCACAGGTATACGCTGTTACACACAGACGCTCACACATGTATACATATACACGCTCTTCCCTTTCACATCCCATTTCGACCCCATTCACATGAACCTCAAATCAGCCCTTTTTATCTAAAACGTCCTCACTTACTGTACACATACATTGAAGAGGGAGGGAGTGTGAGGGAGAGAGGGGAGAGAGAGGGGAGAGGGGAGGAGGGGGAGGAGAGAGGAGTGTGAGAGAAGTGTGAGAGGGAGAAGAGAGGAGAAAGAGTATTGCGAGGCGTAAGAGGCGGAAAGAGGGAGAGGAGAGCGAGAAAGGGGAGAGAGGGATATAGAGGAGAGAGGGAGGAAGGGAGGGGAGAGAGAGGAAGGGGCTCCCGGTAAGCTGGAGACGTGTGGGGAACATCATCAGCATACAGCGGGAGACTATGAGAATGTTCCACACACATCTTCAGCAGTGAAGGGGTTAAAATGACAAGGAGAACCAGGAATGAGTCAACTGCAAAATGTATTGCTGATTATTACCCATGCATTCCTCCCTCCTCTGAGCCCCCCCCCCCGCAGTGTCCCCTCCACCTCAGCTGTGATCAAGGGATGTGACTACATGAGTTTGCAAATTTACAGATAGCAGCAGAAAGCCCTCTTCTCTCCAAGCAGTGACAGAGGGGCCAGAGGACCAGTCGGCTCAGTGATTTCCCGCCAAATTTATGTTGAAGTCACATCCCCTAATCACAGCTGAGGTGAGGGCAGGGCTGCCATCAGAGATCTTAGATCCCCTTAACGAAAGACTGATTGGGCCCCCACTCCGAACAATCCCCCTCAAATCACTTTCGACTGCCCCTGCAAGCACAAAGAGGTGTATGAGAGCGTATCACAGAATGCCACAGCAATAAAACTCATAGTAATGTTTGGTGTGACTGTGTGAGAGTATCGGAGAGCTACACAGCAATAAAGCTCACAGTAATGTGCGATGTGTATGAGCATATCAGACTCATTCCATATTTGGTGCAGAATCACAGGTCTAGTGCTGTTTTTTTTACAGGTGTTTGGTGGATAGCTGTGTGAAGTTGGCACCCCATGCTTGTAAAAACTGAATAAAAATATACCATTCGTTTGTGCGGATTTGTGCTGCAAAAACGAACGTTTGTGCCGGTTTGGTTTTGAAGTTATTGCACATTAAATTTTAGATTATGTGACCTCAAGCCCTGCACATTTTGCACTCATGTTTTTAAATTTTAAAAACAAATATACGATTTCTTTGTGCTGATATGTACAACAAAAATTAACTTTTGTGACGGTTTGGTTTCAGAGATATTGCGCATTATAGTTGATGAAACCCTGCCCAGTTTGTAGCCCTTGTTATTAAATTTTGTAATCAAATATACTTTTTGTTCGTTCTGCATTTTACATTAATTTGTGCCGCAAAAATGAACGTTTGTGCAAATAGTTGATGAAACCCCCCACTTTGCACCCCATGTTATTAAATTTTAAAAACAAATATACCATTTGTTTGTGCTGATTTGTGCCGCAAATACAAACATATTGTTATAGTGCTTGATTTGCACCTGTTTGGGACACTTGCGGATGGTGGATACCGGAGTGGTTCATAATTTGGCCATGCAATGTTGAAATGTCTGCTGTGTTTTGTAATGTATGTGAGTGCGCATGGGTTAGGTCAGGGGTCAGCAACCTTGGCTCCCTGATGTTTTGAGAACTACATTTCCCATGTGGCTCAGTCAGCCTAATGGGTGACTGAGCATCTTGGGAGATGTAGTTCCAAAACATCAGGGAGCCAAGGTTGCTGACCTCTGGGTTAGGTGATTTGATTTCTGCCTTTCAGTGACTTACG
The DNA here is from genome assembly GCA_009667805.1 of Leptobrachium leishanense. NCBI lineage: Eukaryota > Metazoa > Chordata > Amphibia > Anura > Megophryidae > Leptobrachium > Leptobrachium leishanense. Next base: position 116,797,195 of record CM019068.1, read on the forward strand.
AGGGTTTTTTACTCTGTGCAAGGGCTCCTGCCGGGTTGTGGTGAGCTGGAATTGGCGTAAAATGTATCAATTTTACGTGCGTAATTCCTTGCGCTGCCTTGAATTGACCATCTCCTGCTCCGGCAGTAACTTGACACTCCATCCTTTCTTTATTTTTGGATCAAAACAGGCCACAGCATTCTTATTATAAATTCTTCCAAGATACATATTGAAACAAAATAATGGAAACATCGAATACCAAATAGTGTAACTTCCCCCTTCTTAACCACTTGGCTGCGGAGGACGCGCCCAGAGCGTCCTGCCAAGTGCTTCTCCTGTGTGATGGACGTGCTGAGTGTGTCCATGCACAGGAGGCAGCAATCGGCCGGGATTCCGGCCGATTGCTGAGCCCCCCCGGTGCCGGCTGACATCTTGGATGTCAGCCCGACACTCCGGGACCCCGGCGGGACCAATAGAGGTCATTGCGCTGGCGCGATGCATCCATTTCAGGCGACCCCCCCCGCGAGTGTGGAGGTGCCTGAAAGGGAGGGGGGAGGTCCTTCGGACCTCTCTCCCTCCCGATCACCGGGGGCCAGCGATTAAAGGCAGGCATCGTTTGGAAGGGCACAGCCTGCCCTTCCAAACGGTGCCTGGCTTTAACCCCTTGGGGGCCGGATCACGATTCAGCGCTGAAAAGCACCGGATCGTGATCCTCTCCCGGAGCTGGCCGACATCTTGGATGTTGGCCAAGCTTCCGGGATCTCCCCCTGACGATTAGCGTCATCGTGCATAGCGCGATGACGACAGTTTTAGAGTTAACCCCTAGCTGCCACTAATGGTGGAGATAGGGGGTTCCAATGAACACCCATCTCCTGATCTGTGGCAGCTAGGGGTTAATGTTTGGTATCGTTGGATCGGCCAGAGCATGGCCTTTCCAACGATATCAAACATGGCCATCTTAAAAGTTACCACAAAAATTAAAAATGTAAATAATTTTTTTTTTTTTTTTTAAATATTTTTTTGTTAACCCTTTCGCTGCTGAGGCCTTTCCCGCCCCTGTGCTGAGGTCATTTTTACCTGTTTTGCGCATCATGTTTAAACGTGTTTTGAAGGCTTATTTTAGTATATGACCCAGACATATTATATATTGTTCTTTCCGTCAGACTCGGTAGATTCATAATATGTCATTATTATATGTATACGTTATGTCATGTCTGTATATTATAACAAAAAATGTAAATTATTGAAAATACATATTTTATTGCAACGTGTAAAGTGTTTTTTTCCACATTTTAACATGCGAGCAATTGCGGTTATATTTTGTATGGGGTGCGCTTGTTAAAAAAATTAGAGATGGGGTCTCGTTACATTTTTTTTGGGGGAAAATGACACTATTTTTAACAAACGCACCGCATACAAAAATCGTTAGTGCAGCATCATTGTTCACATTATAATTGAAATGGGAACAATATTGCTGCATTAACAAACAGCAAAAAAAAAAAATTTTTTTTTTTTTTAATTTTTTTTATTTTTATTTTTATTTTTTTTTTTTACAAAATTTTTAACTTTCATGTTTGGTATCGTTGGAAACGGCCATGCTCTGGCCGATCCAACCATACCAAAATTTAACCCCTAACTGCCACGGATCGGGAGATAGGGAGTTCATTTGATCCCTATCTCCACCGTTGGTGGCAGTCAAGGGTTAAGTCCAGGACTGGCGTCATCGTGCTACGCACGATGACGCCAGTCCTCAGGGGGAGTTCCCGGAGGCTTGCCGACATCCAAGATGTCGGCCAGCTCCGGGAAGGATCGCGAACCGGCGCTTTTCAGCGCCGATTCGCGATCCAGCTCCCCAGGGGTTAATGCCAGGCTCATTTGGAAGGGCAGGCTGTGCCCTTCCAAATGATGCCTGGGTTAACCCCCGCAGAGCCGCCGATCGGGAGGGAGAGAGGTCGAAGGACCTCCCCCCTCCCTTCAGGCGCCTCCTCCGCACATGCGGGGGGGGGCGCCTGAATTAGGTGTCATCGCGCCCCCGCGATGACACCTAATTCTGGCGGCTGCTGTTCCGGATGCCGGGCTGACATCCAGGATGTCAGCCCGCACCGGAGAGGCCAGCGATCGGCCGGAACCCGGCCGAACGCTGACCCCAATGGGAGGACGCGCTCAGCGCGTCCTCAGCACACCAGCGGGAATGCTGAGGACGCGCTGAGCGCGTCCTCAGCAGCGAAGTGGTTAATGCAGCAATATTGTTCCCATTTCAATTATAATGTGAACAATGATGCTACACTAAAGATTTTGTTTGGGGTGCGTTTGTTAAAAATCACGTGATTTCCCCCCCCCAAAAAAAATGTAACGAGTCCCCATTTTTAATTTTTTTAACAAGCGCAACCCATAGAAAATATAACCGCAAACGCTCGCATGTTAAAATGTCAAAAAAACACACTTTACACGTTGTAAATTATTGAAAATTAAAATTTTATTGCATTTTTTGTTCTAATATACAGACAGGACGTATACATATAATTAGGGATGCACCGATACCGATACTAGTATCAGTATCGGGGCCGATATTGCCGTTTGCACGAGTACTTGTTACTCGTGCAAACGACCCGATACATCCCGCCGATACCGGAAGCCGGCGCTGGGCCGGCTTGCCGGTATCCGCGGGGCTGGGGAAGCTGGCCGCGTGCATGTAAAGCACGCGGCCAGCGTTCCCCTCCGGCGCGCCAAATACTCACCCTTCCTGAAGTTCCGGTCGCTGGACAGTGATGCGGTCACGTGGCCGCAGGGCGCATCTGTGACACTGCCTCTCGGTGTCACGATTTGCCCCCGTTCCGGCGGCGCCTGGCAGCAGTTTCCTCGCTGCTCGCTGACCAGGCGCCAGTGATTATCGCAGCCAGTTCCACACACGTGGGACGCCGGGGGCGGGGCCTGGCGCGCTGACGCAGACCCGCCGGGTTTAAAGCCCAGCCTCACAGAGTCGCCGGTGCCCTGACGTGGTATTCACTTCCCGCAGAGCTCTTGTGTATTTTGGCTATTATCTGTGTCTGACCTTGCTTCTGACTTTAATCATTCTGTGTATGACCCCTGGCATTGGCGAACGAACCATTCTGTGTATGACCCCTGGCATTGGCAAACGAACCATTCTGTGTATGACCCCTGGGCATGGCGAACGAACCATTTGTGTATGACCCCTGGCATTGGCGAACGAACCATTCTGTGTATGACCCCTGGCATTGGCGAACGAACCACCCTGTGCATAACCCCTGGTATTGGCATTAACTCTTCTCACGGTTCTGCTCTTAACTTTGGTACCGAGGTCGGTCTGTGTGGCACCCTAAGCACACATCAGACTACCCCTTATATTACTAAGGTCCTAGGGAGAACGAATACTCTATTCTGTACATCTGTCTGGTGTTTACCCTTTTTTGTATATTGTCTGGTTAATTATCTGTCTAGGTGTGCCGACCATTCAAGGATCGGAAGGTTAGAAATCGGTCTACGTATAGGGACCACTATTCTGGTATTCAGGGGGAATCGTGACATTCGGCTGGAGGCAGCGTCACAGATGCGCCCGGCGGCCACGTGAGCGCATCACTGCCCAGCGACCGGAACTTCAGGAAGGGTGAGTATTTGGCGCGCCGGAGGGGAACGCTGGCCGGTGCTTTACATGCACACGGCCAGCGTTCGAGCTGGGGGTAAATCCATGATTGCTGGGGCAAATCCATGAGACCTGGGGGCCAATCCATGAAGACCTGGGGCCAATCCATGAGACCTGGGGCCAATTCCATGAGACCTGGGGGCCAATCCATGAGACCTGGGAGCCAATCCATGAGACCTGGGGGCCAATCCATGAGACCTGGGGCAAATCCATGAGACCTGGGGGCAAATCCATGAGACCTGGGGCAATCCATGAGACCTGGGAAATCATGAGACCTGGGGCAAATCCATGAGACCTGGGGGCAAATCCATGAGACCTGGGGGCCAATCCATGAGACCTGGGGCAAATGCATGAGACCTGGGGGATGCATGAGACCTGGGGGCAAATGCATGAGACCTGGGGGCAAATGCATGAGACCTGGGGCAATCCATGAGACCTGGGGGCAAATCCATGAGACCTGGGGGAATATCCATCAGAGTTGGGGCAAATCCATGTGACCTGGGGGCAAATCCATGAGACCTGGGGGCCAATCCATGAGACCTGGGGGCCAATCCATGAGACCTGGGGGCAAATCCATGAGACCTGGGGGCAAATCCATGAGACGGGGACATATCCATCAGAGTTGGGGCAAATCCATGTGACCTGGGGGCAAACCCATGAGACCTGGGGGCCAATCCATGAGACCTGGGGGCAAATCCATGAGACCAGGGGGACATATCCATCAGAGTTAGGGCAAATCCATGTGAGCTGGGGGCAAATCCATGAGACCTGGGGGCAAATCCATGTGAGCTGGGGGCAAATCCATGTGAGCTGGGGGCAAATCCATGTGAGCTGGGGGCAAATCCATGAGACCTGGGGGCAAATCCATGAGACCTGGGGGCAAATCCATGTGAGCTGCGGTCAATCTCATATAAATTTTTATGAGGTCTGTTCCTATTGGAAAGCGTCACATGACATTAAATAAAAGTATCGGTACTCGGTATCGGTGAGTACTTTTAAAAAGTATCGGTACTCGTACTCGGTCTTAAAAAAGTGGTATCGGTGCATCCCTACATATAATAATGATATATTATGCATCTGCCGAGTCTGCCGGAAAGAACGATATAGAATATGTCTGGGTCATATAAAAAAAAAGGTTTCAAAACACGTTTAAACATGATGAGGGATACCGGTAAAAATTAGCTCAGCACACAAGGCGTGAAATGCCTCAGCAGCGAAAGGGTTAATAAACCTCTCAATATATATTTAACAGACTATTCTCAGTTTATAAAATCTAATACCCACTTACTAGAAACACTATTAGTAACCCTTACGTTACTCGTATAACCTCTGCAATGCTTTAACTTTATTACAGTAACGCCTGCTTGAACCCCATTCATTCACTACGAACCGCCATTTGAATTCACTACAAAACCCCTATGAATGTGCCCCCAACCCAGCAGAACCAAGGCCTGTTCCACCCAGTCCTGAAAATTCACATTCAGAATATCCCAACCAACATCAGTCAAATGGACTCCATCTGGCCCAAAACACCCAGCCGCACCATCCCCTTCCAGAATCTGATGCCGATTCCTGTCAGACAATTTTAGCCATCAGCCGATTAACCGTAATGTGAGCCCAATCAATGGCATCATAATCCCGAGCATGCTGCCAAACCCGATGAGGTACCAACTCGGACCAGACAATGGCCATGTGTGGCAGCCAAATGCACAACTGATGGAGATCAGTCCACATGAACCGAAAAAAAATTCCCAAACTGGACCGTACCTATGTCATTACCCACCAAATGAATAACTACAACATGAGGCACCGGCCCCAACCTGTCATGTGCCAACCTGTAGTCCTCCTAAACGGCGCCATAGACACTGTGCCCGAGCTGGTAAGACTAATTGACAAACTATTAACCTCAACATATGTATCTATACATATTAATACAAATTCCACTTCTGGTCTCTGGGAGTCCCCTTCTCTTGCTAGTCTTGAATCCTTAAATCAAAATCTAACTACACCTGTATGAAGCAAGCCTGAATTCCTTTAAGGATTACACACCCATCCATCCTTGCTTCATTATTTCAAGACTACTCTTCAGTCACGGTGTGCACCAAGAAGCCCTCCCAAATCTCCAGGCTGCAACCAGACCATCTCTCCTATCAGACCTCCGCCTTTGCCAGGCCTTATATCCTGCTAGGCCGTCATCTTGCTCACTCAGGTCTGTACAAATCTACCAAGACTTTCCTTCTGCTGAACGAATCCACCTTATATAAAGATTACCCTTCTGCTGAAGGAATCCACCTTATATAGAGACTTCCCTTCTGCTGAAAGAATCCACCTTTCACTAAAGGCTTCCCTTCTGCTGAAGGAATCCACCTTCTACCAAGGACTCCCCTTTCTGCTGGAGTACTCACCTTCTACCAAGGACTCCCTTTCTGCTGAAAGACTTTACCTCTTACTAAGGGCTTCCCTTCTACCAAGGAATTCACCTACTGCCCAGAGACTTCTCTATCATATTCAATTATTGTTTACCAATCTTGTTGTTCTTCTCTGCTTTCAGCATCCTGCGCCGGACACTGCTTCCACTGAGAAGCTCAGCTGCACCCCAGCTGTCTACGCCATGGATCTCTGCTGGGCCCACACGACATAAGAGTGGCTGACGATCCAGACAAGCCACGTGGGAGAAACTACAATTAAAACCAGACACCCCACGAAAAAAAACAACAGTCCTGAACCAGAAGAGCCCTCCTCCCTGTGCCCTACCCATTCCAAAAAACGAGCTGAATCTCTCAAAGTAAGCGCAGGACAGCGAGCCACCCAATGAGCAGGCAAAATCTGCAAAACAGAAACCTTTGAACCTGCACCCCAAGAGGTGCTTGCTGTCCCGGCTAATAGACAACAGGGAGAAAGCAGACTCCACATTCACCACCATACCTACACCACCTCTCACCACCACTGAACCAGGCCCCTGCCAAGAGCGCACCCAGACCTTTCACCAGCCAACTAGGAATGCATAAAGGACTGCAACCCCTCAAAGAAAGCTGAAACGCCAGACCCATCCCTAGCCAACTCGCCACCATCCATTAAACTGCGCAACGCAGACATTGACTGCGCCCCTTGAAGCAATGGAGTGGCCAAGGGGCCAACACTTTCCACGTGTGATTGACGAAGATCCCTTCCAAGTGCAGCCATAACAACAGATGCCCTTGTGTCAGGAACATCACGGCCCACTGCTGGCACCCTGGAATGAGAAATAGAGTAAAAAGCCCTTGCCCGCCCCCTCGCCCCAGAGGAGGCAAGGATGAGCCAACCAGTGGCCCCACCAGCACATATGCCCAAACCATATGCCCAAGCCGAGGCACCTTCCCTGGATGCACACACCCCTACCGCTGCCCAAACCTAACACCCGTACCCGTCGAGCTGGAGCCGAAGGCCCGCCCCACTGAACCACCCACCCTCGACATAGCAGAGCCAACTGCAAACATATCCTTGCTTGAGCTTGTTCCCTCCACCACACTACCCTCAGACTTAGAATACAGTTCCACCAGAGAAATCATCCCCCTACCAAAGACCCAAGCCGAGAAACCTGGTCCATAGAAAAACCTGTATCTCTCAACCGCCCCATCCTCCCAAAACCCGCCCGACCCCCGAACCCAGGGACCCAGCACCTAACAAAGCTAACCCCCTAACCAAATCGGATCCATGTCCTCCAAAATCGCTCAACCCAAACCAAACACCCAAAACAATAGCCGTAGACCCCACCACAACCCCAAACCTCCTATGGCCCAAAAACTTAGCCAATACTCAACCCAGAAACACCCACCCCCACTGGAGTACTCACGGACCTGAGACCAGCTGATCTGAAACCAGCAGGTACAGCCACCAACCACCTGAAACCAGCAGCCTCTGTCCGTCCCTTCTGCACCCCAGCCTTCCAAACTGCTCGAACCAGTCCCAGACTCAGACACACAGGACGACAACTTTTTCAGGCCGGCCGAGCCTTCGAAAACACACCACCAGGGCTGCCGCTGCATGCAATGTAGCCTCCAATCCTGCATTCCCGGCCACCACAGCATCTGCTTCAACATCCACCGCCGGATCCACTGAAGTTCCTACTCGGGCCGCCACCCACTCCAGGCAGTTACTGAGAGCAGCCACCCGCACACACACACACAAGCAGCTGCTCCTAGTCCTGATCGCAGCCCTCAGCCCCCAGCTGCTGTTTTGCTCCTGGACTCCATCACAATGTTTCCCATGCGGTTTCTAAATCAAAATAGCACCACTGTAGTGCTCACTCGCCCGAAAACTGTTCCTCCACCTAGCTTCCCCTTCTGAACCTGCCTATCTTACATGCCTCCCTCTTGCAGGTAGTGGGGGGCAATTCAAATTTCCTTTGCCTGACTGCTGCAGGGCTGTATTGTAATACTAGCAACGCCAGTTCTATGTTATTCTATGGAAGAAAATAATGCGCACAACGCGTGAAATCTACACTCGTAACTCATCAGTTGTGCAGGGTTTGTAATGGGAACTAGTAAGTAAAAACTTTTTTCTCTCGCAGCTGAGCACGTAATCAAGCCCATAATGTGCAGTATCTCCTAAACCAAATAACCAAAAACGATATGTTTGTTTTTAAAAATAACATGGGATGCAAAGTGGGTGTTTACATAATCTAAAACTGAATGTCCAATATCTCAAAAATGTAACCTGCACAAATGTTTATTTTTAATTATTATCTATAACTATAAAATCGAATGTCCGTCGCCGCGCATCCGGTTTCTGTTGGGTGCTCGTGCAGCCAACAGAAACCCGATGTGCAGCGTCGGACAGACGCTGGATGCGCGCGCAGCCTCTACCCGTCGGCTGTGCGCGCGTCTAGGAAAGGATGTAGGCCCAAGCCAAGCTGGGGACTCGCCTAAGCCTGGAGGCCGGCCGAGCAGCCTACGACAGCCAGAGGAGGTCACCGCTGGAGCGCAGGGCCGAAGTAGGAGGATGTTGCCTACACATACTCGCCTACATTGGCCCTGAACTCCAGCGGTGACTGTCCTCTGGCTGCTCGGCCGACATCCAGGCTCAGGCGAGCCCCCGGCTTGGCTTGGGCCTACAGGCCCAGCCGAGCCGGGGACTTGCCTAAACCTGGAGGTCAGCCGAGCAGCCTGCGACAGCCGGAGGACGGTCACCGCTGGAGCTCAGGGCCGATGTAGGATATAAGGAAAAAAGTGAATGGGCGCAGATCGTAAAATAAACAATACAAAAAACACAAAAAATATAATACAAAACAATAAGAGAAACACAATAAAAAACAATAAGAAACAATGAATGCTGCAAGGTCCCATGTGGATCCACCTTCTATGTCCACATAACAGTAGATAGCAATTAAAATACGAAAAGGTCCTCGCGCATTAAGGGAGAACTTAAATATATTTTGTCTATACTGCGCGAGGACCTTTTCGTATTTTAATTGCAATGTAGGAGGATGTTGCCTACACATACTCACCTACATCGTCTCTTAGCTCCTCCAGCGATGGCAGTCCTGGATCCTGTGCCCGCTCTGTGTCGGTCGCCGGTATGACGTCACGAAAGCCTATGACCCAGGGTCAAAGGCTTCCGTGACGTCATACCGGCGACCAACGGAGAGAGGACACTGGAAGCAGGACTGCCATCGCTGGAGGAGCTCCGGGCCGATGTAGGTGAGTATGTGTGGAACCGGTGGAGGACTCGAGGCCGATGTAGGCGAGTACGTGCTCTCCACACCCACCCTGCTTGCTCGGCCGGCATCCAAGCTTAGGCGAGCCCCCGGCTTGGCCTGGGCCTAGAGGCCCAGCCGAGCCGGGGACTTGCCTGAGCATGGAGGACACCCGAGCAGGCAACTCGGCCGGCCTCCATGCTCAGGCGAGCCCCCGCCTCGGCTGGGCCTCTAGCCCAAGCCAAGCCGGGGGCTCACCTAAGCTTGGATGCCGAGCAAGCATTCTACATCGGCCTCGAGTCCTCCACGGTTCCACACATACTCACCTACATTGGTCTGGAGCTCTCCAGCGATGGCAGTCCTGCTTCCAGTGTCCTCTCTCCGTTGGTCGCCGGTATGATGTCACGGAAGCCTTTGACCCTGGGTCAAAGGCTTTCGTGACGTCATACCGGCGACCGACACAGAGCGGGCGCAGGATGCAGGACTGCCATCGCTGGAGGAGCTATGGGCCGATGTAGGTGAGTATGTGTGGAACCGGTGGAGGACTCGAGCCGATGTAGGCGAGTACGTGCTCTCCACACCCACCCTGCTTGCTCGGCCGGCATCCAAGCTTAGGCGAGCCCCCGGCTTGGCCTGGGCCTAGAGGCCCAGCCGAGCCGGGGACTTGCCTGAGCATGGAGGACACCCGAGCAGGCAACTCGGCCGGCCTCCATGCTCAGGCGAGCCCCCGCCTCGGCTGGGCCTCTAGGCCCAAGCCAAGCCGGGGGCTCACCTAAGCTTGGATGCCGAGCAAGCATTCTACATCGGCCTCGAGTCCTCCACCGGTTCCACACATACTCACCTACATTGGTCTGGAGCTCCTCCAGCGATGGCAGTCCTGCTTCCAGTGTCCTCTCTCCGTTGGTCGCCGGTATGATGTCACGGAAGCCTTTGACCCTGGGTCAAAGGCTTTCGTGACGTCATACCGGCGACCGACACAGAGCGGGCGCAGGATGCAGGACTGCCATCGCTGGAGGAGCTATGGGCCGATGTAGGTGAGTATGTGTGGAACCGGTGGAGGACTCGAGGCCGATGTAGGTGAGTATATGCTCTCCACACCCCCCCAACACCCACCCTGCTTGCTCTGCCTCCAAGCTTAGGCGAGCCCCCGGCTTGGCTTGGGCCTAGAGGCCCAGCCGAGCCGGGGGCTCGCCTGAGCATGGAGGCCAGCCGAGTTGCCTGCTCGGGCGGCCTCCATGCTCAGGTGAGCCCCCGGCTCGGCTGCGCCTCTAGGCCAAGCCAAGCCGGGGGCTCGCCTGAGCCTGGATGCCGGCCATACAACACACACATATATGGGGGTTACAGGGTGTGTATATATACACACCCACATGGGGTTACAGGGTGTGGGTGTGTGTGTATATATATATATATACATACACACACCCTGTAACATATATATATATATATATATATATATATGACTGCCCTCAGGGCAGGCTTTATACCTGGTTAGTAATAATATTTTTTATTATCTTGCACAAATGGTGTAACGGATTTTAAAATGTAATAACATGGGGAGCAAAGTGGGAGGGGTTTAGTCAAATATAATGTGCAATATCTCTGCAGCCAGGGCTCAACAACCTTCACATGGACCATGAGCAACTCTTTCATTTAACCCCTGCATCCCTGCCCAGCTGCCAGAACTCAAAAGGTTTCCTGTTTGAGCCATTCCTCCTCTTTCATGTGAAGGGTGGCATTCCCTACACTACAGAGTGCAGACAGCAATCCAGGGGGTTAAATCACAGAAGGGTTGGCTGGCTCGGGGTCTATGTGAAGGCTGAACCCTGCAGAAGCAATAGGATGTATGTGGTTAAATGGTATGAGTGTTGGCTCCGGGACAGTCCCGGCTGGCACAAAATATAGGCCTGGGCATTGTGGACTGAGCAGCCCACTGTTTTTTTTTTTTCTACACAGCGCACATTACTGTGAGTTATATTGCTGTGGAGCTCATACACTACACACATTACTGTGGAGCTCTGTAGCATCCTCATGCACACCACACATTACTGTGGAGCTCTGTAGCATCCTCATGCACACCACACATTAATGTGGAGCTCTGTAGCATCCTCATGCACACCACACATTACTGTGGCTCTGTGACACCCTCAAAAACACTGCACATTATGGGGGTGTCACAGAGCTTCACAGTAAAGTGCAGTGTATGAGGGGGTCAAAGAGCTCCACAGTAATGTGCAGTGTTTTTGAGGGTGTGTCAGAGCTCAACAGTAAACACTGCACATTACTGTGGAGCTCTGACACCCATACAACACTGCACATCACTGTGGAACTCTGACACCCGTACAGCACTGCACATTATATGATATCTTCATACTCCCCACACGTGGAGCTGTGGCCCCCTCTAATTGGGTCACAGGGTGCGGCACATGCCCAAAGCCCTTACAGCAGACGTCACGTGGCATGCCCTGTGACCTAATCAGAGGGAGCTGGCTGGCCATCGGCCCCCGCTGATGACGTCATGCGGCGCACCATGTGACCTAATCAGTGGGGGCCGACAGCTGGCTCCCTCTGATTAGGTCATAGGGCTCACCGGAGGTTAGCGGCCAACCGGCCCGGGAGGCTAGCGGCATACCAGGCAAACACCCAGTTTGCCTGATGGCCAGTCCGGCCTGCTCAGGGAGGGTTCATGTGAAGGCAGGGCCCTACAGACACTAGTGCAAGGGATGTAAGGGGTTAAATGCTCAAGGTGGGATAGTAAAGGGGCTGGTCTGATTCAGCCTCATTTCCCCCTCCCCCAGCATTCTCCCTAATACCTCTACCAGGGCTGTCTTTAATATTGACTGGGCCCTGGGCAAAAATTTTTGGGACCCCCCTGCAATTTTGCTCTCCACCCCAACATCTAAAAAAACCCACCTTCAAACCCCACTAAAATAAAAAAAAAGTGTTTTTTTACTTTTAGGTTTTACATTTTTGTGTTTGGTATCATTAGAAAGGCCAGACTCTGACCTGTCCAATGACACCTTACTTGACTTTGTAGGTTGTAAAGAATGGAAAGGAGTCCCGCTCTCTATGCAGAGGTGGGTCGGCCTGTGTATTAGATAAACAACGAGTAATAATGCATTGAACAATCACCTCCACCTTTGCTCCTGTCATGGGAAATGAGGTGAGTTAGTGCAGTGGCGCTGTTTGCTTTATAAGTAAAAGCACATAATGCCTCTACTTTTTAGAGAAAAAAGAGAGTAAATTATGCATTAATTTTGGTTTCATTTTTCTACGTTTACACATTACGTGGTCATATTCGGTATTGTTGAAAATGGCCAGACTCTGACCTTTCTAATGACACTTCACTTGACCTAGTGTGAGATTAGAGACACAGGGTTCCAAAGGCCCCCAGCGGCGGTTTATGTTTTTGACGGAACAGTGTGTAATAATGCATTGTGCCACAGCCCTCACATTTGCTGGCGTCATGGGAAATGTGAAGGTAAGTGCAGCATCATTGTTCACTTTAGAATTGAAAAGTGATCAATAGTGCTGCATTTTAGGAAATAGATCATATCATTTTTTTTAATAAAACCTAGTCAGGTATGGTATCATTGGAAAGGTGATGCTCTGGCCTTTACAGCAATACCTCACTTGACCCTTTAAAGACCCCTGCATCTTCTCTATAGAGAATTCCCTGCGTGGGTGGGGGATGTTAGTCCCATTTCTGATGTCATCCCACCCATGTGCGATGATGTCAGTAAGTGGGATTAGGTCCCACAGGCCAGGCTGACATCCAAGATGTCTGCCACCTGCAGGAGAAGTCCACGATCGGTGCCGACCCGCGGAATGGTTTTTGCGGGCTCAAGGGGAAGCTGTCTTGGGTCCCACAACAATGACTGGGCCTGGGGTAACTGCCCCTTTTGCCCTGCATTAAAGATGGCCCTGACCACAGCCTCCCCTCTCTTCCAGCTTGCCCTGGCTATGGAAGTGACATGCTAGGAGGCGTGGCTCACTCCTACAGGGCCAGGGACACCCTGCATTTTGACTCCGGGAGGGGATCGCGGGCTCTGCATGATAGATGTGACCTGCGGGCATTGGCAGGCATGATAAGAGGGAGTTATTTTCCTCAATTTATGGGGCCTCCCCTAAGGGCCCGGGCCCCTGACTACAGCAATGGCTGCAATGCCCTGATGGCAGCCCTGTGTAAGGGCACACTGCAGAGAACTCAGGAGAGGTAGCATTATATTGGAAACAATCAGCTACACAACTTTTAACGCCCTCCTGGCTCCTGTGGGGAGGGGGTGCAAATAAATAAATTATTTTGTTTTCTGGGGTTTAATCTAAGAAAATCAGTTTTTTCTAGGTTTGGCAAATAAAGTATTTTTTTTCCCCTTCTCCCTTGGGATGGAGGGGCAGATAATCTTGAATGTACCTCAGATGGAGATTGTTTTCTGACACAGGCTGCAGTTTCCAACAGGCAGACTTACTAAGCCACCATTGCCGGTCGTTGCCTTCCAGCTTCCACTCTGAGGTTGTGACCTCAACAGAGGAGGCCACTGGGCACCATCTTGAAGGACCCGTGCGGAGCAGACATTCATTTTACAAACATAAATTAAAGGGATATGAATCCACCCCGTCCCCTTCAAGCAGATGACTGGCAGTACAGTTTGAATGTGACAGGGCCTTTAACGCGGCCTGTGCTTGGCAACGTTAAGGTCCTCTGTTATCTAGCACAAACAGATGTGCCGAGCCCTGGAAAAAAGCTAGGCAGCCGCGAGGCCTAGGTAGTACGAAGCTTAAGGCGGCCGCCTAGTTTGCCCAATTAAAGAGCCGCCACTGCTCGTGTCCTGAATTGCCCCTTTGTCTGTTTCTGGTCTTGCCCCGTCTCTATGTGTACAGCCCATTTCCTGCTTCACTCTTGTCCTATTGTTATATCCTGGTCTCTCTCAGTTTTGCCTCATTGCTCCAGTCCTGTTTGTTACGGATATTATTACCTGTCCTGCTGTGTTTATGTCTTGTGAGCTGCTCTAATAAAGCCCCTATTGAACCTCAGTACTATTCTATGACTCTATATTACTGCATTCTGGATTCAGACCCCCCCCCCCGTACACCTGAAACATGAAGAACCTGACACTGCAGAAGGACTATATATCCCATGTGTGGCCAACATATTCATAATTACAATGTCAGATGTAAATTTGAAATCATACTTACCTTTCCCAGTGGGGAAAGTTCTTAAGACATTGCCTTGTGAATGTCACAAGTCCTGTGGGACCTGGGAAGAAAAAGAAAGATAATAAATAACAATAATATAAATCAGGAGATGAAATGGTTATGTCCATGCATAAAACGTGGGTACTAGGAACAGAGCAGTGTAAGACTTACTTTTGCTTGTAACCCTTCGAAAGTAGCAGAAGAGTGTTTTCAACTTTTCAGCTTTCCTTGGATTTTTTCCTTCAAACAATCTACAATGTAAAATAAATAAATAAAAATCCAAATATATATCCGTTAACATGGGAAACAATATAAACAATAACTTTCAAATTATCAGTCCTACACAGAATGTCAAACTGTATTGCAGATGATACGTTGGAAAGAAGATAACTAAGCCCAAGATGACGGCATTCTTCTTCACTGCGGGCAGACGAGTTAGCCACCGGTGCTTCCCTAGTGGAGTCCCGGCACATGGCAATCCACGACTTGGATCACGCCCTTTGCGGCGCTTCCTCCCCACATGCTGACCCCGGACCAGATTTGGGTTTACTGCTCCGGCCTCGGGTCTGGCCAACAACAGAAGCTGCTGCCTTTCCCCCGGGAGAACTGCTACACCACGTGAAAGCTATGGCGAGACAGCACAACCTGGGAGGTGTTCCTACAAACCAGAGCACAAACTGTGACTGAACCCCAGGGCTACAGCTCCCGGAAGTGACAGATCGGTGGGGTTAAGCCTCGGCCCTACTGGCCTGTGCCCCCCACTTGTTTACAAAGTGCGCTGCTCTAAATTACCCGAAGATGGGCTTCAACGCGATTGATGGTCGGTAAAGCAATCCCCGTCTTTCAGGAACCTAAAATCTCCCCTGAAGCCCACAAGGTGAGACAGATTTTCTCATTAGGGGCCATTTTTTTTTAATGAAAGATTTTTATTTCAGAAAATACAATACATATAAAAGTAAGCATCAAGAGGAAGACGGTATTCAACAAAAATATGCAATAAGCATTTTAGAGTAAACATAGGATAAAAAAGAAGCAATATAGACTTTTGTAGACAATGGATCTCATCTGCAGTAAAAATCACATAGTAATAGACGGTATATATGTCCGTTTAAACCATTACTTTTCCAAATGTAGTGCTGATCCGATGGTGCAAGATGAATACTATATTATATGAAGCATGAGCGGCTATAAGGATTAAGAATAATCTTATTGTGGAGCGATAGAGCATATATATATAAAAGAAGACCAGAGAAATAAGCAAAGTAGTAGAGAAAGAGAAGATACGGAAACTGAAAAGTGAGGACAGTATAAAGATATAGAGGTGGAGAACACATGTGAGCGTCGGGAGAGGAAAGGGTAGGGCGAAACACAATGGAAGGTAATTGGTATGAAGTGTATAAAATGTGAATCAGAAGTCAGGAGACCGTAAGTGACTGCAAATCCTATGAGGTGCCGCCGCCCCCTCCAGGGAACCGACTCCGTCAGTAATCGTCAAGCTAGCATCGGACTCCTCCAGTGCCTTCCGAAAGTTCGTCGAGGAACAATAGACAGCCCAAAGAAACCATACTTTAGTGAAATGTTGTGCTGCTGCAGCCGGAGCTAACACAAGTTCCTCATTAGAGCATAATATTTCCATTTTATCAACCAACATTTTTAGTGAGGGTCTGGATGTGGACCTCCAGCAAAGAGGGATTAGCGTGCGGGCCACCAGAAGAATCCACAGCAGTTTTGAGTTCTTCATTGATTTAACCGAGAATGGAAGTTGAAGTAGAAGAAAAATGTTCGGTGTAAAATCAAGGTCCACATCCGTTATGTGGCTAATCAGGTCATGTACATCCCTCCAGTATGGTTCGAGAGCTGTACAATCCCACCAGATATGAAGGTAAGTGCCAACAAATGTGTTACACCTCCAGCATATTGGTGAAATCATTGCATCGAAAGTGGCCATCAGTGCCACTTATCTTATAAGACAATTCTTGTAATTTGGCTATCGGCGAACCTGATTGAGTCAGGGAGAGCGACTTTGTCCATGCTTCCTCAGAGATGGGGGCACCCAGTGTGCGTTCTCAATGTGCCACGAAATCCAGAGATTCAGTATCTACCCTCCGCAGTAATCCATAAAATGTGTGGATATGCTAAATGCCAGGTGTAATGCCCGCTGGCAAATGGATTCAAATGGTATAAACTGCCTAGTTAATGAGGCATTACCCGGTAACTTTTTGAGGAAAGATTTAATTTGGTGATCGTTAAAACAGATAGCAAAGGCGGGTTCCGGTTGATCTGGGGACTGAATAGGAATGAATGTACTGTCTCGGAGTACATGGTGTGCTCGAAGATTAGGAGTGTCAGTCAATCGTTCCACTAGCGAAGGTAGCATATGTAATGGGAGGTCCGGGTTATGTACGAGCGGTAATAGTGGTGAGGGATAGGTCGATAGAGATAATTTCGTTCTGATTTATGCCATATGTGCAGTGTGGATCCCACTGGTGAGGTTGTAGTCGTGAGCGATTTAGCCGCTGTCCAGGATAATTAAGGAAGAGCCCACAGCGGGCGGCCCATCAGTATCTCCTCCAAGTCAAGCCAACGTTGTTCGGGGGAACTGGCCATTAAATCAACAATCCTAGTTAAATGTGCTGCATAGTAATAGAGGCAGGTGTCAGGAAGAGTAAGTCCACCACATAAATACTCTACGCTTTGCAAACCGAAGTTAAGTCGGGGACGTCCATCTGGCCATATAAATTAAGAAAAAAGTCTGCGTACTGATTGATGAAAGGAACTCGGCAAAAAGAGTGGTAGGGTCTGGAACAAATACAGGAGTCTTGGTAGAAAATTCATCTTAAATCCCTCCAACTCGACCAGTCCATGATAAGTATTTACAGTTGTGTTCAAAATTATTCTACCCCCAATGCTGTAAAGGGTTTTAGGGAATTTAGTGTACATTTGTAATTGTATTAAGAATGAAATCATACAAGGACTTTTTAAAGAACCATATGCAACTAAAATGACATCAATTGGTTTTGTAATACTCGCCACCCAGGACATACTTGAAAACGAGAGAAATCTCAATGTATCCTTCCTGGTAAAATCCTTTCACAAATACAGTAGTAAATGTTTCTTTTGTGAATGCTTCATTGACACAATTATTCAACCCCTTAAAGACTACCACTCTGAAGAACAGAGGTTCATTCAAGTGTTTTCAATCAGGTATTGAAAACACCTGTGTATGTCACGGAGCAGCAATAAAGCATAATAAGCACCAATTAGGCAGCTTTAAAATGACTGTGATACTCAGCTCCTTCTAGACATTTACTGGTGTGGTTACAAACATGGTGAAGTCAAGAGAATGGTCCAGGAAGACCAGAGAAGAGGTGATTACTCTTCACAGGAAGGGCAATGGCTATAAGAAGATTGCAAAGATGTTAAACATACCAAGAGAGACCATAGGAAGCATCATTCGCAAATTCAAGGCAAAGGGCACTGTTGAAACGCTACCTGGTCGTGGCAGAAAGAAGATGCTGACTTTGACTGCTGTGCGCTACCTGAAGCGTAGAGTGGAGAAAAGTCCTCGTGTGACTGCTGAGGAACTGAGAAAAGATTTGTCAGATGTGGGTACTGAAGTTTCAGCTCAGACAATACGGTGCACATTGCGTAATGAAGGCCTCCATGCCAGAACTCCCAGGCGCACCCCCTGAACCACAGAAGTTTTGGGATAGTGTTCTGTGGACTGATGAAACAAAATTAGAACTGTTTGGACCCATGGATCAACGCTATGTTTGGAGGAGGAAGAACAAGGCCTATGAAGAAAAGAACACCTTGCCTACTGTGAAGCATGGCGGGGGGGTCAATCATGCTTTGGGGCTGTTTTGCTTCTGCAGGTACAGGGAAGCTTCAGCGTGTGCAAGGTACCATGAATTCTCTTCAGTACCAGGAGATATTGGATGACAATGTGATGCAGTCCGTCACAAACCTGAGGCTTGGGAGACGTTGGACCTTTCAACAGGACAATGATCCCAGGCATACCTCCAAGTCCACTAGAGCATGGTTGCAGATTAAAGGCTGGAACATTTTGGAGTGGCCATCACAGTCACCAGACTTAAATCCGATTGAGAACCTCTGGTGGGACTTAAAGAAAGCAGTTGCAGTGCGCAAGCCTAAGAATGTGACTGAACTGGAGGCTTTTGCCCATGACGAATGGGCGAAGATACCCGTAGATCGCTGCAAGACACTTGTGTCAAGCTATGCTTCACGTTTAAAAGCGGTTATAACTGTAAAAGGATGTTGTACTAAGATTGAATGTCACTTGGGGGTTGAATAAAACTGATAATGATGTGAGCACAGAAAAGACATTTGTGGTTATTTCATTATAAATGTTATGTTATATTTGTCTGACCTACACGTGCCTCTTTGATTTAATTGTAAGCAAGATGACTGAATGATCAAAATCAATGTCAAACTGGCCAAAACACTCAATTTCAGTGGGGGTTGAATAATTTTGAACACAACTGTAGGTGTCCACTTAATGTCTAATCTAAATGCTTCCAGGAGTGGTAAGTAATTAAGGGCCACAAGTTTCGTGAAGTCCGAAGATAGTTTAATCCCCAAATAGGTAAGGGAGGTGGAACACCAGCGAAACGGGTAACGTTCACTCAGAATTGTACGACAAGATCTCGGTAATGAGACAGCTAAAAGTTCCAACTTGTCGTTAATTAATCTTGAAACTCGATAACGCTCCATTGTTTTGTAATTCGCGTAGGACCTCCAGCATCGACTGGACCGGATCTGGTAATATGTACATCAGATAGTCAGGGTATGCTGAGACCTTATGCTTCATATGCATTCCCGGTATCCCTTTATCAATGGATTCTGTCTGATCAAGGCTAATAATGGCTCCAAACTAAGGGCGAAGAGTAGTGGAGATAACGGACACCCTTGTCGCGTTCCATTAAGGATCGAGAACGGGTGCGTCAGTGCTCCTTTTACTTTGACCCTCGCTGACGGAGCTGAGTAGAGGACTCTGATCCACCTTAAATAGATCTCTAACCCAAACCGCTTTAGAGTTTGGAACATAAAGGGCCAGAGTACTCTATCAAAGGCTTTTTCATCATCGGTCGATAAGAGTAATAGCGGAGTAGCTGAACGTTTGGAGTTTGCCAAGGCGTTCAATACCCTGGTGGTTGCGTCTCTGGCTTCCCTACCAGGTATAAAGCCGACCTGTTCCGGATCTACAAGCTGCGGCAAGAAGCGTTGTAGCTGGGTGGCCAATATACGTGCTAATAATAATGTCATTATTCAGAAGCGATATGGGCGTATAATTACCACAAGATGGGAGATCTTTCCCAGGCTTTGTTATCAGCGAGACCGTCGCCAGCAGTGAATGGGCGTGAATGGTAGCCCCCTCCCACATAGCTCCAAACAATTCAACAAGAACTGGGAGCAGCTCCTTTGTGCATTTCTTGTAGTATTCAGTTGGTAAGCCGTCGGGGCCGGGCCTTTTCCCGTTTTTGGAGGATTTCAATGCAGCTAAAATTTCGTCCGATGTGATTTCCGTATTTAAGGATTCTTGGTCTAGGGGACCAAGAGAGCGCTTTACTGTTTGAGCTAAGTAAGAATCTATATGGTCCATGGTCGGTGTCCCATCCGCTTCCAGGTTATATAGATCTTTAAAATATTTAAGAAAGGCTCCCGATACGTCTTGCGAGGCAGTCGAGATAGATCCTGTCTCAGGTCTGATCTTAGGAATGTAGGATTCAGTACGTCTGTTGCGCAGTACTCTCGCCAGTAGGCGACCCGGTTTGTTTTCATGGAGAGCTTAGAAAGATCTGGTCCGCAAAGCTTGGAATCAAATGGATGCGTTATAAATTTTGTTAAGATTTTGCCGTGCCAACAGTAGACGATGATAAACAGCAGGTTCATTAGAAGCAATATGCTCTAGTTCTAGTGCCCCAATTTCCATGCGGAGAGTCTAACTCTTCATTCTGGGATTTTTTACGAGCTGTGGCCTTACTTATGAGGAATCCCCTGACAACTGATTTGTGTGCTTCCCATAACACTGGAATGGGCATGTCCAGCTGTTGGTTGTCGGCAAAAAAGTTTTCCAGTGTGGAGTGTAATTCTCCCAGTATCATGGGGACATCCAGGAGGGATAGATTAAGCCACCTCTGTCGTTCACGCGGGACAAAAAGTGGTGACTGAAGCGTGATGTTAAGTGGTGCGTGATCTGATAATGTAGTTGCAGTGATGTCTGCTGATGTAGGTAAGGTCAAATTATGGTAGTGCATGAAGAAGTAGTCAATTTGTGTATGCACAGCATGTACCGGTGAGTAAAAAAAGAGTAATCCTGCTCCGCGGAATGAAGTGCCCTCCATACGTCTACAAACTGGTGGTCCTGTAAGGAGTGTCTAACGCTACGGAGGACATGTGAAGGGGATGCCGTAGTTCCGGTAGAGGAGTCTACCTGTGGGTCCATCACCACATTGAAATCTCCAGCCAATATGGTGATGCCCTGTTCAAATGACTCCAAGCTTCTGAGTATCCGCACAAGACAAGAGTGCTGTTTTCTATTTGGTAAGTAAACAGATGCGAAGGTATATATAGTAACAAGGATGGTCCCTCGTACAAAAAGGTACCTCCCTCCTTAGTCTACCATTGTTGCATCAACAATAAAAGGCACCTCTTTAGAAATCAAGATCACTACTCCGCGTGATTTGCTCAACAAAACGTTACTAAAGAAGGCCACTGGAAAATTTATGTCGCCTAATGGTGGGGCAGATCCGGCTCAAAAATGGGTCTCCTGGAGGAAGGCGACGGATGTCCTCGCGGATCGTAGGTCCCTCAATAGTCGGGTTCTCTTTTCTGGAACATTAAGGCCTCGAACATTAAGGCAGCGCATCTGCAACTCCTGGGGTATAAACGGGGAGTCCAGACAGGGCATTTTGGGCAAGCAGCAGTATGCAAATGTGGAATACCTATCACCTGCTTATATATGGAAGGGGTAGGGAGTTAACATACACAATGGGAGGGATTTTGGTGAGGTGGGGTAAGAGGTGCAAAGTAATATGTGAACAAAGGATAAGGAGGGATAAGAGGAGAGTGGTAGGAAAGAGAGAAGCTACAGTGAAAGGCAAAGAAATGTATGCCAAGGAGGTCAAACTGAAGAACGTAAAGATCAAAGAAGACCGTAAAGTCAATAGAGAAAGGGCACAAAGTGCACCCGTAGTGGGTTCTCCCTCTACTACTAGGTTCAGAGTCCGAGTATGGGGTCCACCAGTGGGAGAGATTGCACTAAACCTCGTGGGGTGTGAACAATTTTAGTCAGGTATCAAATGAGCACTACTAAAGGAACGTCCGTGAGAAGGAGAGATATCAAATCACAATATTATCCAGCATTTCCATCAAGCTACCGGACCCACAATACCGATGTTAAGAGCGACAGGTCATCTAGTGACTAAAGCAAATGAGGACCAGAGAGTACTATTTAATATCCCAGATATAAGATGGAGTAATGGACCAGGGGACATACAGGGCCGGCCCGACAATGGAGCAGGGTGGAGCGCTTGCACCGAAAAATTTAGGGCGGCAAATTTTTGCGCTGACGCTGCACTATTTTTTCATCAGCGCCAGCTGCAGCATCTAAATTGAAGGCGGGCGGATGGGAGCAGTGAGTGACGCTGACCGCACCTACAGGCTTGCATCTAGATGGGCCAGCGCGTGATTGAGACACGTGTCGTGTGGGCGGCGGATCCTCAGCCTGCAGGAGCTTGTTACGGTCCCTCCTCCGGCTCCCGCTGTGCCCTGGAAACAGACACGCCACTAGGTATGTGCCTGCCTGTCCCAGACATCACCAGGAGCCTCCAGCGCCGCTGCCCCACTCCGATCACCAAGAGCACTTGCAGACAGGAACTCGAAGATTTAAGATCCTTGGTATCTCCAGAGACTAACGAGTTCTAATCTGCAGAGAGTGAAAATCTCACGGCAAGTTACTACTCAGAAGTAATTTGCCGTGGGAGTTTTAGTCTCTCGGGATTAGAACTCATTGAAGTCGTTGCTGGGCACTGTGGACATGGTGCAGGGGGGTGAGTGTACATCTCTCTCCCAGGGGATGCGGAGCGGAGGAGGCTGTGGGAGCTCTGTGCAAGATTCCCTGCTGCTTGGAGCCTTTCTGGGGCAATGGGTGTTGTAAAAATTGTATTTATTTTTTAAAGGGGATCAAATGGCAATGAGGTCCAAAACCCCCCCAACCCTTATTAACCTTATGCTGAGATTCTTACATACATTGTCTACTGGTCATCCAATTTATTATGCATAGTTACTGTAATATCTTCATATGACTAAATTATTAAGCACACATTGCGGTCATAGAACCATTGTGCTCCTGCTGTGGCCTCAATCAACCTTAATCAGCTGACGGGGGGGAGGAGAGATAAGAGGCCTCTTATTTCCTTTTTCAATGTACAACATGAGGACCTCTGAGGACGCTTTTTTTTCCTGAAACCTGCTGCTCAGCAGTGTATTGTGTGAATGTGATAGGCTGGGCTGCTACAGCACCTCACATTCCTGTATAAACACACAGGGCTGCTGCAGCACCTCACCCTGTATAAACACACAGGGCTGCTGCTGTAGCACCTCACCCTGTATAAACACGCAGGGCTGCTGCTGTAGCATCTTGCGTACCCTGTATAACCACATACATTTAATGGTTTTTGTGTTGGATTCTGTGATACAAAAATATGCACTGTACATTACTGAGTTTTATTGCAGTGAATTTTGTGATACGCTCATACCCACTGCATATTACTGAGTTTTATTGCTGTGGGGCTCTGTGATACGCTCATACATGCACGTTTTTTTTTCTTGGGGGGCAGCATTTCATCCACCGCTCCAGGCAGCACAGTGGCTTGGGCCGGCCCTGGGGACATATATGCGGTATCAGGTAAGGGGACGGCAGAGTTATCGGTAACTCATATGTAAGTTAAATGCTCAGATTAGGGACGGGAGTAGGCAGAATGGGGGGGTAATGCAAGGGGCGGATATGGTAACAGGATATGTATATATGGCGACCTTGTATGCAAGAGAGAAACAGAAGTAAATATTGGGGAAACATAAGGGCAAGCTATATAAGAATACGGGGAGCGATTACGTAATATTTAAGGAACAACAACATATTTGCTACCCTTGGCCATCGAATAGACCCTAAACTAATCCCTCAATCTTCCTAAATCCCACCGCCTCCTATAAACACATACCCAAGTCCTGTTTGAGCTCCCAAGTTGACACTCTACAACTTCAAGTAAAAGGGCTGATTTAAGAGGGTTCCTCGGGTGTATCTCAAATCGCCCCCGGAGTTCGTTGCTACATAAGAAAATATATACGTACCTCTATAGAAGTATTATTATATGTCAGTAACTTAGCTAATTAAACATTCTAAACAAATCATTTAAACATTACTATGCACTCGGTACCATTGAACCCGGATTTTGATACGCCTATGTCCTAAAAGAGTCACGAGTCCACATTCCGTGACTCCAAATATGCACAATTTTAGGCTCGTCAGCTGTGACTGGATGCCTCTCTGGAGCACCCTCCAACAGGTGTCTTGCAATCTTCAAAAATGTCCCAACGAGTTAAAGCGGTTAGATAGTTCCGCTATCAATAGTCAGCCAAGACAAAGGGGATCATCCACTTCCGACCCACCAGGTGTAATCTACTATCCCACAGTGTACAAATTTGTGTAAGGTACAGAGCAGAAGCTCAGGCAGTAGAGGAGGAAAGTGGTTGTGAGCAGACTAATGGCAGGGTATTACTTGAACGTACCCGCCTTGGTAAGAGTTGTGGGCGCGGTGGGTCTTTCAGAGGTAGTGCCGTAGAAGTCTGCAAAGAAGTGTGTTCCCAATCCGGGATCTCGGTGTCTGGTAGTCCAAGTGTCGTTAAAAATGGTGCTACATCCGTTGGCGAGCGAATCGTGTGAATCAAATTGTTCTTGCACACATACAAGGAAAATGGAAACCCCCAGCGATATGGTACTTGTGCCTCCTGCAATAATCTAGTGATGGGACGTAGGGCGCGCCGTGCCGCTAGCGTATGGGGAGAAAGATGCTGGAATAATTCAAAGGTCTCTCCTGCAAACTTCCACTGTCTGCGTGTGCGGGTGCTCTGCATTATAGCTTCCTTGAGGGTGAAATTGGATAGATGACAAATTATATCCCTCGGAGGTGCTGAGGGGGTCGGGGCCCTGGGCCAGAGAGCTCTGTGTGCCCTGTCGTTGGCTGCACGTGGTAGGGGGGGCCATCTAATATATGCGCAAAGGCACTGATGAGGAAGGCCTTAACTTCTGTAATGTCTTCGCTCACCCCTCTCACCCTTATGTTATGTCTCGTGACCTGTTCTCTAGGTCATCAAGCCTGAGATGGAGGTCTGAGAATCTCTGTTCAGCTACCGTATCCTTGCTGGGGGAGCCGGTCTGTAAGGCTGCTGCTCCTTCCTCTAATTGCACCACCCGCGTTTCAATGGCAGTAAGGTCAGCACGTACCTCAGCTATCTCCTTTCCCGAAGGATATCTGCAGCTGGTCTAACATGTCTTTAAAGTCCGAGCGAGTGGGGAGTTCCGCCCAAGTAGGCAGGTCTGCAATCAAGTTCTCCAGGCGCTGCATCGCCGAGTGACCTCCTGTGGATGATGCCTCAGAGAGCAGCTGCAATCTTAGGGATGCCTTTTTTCCTAGGCCGAGATTGTGGTGTGTTAAAGTAGGCTGAAATATCTCTCGTTGGGGTACTGCTAGTAGTTGAGGGCTGTTGTCTGGTCGTCCTGCGTTGCGAAGAGCGGACCATAGCCACTAGAAAGCTAATAAAAACAGATTTAATCGGCAGATGTGTCAGGAGCTCTTGTATTATGCTGCCATCTCCATCTTCAGCCTGGCCACTGAAAGGTATTTTAAATATGATAGCTAATTCACTGTATACATATTTCTATATTCTTGTAATATTTGATAGCTATATAAATATATAGGGCCTGAATGACTGTCCAGCAAATACGTAATATTGTTCATTGAGATAATGCTGAGTTTGGTCTTTCTCTTGGCTTCCTGTTTTTTACCGATGAGGGAAGATTTTCTATTCAGCCCTACTTCCTCTTGAAACTAGTCAAGAAGGCTGGCCGAGAGGAAGGGAGGGATACAGATGTTTATTGTTAATACATCCTATGGCACACATACTTGCCAAAAGCAGGATATAGCTGTGACGTCTAATTTAGCCTAGCCTACTGGGCAAGGACAGGAAATGTTTGTGTAAGTCTAGGTTACTGCCCAAAGTAGAAAAAACATGTTTTTATCTTGTCAATAGTTTGATAGATGTGAAATGGGCTGTATCGCTTTTTTCTATATTACTGACGTATTGATTCTTTATTGTCTTGTAATCCATGAATTTGTGACACTCCCATTTTAACAAAACTGATTCTTCTGTTTGAAACCTGCCAGAATAATACGAACTATCCAAGACAGAA
The DNA here is from genome assembly GCA_009667805.1 of Leptobrachium leishanense. Classification (NCBI taxonomy): domain Eukaryota; kingdom Metazoa; phylum Chordata; class Amphibia; order Anura; family Megophryidae; genus Leptobrachium; species Leptobrachium leishanense. Next base: position 116,823,193 of record CM019068.1, read on the forward strand.
TTTGTGTCTGGTCTTTAGTCTCACTTGAGTTCTGTTTCCTGTATGATCTCTGGGTCTGAAGACAAAGCAGCTCTCTCCTTCATTGCGGGAGCTTGGCCATTCCTGTGATGCTTTTGCAGAATACATTTGAATTTGGTATCAGAAGTGCGGATTTGAACTAAATCAACTTGTCGTGGTGAGTATGGGTTTACATATTTATTTTATTAATATTTATTGAACCTAATATTCATCATAGGCAACTTGCTTGTTCAAATTTTCAAACTCGCATTATTTGATTTGATAGTGCAAGAGCTTCTTTTGAATGATACGAATGATTTGAGTAATGTGAAAAATAGGATTTTTTACAATCGGTCTGGGTAAATTGTATAGTGATCCTTTCTCTTTGTTTCCTGCAATCGTTTGAGTCCCCGAAAAGAGAGACTTGCGTGAATTTTGTGTTGTAAAGAGTATTATATTGTAAAGATTAATACCTTTAAGTTTCCTGAACCTGGGAATTGGGTCCCTCTTTACCTGACCACTTGTTATTTCCTATTTGTGCGTGTTCTCCCTGATAGTGTAGTTAAAAAGATTTTTAAATAGAATGGAGATTGCTGTTTTGTGATTTGGCTCAGTGAGAATAAAGGAAACTGCACATTTTTGCGACCCTTTCCATTTCACCCTTTTAATTGTGCTGACCCCCTCCACCGCGCCTTTTTTTTTCCGATATGGGTGCCAAAAAATCCTCCCATATAGATCCAAAAACAACGGGCAAATTAGATAAGCACTTCAATAAGAAGTTAATACCCCAAAACGGCCCTGCTGAAACACCCGCCGATTTTGTACAACGTGTTGCTGGTGGATATTTCACCACGCCCTTTATAGATTGTCTTGCTGGTTGGACTACAGCCATGCATTCTTTTGATCCATTCCCAAATTCAGGAAGCTTCTCTTCCTATCCATGATAAAAAAAATCATATATTTCCTATCCCAATTTGGGTCAGGTTGGAAATATGGGAAAGCTTTTTGGTCGCAAAAAGCTTTCTGCGACCAAAAAGCTTTCCCATATTTCCAACCTGACCCAAATTGGGATAGGAAATATATGAAAAAATGTGGAAAAGTGTGGATTCACTTGTCCTCTTCATATAACCCCATTTCTAAAACTCCTAAAGATGTATCTTGGTCCATAGATAGTCCCCCACCTTACAATTCCCCTCCTCCTGCCCTGTCACAACCTACTCCAAAACATTCTTCCCTTTATCCCAGCCTTGACCCTAAGACTTTGGCAGCTGTGATAACAAATATTGAAACCACTACTAATCCCCTGCCTTCCCCCGAAACACTAACACAAAATATAGGTGTCTTAGGTGCTATCGTAGGAGTACCCCATGTTGAAACAGAATCTGACACAGAACAAGATGAAACCCTTGAATCCAGCACATACAGTCAGGTCCAGAAATATTGGGACATCAACACAATTCTAACATCGTTGGCTCTATACACCACCACAATGGAGTTGGAATGAAACAAACACAATGTTCTTTAACTGCAGACTGTCAGCTTTAATTTGAGGGTATGTACATCCAACTCAGGTGAACGGTGTAGGACTTACAGCAGTTTGCAGATGTGCCTCCCACTTAAGGGACCAAAAGTAATGAGACAGAATAATAATCATAAATCAAACTTTCCCTTCTTAGTAAAGAGGCCATATTGGATTTAATACTCACAAATGGAGGTTTGGTATCAGACGTTGTAGGTGAAAATTTGGGATCTAGTGATCACCAGTCAGTGTGGTTTAATATAAGAACAGAGATGGAGCCGCACCACACAAAAACAAAAGTTTTAGACTTTAAAAAAAAAAGATTTTTCTAAAATGAGATTTTGTGTGAATGAGTCATTATCAGACTGGAGGATTTTAAAGGGAGTCCAGGAGAAATGGGATTATTTAAAGGAAGCATTATTGAAGGCCACAGGCAATTGCATTCGGCTTGTTAGCAAAAACTAAAAAGGGAAGAAACCACTGTGGTACTCTGCAGAAGTGGCCAAAATAGTGAAGGACAAGAAGATAGCATTCAATAATTATAATAAAACTCAGGCAAACCTATAAAATTAGGCAGGAAGAGGCAAAGCAATTTATAAGAACTTCCAAAGCACACGCAGAAGAGAAAATAGCTCAGTCAGTAAAAAAGGGGGACAAAACATTTTTTAGATACATAAATGAGAAAAGAAAAGTAAAACAAGGATTAGATAGATTAAAAACAAAGGAAGGAAGGTATGTAGAAGAGGATAAAAGTCTCGCTGACTGCCTCAATGAATATTTTTGTTCAGTCTTTGCAGAAGAAAAGGAAGGAAAGGGACCTCAGTTAGGAGGAAACACTAACGAGACATTTACATACGAGTTTACAGAGGAGGAGCGGTCTAAAGTAAAAGACAAATAAGTCAATGGGGCCTGATGGGATCCACCCTAAATTATTAAAAGAGCTCAGTGATGTAATAGCAAAACCGTTAACAGATTTATTTAACCAATCCTTGTTAACAGGAGTCGTCCCAGAAGACTGGAAATTAGCAAATGTTGCGCCCATTTACAAGAAGGGTAGTAGGGAGGAATCGGGGAACTATAGGCCAGTTAGTCTTACGTCAGTAGTGGGGAAATTTATGGAAACCATGTGAAAGGAAAGGATTGTTGAAGATCTAAAAACACATAGATTACAGGATCAGAAACAACATGGGTTTACCTCAGGGATATCATGCCAAACTAATCTTATTGATTTGTTTGATTGGGTAACAAAAATAATAGACACAGGTGGTGCAGTAGACATTGCTTATTTCGATTTCAGTAAGGCTTTTGATACTGTTCCGCATTAAAGGCTTATCAATAAATTGCAATCTTTGAGCTTGGATTCCAATATTGTTGAATGGATTAGGCAGTGGCTGAGTGACAGGCAACAGAGGGTTGTGGTAAATAGAGTTTATTCGGCGCAAGGTCTTGTTACCAGTGGGGTACCTCAGGGGTCAGTACTTGGACCCATTCTCTTTAATATTTTTATTAGTGATATTGCAGAAGGTATTAATGGAAAAGTATGTATTTTTGCTGATGACACAAAGATTTGCAACAGGGTTGACGTTCCTGGAGGGATCAGCCAAATGACAAATGATTTAGGTAAACTAAAAAATGGTCGGAGCTGTGGCAATTGAGTTTTAATGTGGATAAGTGCAAGATAATGCACCTGGGACGTAAAAACCCAAGGGCTGAATATAGAATATTTGATACAGTCCTAACCTCAACATCTGAGGAAAGGGATTTAGGGGTTATTATTTCAGAGGATCTAAGGGTAAGTAGTCAATGTAATAGTTCAGAGAAGGGCTACTAAAATGGTGTACGGCTTGAAGGAGAAAAGTTACCAGGAAAGGCTTAATGATCTTAACATGTATAGCTTGGAAACAAGACGAGACAGAGGAGATATGATAGAAACTAGGGATGCACCGATACCACTTTTTTAAGACCGAGTACCGATACTTTTTAAAAGTACTCACCGATACGATACTTTTCTTTAATGTCATGTGACGCTTTCCAATAAGAACAGACCATATAAAAATGCCCCAGCTCACATGTATATCCCCCCGATATATATATATATATATATATATATATATATATTCGTACTGCCCCAGCTCATGGATTTGCCCCAGCTCACACATGGATATGCCCCAGCTCACACATGGATTTGCCCCAGCTCACACATGGATTTGCCCCAGCTCAGACGTGGATTTGCCTCAGCTCACACATGGATATGCCCCAGCTCACACGTGGATACGCCCCAGCTCACACGTGGATATGCCCCAGCTCACACGTGGATATGCCCCAGCTCACACATGGATTTGCCCAAGCTCACACGTGGATTTGCCTCAGCTCACACGTGGATATGCCCCAGCTCACACGTGGATATGCCCCAGCTCACACGTGGATATGCCCCAGCTCACACGTGGATATGCCCCAGCTCACACATGGATTTGCCCAAGCTCACACATGGATATGCCCCAGCTCATGGATATGCCCCAGCTCACACATGGATTTGCCCCAGCTCATGGATATGCCCCAGCTCATGGATTTGCCCCAGCTCATGGATATGCCCCAGCTCACACATGGATTTGCCCCAGCTCACACATGGATACTGCCCCATCTCACACATGGATACTGCCCCATCTCACACATGGATATTGCCCCGGCTCACACATGGATATGCCCCCACAGCTCACACATGGGTATGCCCCCCAGCTCATGGATATGCCCCCACAGCTCACACATGGGTATGCCCCCCAGCTCATGGGTATGCCCCCCAGCTCATGGATATGCCCCCACAGCTCACACATGGGTATGCCCCCAGCTCATGGATATGCCCCCACAGCTCACACATGGGTATGCCCCCCAGCTCATGGGTATGCCCCCAGCTCATGGGTATGCCCCCAGCTCATGGATATGCCCCCATAGCTCACACATGGGTATGCCCCCAGCTCATGGATATGCCCACAGCTCACACATGGGTATGCCCCCCAACTCATGGATATGCCCCACAGCTCACACATGGGTATGCCCCCCAGCTCATGGATATGCCCCCACAGCTCACACATGGGTATGCCCCCAGCTCATGGATATGCCCACAGCTCACACATGGGTATGCCCCCCAGCTCACACATGGGTATGCCCCCAGCTCATGGATATGCCCCCACAGCTCACACATGGGTATGCCCCCGCTCATGGATATGCCCCCACAGCTCACACATGGGTATGCCCCCAGCTCATGGGTATGCCCCCCAGCTCATGGATATGCCCCACAGCTCACACATGGGTATGCCCCCCAACTCATGGATATGCCCCCACAGCTCACACATGGGTATGCCCCCCGCTCATGGATATGCACCCACAGCTCACACATGGGTATGCCCCCAGCTCATGGATATGCCCCACAGCTCACACATGGGTATGCCCCCCAGCTCATGGATCCCCCCCGCGACGATACTTATCTTCCTGGGCGCCACCGGGAATGTCTCCGCACGTGCGCTCGTTGGAAGGACCCCAGCCGCGATCACATGGTCCCACGTGGTCGTGGCTGGGGTCCTTCCAATGAGCGCACGCGCGGAGACATTCCCGGCGGCGCCCAGGAAGGTAAGTATTGCGGTGAGCAGCTCCAGGGGCGGCTGTCCGAATGCCGATAGAGCATTCGGACAGCCGCCGCAGCCCCTCGGATGCCGGCAAGCTGGCTCAATGCCGGCTTCCGGTATCGGGAAAAATATCGGGGGGTACTGCACGAGTACCAAGTACTCCTGCAGTACCCAGTATCGGCCCCGATACTAGTATCGGTGCAACCCTAATAGAAACATTTAAATACGTAAAGAGAATCCACAAGGTAGAGGAAGGGAGTATATTTAAAAGGAAACAAAGTAGCAAAACAAAAGGACATAGTCTTAGATTAAAGGGGCAAAGGTTTAAAAGGAACATCAGCAAGCATTATTTTACTGAGAGGGTGGTGGATACATGGAACAGCCTTCCAGTTGAAGTGGTAGAGGCCAAAACAGTAATTGAATTTAAGCAGGCATGGGATAGGCATAAGGCTATCCTAAACAAAAAATAAATCCAGCTAAAGTATCCATAGATTGGGCAGACTAGATGGGCCGAAAGGTTCTTATCTCCCGACATTTTTCTATGTTTCTACTACTTGGTTGCAAATCCTTTGCAGTCAATCACAGCCTGAAGTCTGGAACGCATAGACATCACCAGATGCTGGGTTTCATCCCTGGTGATGCTCTACCAGGCCTCTACTGGAACTGCCTTCAGTTCCTGCTTGTTCTTGGGTCATTTTCCCTTCAGTTTTGTCTTCAGCAAGTGAAATGCATGCTGAATGGGATTCAGGTCAGGTGATTGACTTGGCCATTGCATAACATTCCACTTCTGTCCCTTCAAAAACTCTGATTGCTTTTGCAGTATGCTTTGAGTCATTGTCCATCTGTGAAGCGCCGTCCAATGAGTTCTGCAGCATTTGGCTGAATGTGAGCAGATAATATTGCCCGAAACACTTCAGAACTCATCCTGCTGCTTTTCTCAGCAGTCACATCATCAATAAATACAAGAGAACTAGTTCCATTGGCAGCCACACACGCCCACGCCATGACACTACCACCACCATGCTTCACTGATGAGTGGTATGCTTAGGATCATGAGCAGTTCCTTTCCTTCTCCATACACTTCTCTTCCCATCACTCTGGTACAAGTTGATCTTTGTCTCATCTGTTCATAGGATCTTGTTTCAGAACTGTGAAGGCTTTGTTAGGTGTTGTTTGGCAAACTCTAATCTGGCCTTCCTGTTTTTGAGTTTTATCAATGGTTTGCATCTTGTGTTGAAGCCTCTGTATTCACTCTGGTGAAGTCTTCTCTTGATTGTTGACTTTGACACACATACACCTACCTCCTGGAGAGTGTTCTTGATCTGGCCAACTGTTATGAAGGGTGTTTTCTTCACCAGGGAAATAATTCTTCGGTCATCCACCACAGTGTTTTCTTTTTTTATTATTATTATTATTATTATTCTTTATTTATAAAGTGCCAGCATATTCCGCAGCGCTGTACAATAAGCACAGCATAGACAGGGTTACAATACATTGAACAACATTTGACAAACAGTACAAGAGGAGATGAGGGCCCTATTCCCGTAGGAACTCACAATCTAGGAGGGTTGGGGTTGGAAACAGGAGGAGAGGACTGTAAGGTGAGAGTGATTGATGGTTGCATCAGTGAGTTGGGTGGTAGGCTTCCCTAAATAGGAATGTTTTCAGGGAGCGTTTGAAGGAAGAGAAGTTAGGGGAAAGTCTGACAGTACGAGGGAGAGCGTTCCAGAGAGTGGGGGCTGCGCGTGAGAAATCCTGCAGTCTATCATGGGAAGAGGTGATGCGGGGAGAAGCTAGGCGCAGGTCACTGTTTGACCTTAGGAGCGGGCTGGGGTGTATTTGGTGATTAGTGAGGACAGGTAGTGGGGAGCTGAGTTAGTGAGGGTTTTGTAGGTAAGGATAAGGATTTTGAACTTAATTCTGCAGTGGATGGGGAGCCAATGAAGGGACTCGCAGAGGGGAGCGGCAGAGACAGAGCGGCGGGTGAGGTGAATTAGCCTGGCGGAGGCGTTCAGGATGGATTGTAGGGGGGGGAGAGGCGGGACAGAGGGAGGCCAGATAAGAGATTATTGCAATAGTCGAGTCGGGAGATTACCAGGGCGTGTAGGAGTTGTTTTGTGGTGACAGCGGTAAGAAATGGCCGATATGAATCGCCCTCAGGATGCAGATGGCTCCCATAAAGGGCATTGTCCACAGGGTGATTGAAAAGTAACTCCCTATTTTAAATGGATGCTCAAAGAAGCGGTTTTGTAGAGTAAACTTGTTGCTTCAACCAACCCCAAAGAAAAAAGTCGCAGGGTGTTAAATCAGGGCTTCTGGCCGGCCACTCATGTGGACCACGTCGACCCAACCATCTCCCAGGAAAATGTTCATTCAGCCATTCATGAATAATAATAGCAAAATGTGGAGGAGCACCATCTTGCATAAAAATCAAGTCTTCAATATTCTCCCAGGTATTGACAACTGGCCAGATTTCATCTTGCAGCATAGTGAGATACCTTTTGGCATTCATGGTATCGTAAAAGATAAAAGGATCCACAATCCTATATGAAGTCATTCCACACCATACCGTTATTTTAGGTTGATTCTGAAATTTGAGAATACGAGGGATCTTCTCCTGCCCAGTAATGACAGTTGTGACGGTTCACAAACCCACCAATGTGAAATACTGCTTCATCACTCCAAAGGATATTTTTAAAAAGATATGGCCAATCTTCATACCAAGCCAACATCATCTCCGCAAACTCCATACAAATGTTGCAGTCTTCGGCAGAGAGTGCTTGACAGTAATGCGGCTTCTAGACATGTGCACAGCACAAAATTTCGTTTTGAACTAATGGATTAGTACTAAAATGCAATTTATTTAGTTGCTAAAGAAATTCGTTTTCAGTTCTTTAGTATGAAAACTAATTTCGTTCATCCGAAAACCAGTGGATACAATTACTATTGTTGTGGTGGCTCCTCAGAGGGCTGAGATCGCTGCTTGTTACAGTATCTCTCACTCTCAGCACAATGTGGCCATATTACATACTTGGTGCTAACTTAACCAGAGCTGTTGTAAACCTCCCAGAGCCATTATAGCCTGTGGAGGTTTTCAGTTTACAACAGGTTAGTTAGCACCAACATTGTAATACTGCCCCGTGTCAGGCAAAGCTGTTACAGTAACTGACTGCTGCTCATCACAGCGCTCAGAGTTTCTGTAAAACTAGTAAATAATATTTTTATATGTAAGAGGTTAGAACAATATTATTTCCTTGTTTTACTGAAACTCTGAGCGCTGTTACAGTCAGTTACTGTAACAACTGAGCCTGATACATTGTACTGAGATATAATGTAACAAGCAGCCGATCTCAGCGCTCACAGCCACTGTATTTAAAGGGCTAAAAAAAAAGGCTCCTCTCTGTATAATGTTTAGAACATCCTCCTGCATTAATTAATACCCTCTTTGTATAATGTAGATAACATCCTCCTGCATTAATGTCCCTCTCTGTATAGAACATTCTCCTCAATTTATACCTTTCTCTGTATAATGTATATAACATCCTCCTGCATTAATACCCCTCTCTGTATAATGTATAGAACATACTCCTGCATTAATTAATGCCACTCTCTGTATAGAACATCCTACTACATTGGCATGTGGAGGGTGCAGAACTTCGGATGTTGCGATGTTGCGCTCTTCATTGCTGGTCTCCTTCACTCATCAATGTAATATCACAAAAAGGACTGAAACTAAAATGTAGTGCATTTTATTTTAGTTTCTTTCGTTTTTTGTACTGAGCAGTTTCGTTTCTCTTGAGTCATACTAAAACTAAATTATCCCAAAATTCGGACTAAATCGTTTTAGTACTAAAACGAATGCACATGTCTAGCGGCTTCCAAGTATGCCATTTAAGCTGCACAGTTAAGCTGCACTGCAAGAGAGGCCACTTTCCCTTGCTGCTTGTCGAATGGACTTTTTTGGACTCCGTGAACATTTCTTGACCTGTTCTCACTACCTCAGGGTCACTGGCATTGGAAGGGCGACCTCTTCATTGAGCATCCATTTAAAATAGGGAGTTACTTTTCAATTACCCTGTATATAAAGAAGCAAAAAATACATATATTGGTGCAGTGAGTAACAATCAATGTATTAATTTTAAATAGCATATAGTTTTTCCACTCACAAATCTAGAGCCCTATCACTGGCTCAGCGCACCTGGGTATATTTCATGATTTTTCCAAGGCAACCCACACCTCATTAACCTCCCTGGCGGTCTATTTATTGTGAAATTTCTTGGATGAAAGTGGTCAGTTTTTTTTTTTGCCCCCCAGCGGCATCCCGAGTGTGGCTCGGGGTTAAATTCCTATGTTGGAAGCGATAACCCCAAGCAACACTCAGGATGCCGCTGGATACATCACTTCTCCCTGCGCTCCTTCGATGTCCCCCGCAGCCTCCTCCGGCGATCGCAACCTTATTACTTCCTGGTTCCCTCCTCGCGAGACGGAATCCAGGAAGTATGAGGTTGCGATCGCCGGAGGAGACTGCAGAGATAATCGAGGGAGAGGTAATGTATACAGCCCAAGTGTGTCTCGGGGTTACCGCTCTCAGCGGTGAAATTTAACCCCGAGACACACTCGGGAACACTGCCAGGAAGGTTAAAACAGTCTCTCGCCGCAACGATGAATATAAAAAGGAAGGTGAAAAGAGAATCTCCTTGTGCAGATCTGATACATATGATATACCAACAATTTTCAACTAACAATTGGTGGAGCTTAACCAAGCTCGAGATATAGCGCCTACGGATTTGTTGAGTAGGTCAGATTAAAAAAAAACTCCACAATAGTAGGGACTTGATCTTGAAAAAATATTTATTTAAAATAAATTTTAAAACAAATTAAAATCAAAGCTGTATTAACATCCAGCAAGGCTGTGCAGATGACCAGGACGCGTTTCGCCACGTAAAACGGCTTCATCAGCTGGTTTACAGGCTAATGACTTTGTGTGTACATTTATAGTCCCCATAATTCAAGATAAATGTCCCCCACATGTCGTTAATCCGTAATTGGCGTGCGTTACATGCCTCCGTTTGGGACCTCCGCATGTCACGGTGGGTGCCATCTTGCGCATGCGCACTGTAATCACCCACGTTTCACGGAACATAGCGTGACACACTTCCGGTTTTCAGTTGTCCTCACATTTCCGGCTTGGCTTGTATGCTTTTCTCACAGTAGACTGTTTTTTTTGCACTGCTACAATTAATATAGACAATGCGCTTTGCTACAGAAGGAAATTTAACAGTTTAGTACAACGTACCGCTGTTTTAGCAAGCTATCCTCTATTGAATCATCATACGGGGGAAAAAAGGTGGTTAACCCAAAGACTCATAATAAAATGATGTTATTAACATAACAATATTTGCTTATCAAATCCTAGCTCTAAAACCTTTTTATAAGTACATGTATAGGTGCGGACGTCAAACCAAGTGTGGATATCTATGTGAGGTAGCGACGTTTAGTGCTGTAAGGATCCGTAGACCGCTCAGGAGTGAAAGTGCAACGTCAGCCAATTTTCAGGTGGGGAGGGGGGCATATAACACCTTAGCATCAGAGCGTGTTAATAACTATTGCTCTGATGGTCATTTCAAAAAATCCTTTCTTACAGGGTTATTCAAAGAGAATCGAAAAGTCACTGCACGTTCAGTGACTTTTCGTTCTCTTCAATTTGGTGTGATTTGGCGACCCTGCTGTGTATTCAGCAAGCACCACAGGGCCGTCGTAGTGCACGGAAAAGCCGCCGCAAACCCGCCGAACACTCACCGCAAAACCCGGCAAAAGCAAACCGAAACCCGCAAAAACATCTGGATTAACCTCACCGAACACGCCGGAGAAAGCCCAGCAGCCGCCGATCACAGCGCAGAGCAGCCGCCGGAAAAACCCGACACCGCAGATGAAAGGGGTGAAAAAAACAAACTGAATAAACCTCGGGATAGTCTCACCGCACTAGGAAATAACTATACACTAGCACAGTTGTGGATTTTTATATATTATATTCTTTACTGATCCCAATAAAGCAGCATATAATACGCATATACGGTATTTGAGTAACAAGAATTCGTAACGCGGGAAAACACGCAGCGGTAAAAGAAACCGGTTAACCCCCTCAGTTCTGGAGTGTAAGTCCCGTGAATAATAGCTCAAAAATATATATGTGTGTTGTCTAGGGTACCCGGGTACTATGTTCAACGGACCAGTGAACGAGAAGAGCAATCTTTGACTAGTCACCGTTGGGGCCCTGTGGATTTAAACAATATTGCAGCGTGTGTTTCTGTTTTGGAACTGTGGCCTGGAGGCCTCTCACCCATCCGATAAACGAAACTGTCCAGCACTCGATGCCTCGATCAAAATATCTTCTCCACTGTGTACTGGGACTCCGTGTCACTGAATTTGCTCCCTGCTTGCCAAATCTCCGCAACTGGAACAACGATCCGCCGCCTGCACTCCCAATCGATCAACGCGGTCTCCTAACTCGGGGTCCTGCCGGATCCAACTTGTCCTCCAGACCTCTCAGCGCTGCGTAGGTAGGTCTCAACATGGTCACTGTCCTGATCTCCAGCACCCGTAAGACAGCGTCTGTACTCCAGCCTGGTTGCGATCCCTGACAGCTCCAACGTGCATCCTCCACCTTTCACTGCTCCGCTCACTCTGCCCATGCCTTGCACGAGGCTGATCTCTTTTTCTCTTCCTGTACCACCTCCTTCCTGTCCTCACGCAAAGGATGATGGTAGATGTAGTTTGGTTTTGTCCAGCATAGTCCACAATGTCTCTGTCTCCCTCTGGTGGCAGCAATAGTTCAATGCACCAGAATACAGTGTTTTTAAAGCAGCGCTACAGCTGTTTGCAAAGAAACTACTGAACGAAAATGTCTGAAATTTACATATAAGATCCAATGAATGATAATAAAAAGGGCGGTTACAGAAAATAGAAAAAAAAAATTTTTTAAAAAAAGGGAAAAAAGTTACCAAAAAAATCCCGAAAAATGCCTTAAAGATGCTAAGCAATCTATAAATAAAGAGACTTTATGCTGCAGAATATTATAATCAATGGTTTTAGATATTGAATTGAAACGGGAATATTTTTAACATTGAAGCCTATGGGATTTGCCTGAATAAACCTCTCGAATGAAACCATCGAACAGCAGGAAAATTCGGCAACTTTTCACTGCTGGTTTTTGTTCTCTGAATGGACGAAGCATTGCTTCTCTATGGGGATTTCACTGCCCTTGAACAGGCACCGAACAGGCACCGTATGTGCAGGCAATTCGCCAGGATTTGGCAAACTGCCTGCTCTCTGAACAGCCAAATGCAGTGGCGGAACTACCGTAGGTGCAGCCGGTGTGGGCGCACCGGGGCCCGCAGCCGATTGGGGCCCGGTGAAGATGAGCAGGCTCGGACCAGGGGCGGACTGACCAGTCAGGCCCTCGGGTGCCACCCGAGGGTCCACTGGTTGAGGGGGGCCGGATGCCATGCAGGGGGGTGCCCGATTCTGAATAGCGTGAGAGTCCGTGTTGAAGGGGAGGCGGCTGTGTACGTGTGCAGGTCACGCGGTCCGGCCAGTCAGGTGGTACTAAATCTCATACAACCCGACTGGCCGGACCGCAGACCTGCACACACACGCAGGTGCCCGCTCTTTCTTTAACACGGACTCTCACGCTATTCCGGACTGGGCACCCTCTGCATGGAATCAAAGCCACGGGGGCACACTCTGGCACCCCACTGCTACCCAGATGGCTCTGCGGCCTGGAGGGACCCCCTGCTGTCTCCGGACCCCCTAGACCTGTCAAAGAAAGGACACAGCCGGTAAATATATAATAAAAAATTCTGATACGCTGACACATAAACTGCACATTGCTGGGAGTTTCATTGCTGTGTATTCTGATACGCTGACACACACTGCACACTGCTGGGAGTTTCATTGCTGTGGATTTTGGTACGCTGACACTCACCGGACATTGCTGGGGTTTTATTGCTTATTGCTGTGGATTCTGATACGCTGACACACACCACACACTGCTGGGGTTTTATTCGGGCTTATGTTTGAGGTAAGAGGGGCCCAGAGCGTCCCATAGGGGCTTCCTGCCCGCAGCGGCTGCCTGAGGGCAAAGGGAGTGTCCAGCCATCGGCAGCCCGATGGCCTCCAAGTACCACCCCCTACCCGGGACCCTGCATACCTTATGTGTTACCACCTGGTGTTATGTATTCTATGCTGGATATAGTAAATCGAGTACACGTCATATATGTGGGGTATAGAGTATACTTTATCTGGGGATACCGTGTGTGTTATCGTATGTGTGAGATGACTGGCTGGGTGGAGTAGAGGTAATGTCACTGCTCTGCATGGAGAGAGCCTGTGGAGTCATGGGTTCGATCTCAGCGAGCAACCTCTCCAGTAAGTGTCCTTGGCAAGACACCTAACGGTACATACTCGCCACCCAGGACATACTTGAAAACGAGAGAAATCTCAATGTATCCTTCCTGGTAAAATCCTTTCTCAAAAAAAAATAAAAAATGTTATCAGCATGTGGGATAACGAGGAGGGTCTGTGTTACAGACTGGGGGGGGTAGCAGGCAGGGCTGTCAGATTACAGACCCCCAGATGTTTCTGAACTACCAGGATTCCCTGTCCATCTCTTACATTGAAAGAATGATATTTGGGGGACTGGGAGTATGACAGCCCTGGTGTAGGGTGTACGTTGCAGACAGGGATGGCGCGTAGGGTGTACGTTGCAGACGGGGATGGCGGCACCATTAGACTTTTTTTGGGGGGCCAAAATAAATCTTGCACCAGGACCCTTTGTTCCTTAGGTCCGCCACTGGCCGAATGTCCAGGAAAGGTAACCATAAGCTGAATTTCAGTTCGGTTACCTTTCGGCCACAATTTGGATCTCTTTGAATAACCCTGTTAGTGAGCACCTAGAAGCCGTGAGGAACATACCTGCCAAATTTCAAGATTGTAGGCTTTACGATTCTGGAGATATTGTGATGTTGCACGAGTGGCATTTTGCTTTTATATATAGACTTGAGATAGGCATTGAAAGCCATGTATCAGTGTTTGCAGATGACACAAAACTACAACTTATACCCTAAATGGTACGGAGTTAGGGAAATACAAGCAGGAGAAGGATTTGGGAATAATCATAGACTTCAAACTAAGTAACAATGTCAAACAGCAGCCGCCAAGGCCAGCAAAGTATTGGCATCAGGGCCGGCCCGACAATGGAGCAGGATGGAGTGCTTGCGCCAAGCGGCATAAAATTAGGGCGGCAAATTTTTGCGCCAACGCTGCACTATTTTTTTATCAGCGCCGGCAGCAGCATCTAGATTGAAGGTGGGAGCAGTGAGTGACGCTGACACGCATGCGTCTAGATGGGCCAGCGCGGGATTGAGACACGTGTGGTGTGGGCGGCAGATCCTCAGCCTGCAGGAGCTTGTCATTGTCTCTCCTCCGGCTCCCGATGTGCCCTGGAAACAGACACGCCACTAGGTATGTGCCTGCCTGTCCCAGACATCACCAGGTGCCTCCAGCGCCGCTGCCCCACACCGATCAGCAAGACCCACTTGCCGACAGGAACTCGGGAGATTTAAGATCCTTTGTATCTCCATAGACTAACGAGTTCTAATCTCCAGATAGTGAAACTGCCACGGTAAATTACTACTCAGATGTAATTTGCCATGGAAGTTTTAGTCTCTGGAGAGTAGAACTCATTGAAGACGTTGCTGGGCACTGTGGACATGGCGCAGGAGGGTGAGTGTACATCTATCTCCCGGGGATGCGGCAGAGCGGAGGAGGCTGTGGGAGCTCTGCAAGATTCCCTGCTGCTTGGAGCCTGCTGTATGAGGCAATGGGGGTTGTAAATTTCCTTTTTTTTTAAAGGGGGATCAAATGTCAATGAAGCACACTGCTGGGTATGTGAAGCACACTGCTAGATATGTGAAGCACACTGCTGGGAATGTGAAGCACACTGCTGGGTATGTGAAGCACACTGCTGGGTATGTGAAGCACACTGCTGGGTATGTGAAGCACACTGCTGGGTATGTGAAGCACACTGCTGGGTATGTGAAGCACACTGCTGGATATGTGAAGCACACTGCTGGATATGTGAAGCACACTTCTGGATATGTGATGGAAGCACACTGCTAGATATGTGAAGCACACTGCTGGGAATGTGAAGCACACTGCTGGGTATGTGAAGCACACTGCTGGATATGTGTGATGCACACTGCTGGATATGTGTGAAGCACACTGCTGGATATGTGTGAAGCACACTGCTGGATATGTGTGAAGCACACTGCTGGATATGTGTGAAGCACACTGCTGGATATGTGTGAAGCACACTGCTGGGGATGTGTGAAGCACACTGCTGGGGATGTGTGAAGCACACTGCTGGGGATGTGTGAAGCACACTGCTGGGGATGTGTGAAGCACACTGCTGGGGATGTGTGAAGCACACTGCTGGGTATGTCATTCTGTGAGTTTAACTTACTATTAGCAGTACAACTATGAGTATAAAAATTTAAATCTAACACTATGCAGCGCTGTTGTTCACTGGCGCCCGGTTGTCTGATTTACTAGCTCAGTTATACACTTATACACACACCGCACATTACTGTATCACAGAGCTCCACAGCATTAAAATTCTAATGTACGGTGTGTATGAGTGTTTGAATTTTATTGCTGTGGCGCACTGTGATACGCTCATACACGCTGCATGTTTTTTTTTTTTTTTTGGGGGGGGCAGCATTTCATCCTTTGCTCCAGGCAGCACAATGTCTTGGGCCAGCCCTGATTGGCATGTATTAAAAGGGGAGTTCACTCTTCGGATGAAAACATAATTTTGCCTCTGTATAAATCAATGGTCAGACCGCACCTTAAATATGCCGTGTAATTTTGGGCACCTGTGTTAAAAAAGGATATTATAGCGCTAGAAAAAGTGCAGAGACGGGCAACTAAATTAATAAAGGGAATGGAAGGGTTAAGATATGAGGAAAGGGGGGGCGTGGCCTGCCGCGTGTGGAAGCAGACACGTTTTGGAGGAGCTCCGCTGATTTTTGCATTTTTCGGGGATTTCTGTTGGATAACCCCACAAGTTGACTTTTCCTGAGTGACCCCGCGTGGCTGGCCATCGAGAGGCATACTTCGGAGCTCGTTTTGGCCCCCCCTCTGGAGTATAGCGGAGATTTGGGCCTTTGCCCTTGCCGAGCGTGGCTCCTTGTCGGCCATCTTGCGGCCTACTGCTCCTTAAGCTCCCTTTTCACCGGGCGTGCGGCTGCTGTGAGCCATGAGGATGGAGTGCCCCCGTCTTCTGGCCACTGCGGCTGTGCCTGTAGCAGAGATTATGGGGGAGGGTGCGGAATGGCGGCGGCCGGCCCATCCACCCCCCACTAGGAATATGGGAGCTGTCCTCGAGGACCTTGAAGCACTTCTAGAACGGCTGTCCGGGGACGACGACGGGAGCCCGCTCACGCGGGGGACATGGCGCCGATTGATGTCTGTGCTGGAGATCGGTGGGCGGCCGGAGGATTCCGAAGGAGCTGCGTCCTTAGAGGGATCATCTGCCGCCCCCGTTGCGAACATCCCTGTGGAGGAGAGCCCGAACCTGGAGCGGATCGAAGAAGGGGTGCTGCTGCCTGAAGAGACCGGAGGGAGAATGGTGGACCCTGTGAAGCTTGCTGTAACCCCCCTCCCCAAGCAGACTGAGGTGGGACCGCGGCGGACACCTGGGGAGCCGATCGCAGGTGGGATGGGGTGCCTACCTGGGCGGTGCAATGTCATCTTAGCTGCGGTGGAGTTCCGTGTGCTGATTATTACTGCGGCCATGCCTGAGACCCTGATTGAGGTGATTAGTGAGGGGAGCTCTGCTACGAGAGGGATCTGGGGTCCCCTGCTGTTCTCGTTCCTGCCCGCTGAGACTGGGTTTGCGGCCCGGCCTAGCCTGCCCTGCACCCTCCCTGCTTCACGGGCGCCTATCTTCCGAGACACTGGCTGATGCGAAAAGAGGACACTTTTGTCTTTGTTTTTCCCTATGAGACGCTTCTTTATTGTTTATTTATTTTTTTTTTTCTCCCAGCCGTTTTTGATGCTTTTTCTTTTTTTAAGCTGATGTTCCCCGGCCGGAGCTTTTCTTTTTCCATTTAAGACATTTTTAGCTGTGCTTCTCTGAGTACCTACTTTAGTCCTCATAAAGTGCTGTCTATACGATGACTTTTTCATCTCTGTGGCGTTCTATGACACCTTACCATTGTTCTTTTCTTTTTCATATATAGATTTATAGCTGACTCTTACTGGCCCTGCGCGGCCTTTTCTTATCGTTTAATGTCTGCGATGTCTTTGCACAAAATCAAAATAAAGAATTAAAAAAAAAAAAAGATATGAGGAAAGACCAACAAGCTTAAACCTGTTTAGTTTAGAGAAACAGCACCTTAGAGGGGATCTGATAACCTTATATAAATATATACAGGGCCATTATCAACCATTGTCTGATAACCTATTCATTAACAGGACTATACACAGGACACGGGGTCATCCATTTAGACTGGAAGAAAGAAAATTCAGCCTAAAGCATAGGAAGGGTTATTTTACGGTGAGAACAATAAAGCTGTGGAATTCTCTGCCTGTTGAGGTGGCTGGGTCAGAGACTGTACAGACTTTTAAAGCGACTGGATGACTCCCTGCAGACACAGAATATTAAGGGTTAGAATAATTAATATGTGGGTAAAAGCTTCTTGATCCAAGGAGAAATCTGACTGCCATTCTGGGGTCAAGAAGGAATTTTTTCCCAGTATGTTGCATATTGGCATGCATTTCAGACTGGGTTTTTTGCCTTCTTTTGGATCAACTGCAGTAGGTGATGTGGGAGAGGCTGAACCCGATGGACGCATGTCTTTTTTCAGCCTATGTAACGATGTAATAGACTAGCTGGATATACGTGCTTTGCAACAAAATGTCGGACTGTGCAGGAGATATTAGGTTCACAATCCGTTGGTTTAGTGGTGGTTGGTGATTGAAACACATAAGGGATGATAATAATAAACAATAAAATAGATGGGCTAAAGCCGTTTAATCCCACCAGCAACCCTGGGGGCTTTTTTCAATTTGCCCAGGGTAATTACTTGCATAGCATAGACTTTCAATTCGTCCCTTAGATTATTTGCTCAGGAACTCCCTGTAAACAACATTCCTGGTTTTAATCTGGGTGGAGGATGACCAGGCAGTCAGGTGAACTGACTCTGGAGCACGCCACATACAACTGGCCATGGGAGAAACAGTCACTCATCAGATGCACACCAGCCACTTTCAATGTCTGTCCCTGTGCCTTATTGATGGTGATGGCGTAGCACACCTTAACAGGAAATTGTAGACGTTTAAAACTCAAAGTGGTAGTCTGATGGGATCAGAGGAATTCTGGGTATGAAAACGGATCCCCCCCCCAGGAATAATGTATAACCAGGCACAGGCCCCCAGAATTATACACGCACAGGCCCCCAGAATTATATATACATACAGGCACAGACCCCCAGAATTATATACAAACACAGGCACAGACCCCCAGAATTATATACACAGGCACAAACAAGGTCCCCAGAATTATACAAAAAGAGAAGAAATAGTGAAGCGTGCATGTGTCCCCACACCAATATACGTAAGTATAGAACTTACATTTGATTTATAAGGAATACTTTTGTTTGTAGTCAATATGGATACCAATGCCTTCTATTTACAAGCAATAACGTCAATCGGTGAATCAGAGTCCCATGGAGCTCCTGTGTTCCGCTCAAACACTTCATTCGGCACACTTGCCAGCATTCGGACCTTGATGCACTTCTTATAGCGCAAAAAAAAGGAATGACATCCTAGTGCAGATGGCATAAATAACGTGCAATGTACGTAAAAGGTGGAAGTATTACACTCACCCCTCGAGAGCCAATATTTCGGCTCTCGTAGTCGCACAGTGGTTTGATTATACGGGCAAACCTCGAAAAAACGCCCTCCTCGATACGAGTAATACCTGGTTCCCACAAGAAAGGTCCAGAGGAATGATTGAGTAAAAAAAAAAAGAAGAGCCAAATACGTTTCGCGCCAAATCGGCGCTTCCTCAGTGGCAATAAAACAATACCAAACATCCTTCCAGTCCCATATATATATTGTGATGGTTCTGTCCCCTCTCAAAGCCTTCTTTACCTTCCAGTCGGGACTCCACGTGACCTGTGTCTCCCGTCGCCCCTTGCTGACCTCACAACGAAGTACCACTACAGGACGGTTCCAGGCTATAATTTTTCCTCGCAATGCTGGAAGTGATAATCCTTTCAAATTCTCTTCGTAGCAGTCCATTCACAATGTTTAAGTAAAAATATATCAATAAAAAAACATGTATATACAGATCCTTATATCCACATGGAGTTATTAGATAAACACTATTACAACACCAACCTCTATTGTACACATATTGATCTATAAATACGCTAAAGGCGGCTACTCGTTTCTTTAAAAAATAAACAAGAACAAAAATTTAAACTGGGGTGATCCCCATAGGTAAATACTCACATTACAGCACTTGAGTGCACAGATGTTCAAATAAATCCTTCATATAAAATGACATCTCAAAATCTATACTTAACCCCCTAGGTGCTAGGGTATCAAGATTAAAAACGTTTTTCATGTCCTCTTGATTCAATTTTTTTTATAACCCCCCCCCTCCAATTCATAGTGATTTGTTTTAAGCCTAAAAAAAAAAATCAATCCTTTAGCAGAGCACTCATGGTGGTCCCTAAAATGGGCTGATACAGAATGTGCTTCAAAGCCTTTTGTCAGGACCACTGGGCCGCCAGCGAAGGATGCAGCCGCCACCCTGTCTCCCCAGCGATACTGTGCGAGATGCTGGGGTGCGGCTAGGCCGGCGGCCGCTTGATCCACCGGTACAGAGGTTGCGTGGCTTACCTGCTTGGTGTGGTTTGGGCCCCCGGGGCGGCCAGATGCCGGATCATCCGCCAGCGGTTGTGGGTCTCCGCCGGAGTGCCAGGCTGTTGGGCCTTGTTAGGTCACAGACAAGACGTTCGCACGGTGGGCTCCACCGATATTTTCTTTTTTATCTTTCAATTAGCATATCTACCCTTTTCTTTCTTTTAATGTTGTCAATTACTGTATTTAATCATTGCTCCCAGTATCCCTCTAATGAACTGACTTTTACAATAAAAAGAAACTGTACAGAACAAGCCACTTTTCTTAATCAAGTAAATTGCATGAAAAAAAGAGTTCCTGGCAAAGGGATACATGCGCGCTTCACAATTTTTTCTTTATGATATCTTTGGTGTGGGGACTATTCACCTTTTTATGTTAAGCACACTAGTGTTTCCCCTTACAAATTGATCTCTAAAGCGCCACATCAGTATATTGTTTTGTGTCCCAGAATTATATACCCAGGCATGCCCCCATTATTATATACCCAGGCAGACCACATAATTATATACCCAGGCAAACCTCAAATTATATACATAGGCAGACCCCAGAATTATATACCCAGGCAGGCCCCAGAACTATATACCCAGGCAGGCCCTCAGAATTATATACCCAGGCAGGCAGGCCCTCAGAATTATATACCCAGGCAGGCCCTCAGAATTATATACCCAGGAAGACCCTCAGAATTATCTACCCAGGCAGGCCCCCAGAATTATCTACCCAGGTAGGCCCCCAGAATTATCTACCCAGGCAGGCCCCCAGAATTATCTACCCAGGCAGGCCCCCAGAATTATCTACCCAGGCAGGCCCCCAGAATTATATACCCAGGCAGACCTCAAAATTATATACCCAGGACTGATCCAGTGTGCTCCTGCACGTGGCTGCCGGCTACTGAAGGCTATGATGCGATCTTGCGAGATCTCAGCTGTAGGCTGTGTCACAGCCTTCACAGGGCTGAGGATGGTGGCTGCGCTCGGGAGCAGGAACGCAGGTGCTCGGGGAAAACGGCCTGTCGAGGGGGCTGCTAGCGGAATGCAGTTAATGCATTCCGCTAGCAGCCCCAGGGATAAATCGGCCGACAGTGGGAACATGGGTTCCCACAACGTTCCCGCTGTGGAAGAAGTGCAGGAATGCCGTTCCCGCAGGACTCAAGCCCTGGCTATCAGACAGTTATTTTTTGTTGATGTTCAACAGAGAAAAAAATAGATATAGACATATGGTATGAATGTTTACTGTGGAAATTTAAAGATACAGAGCCCCAAATATCAACCTGTAGCTTAGAAAGTGACATTTTTGCAAAACATCAAAATGGGTTAACAAATAAAATACCTATTGGACCACAACGTTTACAATGCAGATGGGGAGTGCGTATGACACATCTGCATTGTAAACATCCTGGTCCAATGGGAGATTTTATTTTTAATTAATTTTGAAGTTTTGCAAATTTGTCACTTCCTATGCTACAGATTGATATTTGGTTCTCTGTATCTTTCAAATTCCACAGTAAAATTGTAACATATTTATTTATTTGCAAAGTATTTTACCAGGAAGGATACATTGAGAGTTCTCTAGTTTTCAAGTATGTCCTGGGTTCAAGAACATTGAATTGTTACAGTTGTTACAGGGGTGGGTATGACACATCTGAATTGTAAACGTCATGGTCCAATGAGAGATTTTATTTTTAATTAAATTTTAAGTTTTGCAAAAATGTCACTTTGTAAACTACTGGTTGATATTTGAGGCTCTGTAGCTTTAAATTTCCACAGTAAACATTCATACCATATTGTTGCATATCATAGAGGGGGATGCGTATGACACATCTGCATTGTAAACGTTGTGGTCCAATGGGAGAATTTTTTTTAACCCATTTTGAAGTTTTGCAAATATGTCACTCATGTCTGCCAGTTTGAACGGTCTGCCAGTTTGAACTGAGATAATGGCATGTGAGGCAAGTGGCAGTTGGAGCAGCTTTTTTTTTCCAGGTGGGGAGGGGGAGCATAACTCCTTAGCATGTTAATTACTAATGCTAGAGCGTGTTAATAACTAATACTCTGGTGGTCATTTTGAAAAATCCTTTTTAGGGAGCACCTAGAAGCTGAGAGGAACATACGTGCCAAATTTCAAATATGTGGGCTTTACGGTTCTGGAGATATCGTTATTACACGCGAGCGGCATTTCATATATATGTTAATAACTAATGCTCTGGTGGTCTATATATAGAAGCCACTTGCATATCGCATCAATTCGATGAATTGCATCCCAGAGCTCCTGTGCCACATTCCCCATATGCGGCAAGGAATTCTGGGTAGGATATGCAAATGACATCTGTCTCACTTTTATGCATCCTGGGTCTGTTATTACACAGATCCCTAAAATCAATGCTACGCCACACTGTAGCTTTGTAGCAGAGATAAGGTTTATGCAACTGGTCAAAGCCTAGCGCTGTCCTAGGAGTGACTTTGTGCAGTTGCATAAACCTTATCTCTGCTAGAAAGCCACAGTGTGGCATAGCATTGATTTTAGGAATCTGTGTAATAACAGGCCCAGGATGCATAAAAGCGAGACAGATGTCATTTGCATATCCTACCCAGAATTTCTTGCTGCATATGGGGAATGTGGCACAGGAGCTCTGGGATGCAATTCATCGAATTGCTATGATGTGCAAGTGGCTTCTGCGATAATAAACACACTTATTATAGTGTGGAGACCTTTTATCTCATTTTTTGTCCTCCACCACAAGATAGATTCCCCCATCCTCCCCCTTCTCTTTTTATCTGTACTAATAAAGAAAATAAAACCAAACCTTCTACATAAAAGTAACAAATAACAAAAACTTAACCTGATTCTGAACACAGAAAACTAGACATGTGCACAGCACAAAATTTCGTTTTGAACTAATGGATTAGTACTAAAATGCAATTTATTTAGTTGCTAAAGAAATTCGTTTTCAGTTCTTTAGTATGAAAACTAATTTCGTTCATCCGAAAACCAGTGGATACAATTACTATTGTTGTGGTGGCTCCTCAGAGGGCTGAGATCGCTGCTTGTTACAGTATCTCTCACTCTCAGCACAATGTGGGCCATATTACATAGTTGGTGCTAACTTAACCAGAGCTGTTGTAACCTTCCCAGAGCCATTATAGCCTATGGAGGTTTTCAGTTTACAACAGGTTAAGTTAGCACCAACATTGTAATACTGCCCCGTGTCAGGCAAAGCTGTTACAGTAACTGACTGCTGCTCATCACAGCGCTCAGAGTTTCTGTAAAACTAGTAAATAATATTTTTATATGCAAGAGGTTAGAACAATATTATTTCCTTGTTTTACTGAAACTCTGAGCGCTGTTACAGTCAGTTACTGTAACAACTGAGCCTGATAACTGAGATATAATGTAACAAGCAGCCGATCTCAGCGCTCACAGCCACTGGATTTAAAGGGCTAAAAAAAAAAGGCTCCTCTCTGTATAATGTTTAGAACATCCTCCTGCATTAATTAATACCCCTCTTTGTATAATGTAGATAACATCCTCCTGCATTAATGTCCCTCTCTGTATAGAACATTCTCCTCAATTTATACCTTTCTCTGTATAATGTATATAACATCCTCCTGCATTAATACCCCTCTCTGTATAATGTATAGAACATACTCCTGCATTAATTAATGCCACTCTCTGTATAGAACATCCTACTGCATTGGCATGTGGAGGGTGCAGAACTTCGGATGTTGCGATCTTCATTGCTGGTCTCCTTCACTCATCAATGTAATATCACAAAAAGGACTGAAACTAAAATGTAGTGCATTTTATTTTAGTTTCTTTCGTTTTTTGTACTGAGCAGTTTCGTTTCTCTTGAGTCATACTAAAACTAAATTATCCCAAAATTCGGACTAAATCGTTTTAGTACTAAAACGAATGCACATGTCTACAGAAAACTACTCTTAAATGTATTATAGATTATGTCGTCACAGGCATAAACTTTTGCTGCAGTTAAAATGGGGGAAAAACCATAAAGCAGTTTATAACATTAAGACCTTTGGCTACATGGTATTTTAAGAAATCTCTATCACCAATGACTTAAAGCTCATTAGTTGGGAAAAGCTTAAAACATAAAGGAGATGCACTTTAAAGACTAGAGGCTAGATGAAGAGTTGTGCGATACAAAGGGACACTTAATTCAAGGCTTTCAGTAGAAGAACCTCAAAATGCAGTAGATTAGCCTGAGGAGTCAGGATGCAAGGTGCATATTGAAGGACAAAATGATGTCTGATAGCAAAATAATAAAAAGATCTTTTCAAAACAGGGAAATATTATTTTTCCTCTGGCCACTGGTAGTATTGTCCTACAAAGTCTATTTTGAAATCATATTTTGCAAAAGCAGTCAGATGTTCTTAATTACCTATAGTTAATGCCATATGAAATAACGTTCCAATAAAAAGAATAAAAAAGACCAATAGTAGAAAAAGGCAAAATAAATTCAAAATAATTATTCTTCACTGCTGCACAAATAACTATATCCAAACACATATAAAAATAATTTATAAATATGTGTGCGATAACAGGTCAGAAGGATAGGTGATGCTCCAAGGCTCTAACTGGAAGGGTGTATTAGTTTCTCGGATGAGCTGTCAAAATGGATGGGTACTAAACCCGAAATCTACTGGTGGCATTAATTTTATCATACATACTGAAACAGAGTTAAAATAGCATCCTCTATCCATTACATCAGTAAATCCATTACCAACGCCATGTTTTCCTCCTATTAACCTTTGTCTGACATTAATCCACACTAATTGGACAAAGTCTACAATTTCATGCTGATTGGACCTCATTAGCCCAATTTAAAACCATTAATGAGCAATGTGTGCTTTTTATTTCTTGGATAATTGTGATCAATGTCTCCTCTGTTCATTTTGTTTGTCAGTCCCAATAAAACTATGTAATTGACAACAACAAGGGGATCAAGCCAGGTTAGTGGTCTGTGTGTACATCTGCTCTGTAATAATAGAGAACAGTACTTACTGTATATTAAAATAATATAGATTAATATTAGCCCCTCCTGAGTCCCCTACGGTTTTAACACACAAATGTCCATTATTACTTACCCTTTACTCCAGCACCAGACTCCCTCAGCATGCCAAGACACTTGCTGGACACTTGCTCAATGAACGGTCTAAAAATAATAAACTGTCCCCAACCAATGACTAGTCAAACCTTATGTACTGCATACGACTCCCGTACTAGAATGCAGTAACTACTTCAAAGCTCTTCAATACCTTAGATCTGCAACGGTGGGATTAAGTGTTTTAGTAAACCTATATGTACTAAAATGGCTGGGTTTGGCTACAGTAATGGCAACGAATAGAACAAAAAAATAAAATAAAACCCAACATGCAATATTAGAATATATTTACCTACTCCGGTCCTTATAATGACCAGGTGTAGGCAAGACACACACAAACACACACACACACCAGCTATAATGACTATAGTGACAATATGGAAAACAAAGGCCAGAACAGGAGAGAGTAGTCAAAAACAGTATAGAGTGAAGAGTAGTCCGAAAAACAGAAAAGCTCTACAAGTATAAGAGAACCACAATAGGGCAAAAAACAAATATCTGAGGCTGCATTAAATAATTTTAGGCAGTCAGAGACTTCTTCGTTCCATCACTAAGCATGCGGGGAATGAGACATGCCGCCGCCCTGTGTCTAAAGGATCTCTGGTAGACAATAAAAGCTTACGTAACTTGTGCATTCCACGTCAATAATACCATAGGAATCTGCTAGTCCTGTGTCATTCAGAGTTGATGGCAAGGTTGGACCAGTTATGGTCGAGGCTGTCTCGTTAACAGCAAGGAATGGAAACACATCAATGGATGGTCTCGAGACCAAGTCAACCGCAGGCTTCGGAGTTGTGTAACGGGATGTTGTAAGTCAGCATCAATCGAGGCGTAACACTCTGGCCCATATATTTTGACCAATTTAGGGTGGATTTGTACATAAATCAGAAAACATTGTAGAATAATTTTCAATATACTACAGTAAATGATATAATCTCTCATTGGATTGGGATTGGAAATCACCTACTGTTCTGCAGAAAGTTAAAGATACTGTATCAACCTTTCCGGGTCTTATGAATTTATGCTACACAATAACGTGATCTACAAATCCCCAAAAGGAACACACAATTTGTGTTTCAATAGCAATGCTTGGATAAGATTAATTTTTCACCTATGTCACCATATTCTTATCTTTTGACGATTGCATATTTATGTTAGCTCCTGTTCCATGGTATGTACACCTGGTAACCTGTTAATTTATGCACCTGAAGTACTTCTTAACCCATTCTTTCGTACCGTATCCCACTGTGTTATTATTCTTTGATTAACCCAATCTCGTTCTCAATTTTGCTTGGTAATGCATTGAAAAGCACTCATTAAAATCATGTCAAAAGACAACAATCACACCTTTTTAACCCCTTAATGACGCCGGACGTTCCATGCCGTCCTGCATTCAGCAGGCTTTAATGCCGCAGGATGGCATGGAACGTCCTGGATATCCGCTGCCTTTCCACAATATATACTTACCTCCCCGGCGATTTCAAAGCAGATCTGGCTTCTATGAAGCTTCCATGCGTTTTTATACCCTCCCGGCGCGATGACGTCAGTTTCAGGCGCCCCCCCCCGCCGGAGCAGGATCCTTTGGATCCCTCTATCTCCCCATCGCCAGGGGGTAGGAGGGTATGGCAGGCATCGCTGGAAAGGTCACAGCCTGACCTTTCCAGGGATGTATGGACCCCCTTAGTTGCCAGGCCGCGATCCGGCACCAATCGGCGCCGGATCGTGGCCTATATCCGGTGGGGGCCACCATCTTGGATGGCAGCCCCACCTCTGGGTCCTCCATCGTCAACTGACTTATCGTGCATGGTGCAATGACGTCAGTTAACCGTGGAACCCCTAGCTGCAAAGGGATTTCCTAACGAATTCCTGTAGAGATAGGGGGGTTCTTTGAACCCCCATATCTCCTGATTGGAGGCAGCTAGAGGGTCATGTATGCCATCATTGGAAAGGTTAGAGCATGACCGTTCCAATGATACCAATCCTGATAAAAGTAAAAATAAAATTTAAAAAAATTGAAATAAAAATTTGTTTTTTTTCTTATTAATGCAGCACTATTGTTCACATTTCAATTATAAAGTGAACAATTACGCATCACTAATGATTTTTTTTGGGGGGGGTTTAATTAAGCTAAAATCACCTAATTTCTCCTCAAAAGAAAGTAATGGGTTCCCAATTCTATTTTTTTTAACAAACCTACCCCGTAGAATATATAACTGTAAAGGCTCATGATAAAATGTGAAAATAATACTTTACAGACTGTGGATGAGTTGTCATTTTATTTAAAATTCACTTTTTTTAAAAATTTTGTTACAGCATTCTGGCACGGCATGAGGTATACATATAATAATGATATATTATTAACCTGCCGAGTCTACCGAAAAAAAAGGATATATAATTTGTGCTGTTACAGTTATATTCATATTCATTTAGATGGGGATTTATACGGTCCTTATGCTGCCACCTAGTGGTCTTTCTGTATTGTACAGGCTTTTCTCTGTTCCCTGGCTTTCTGATGATGTGCTTCTTGTGTGTGCGGTGTGAAGTTCCACCCTTCTTTGTGAGTAAGAGCTGTATCATGGTGTAGTTAACAAGCAGCACATGTCTCTCCATTGTATGCCAAGGACAGCATCATCTTTGACCGCATAAAACATCTCAATCCATTATCTGCTGTATCCTGTGATCTGCTGTAACCTGATGTACGGAATAAAGCAAGTCGTGGAAAGAAACCGTGTTTTGGTGAGTTCAGCTATCTGATAAGGATTGTCCTCGGTGATTGCATCTACTTATACAGGCCAGGCATAGAGGTCTCTGCAAGGAATAAGTCGCTACACAACGATCGGAGTCAGAATATAATTTGTCTAGGTGGTATAATAATACGTGATTTAAAACCGCATTTAAATAGGATGAGCAAAGATGGTCAAAATGAGCTCAGCACACTTCTACTTCTCGAAGAGTGCCGAACTTGTAAAATTGCTCCCGTTCCTAAGGGGTTAAAGCAGGATTAGTGTATCCCCTGTGGAGAAACAACATTATTTGTCTTGGGTCTCTCCAAGCACCCGGGAGAGACATTAAACCAGCTGCAAATAGAAACCCCAGCCCTCAATGTAACAAAAGGTTCAAAAAGATTACTGGCAATGAAAAAAGTGAAGTGCAGCGCCTCAGATGGTAATAATTACCTTATGTATTATTATCAACTAGCCATTAACCCTGGCCGGAGGCCAGTCTGCGTGTGCATCCGGCTCTCCTGGTTGCGTGCGCAGCTGACCTGTGGGACTGCACACGCATCCAGCTCTCCGGTAGGGCTGCGAGCGCATCCGTTCTGGCTGTGTTGGACACAATGTGGCTCCTCTTAGATTGTAAGCTCACGGGAGCGGCTCCTCTTTTCCCTCTTAGATTGTAAGCTCCTGTGAGTGGCTCCTCTTCCCAGGGTGGGCTGGCTGGCTCTGGCCCCCCACACACTCTCTTCATCCCCCCTCCATCCAGTAATCACCATCCACTGACCGACGGCAGGGCTCATCACTGAGCGGCGGGTCCAGTGTGCAGCGGCTATGTGTGGATGGTCGGCTAAAGTGTGCGGCGGGGTTAGTGTGCGGCGTGGCAGCGGGTGAAGTGTGCGGCGTGGCGGCGGGTGAAGTGTGCGGCGTGGCAGCGGGTGAAGTGTGCGGCGTGGCGGCGGGTGAAGTGTGCGGCGTGGCGGCGGGTGAAGTGTGCGGCGTGGCGGCGGGTAAAGTGTGCGGCGGGTAAAGTGTGCGGCGGGTAAAGTGTGCGGCGGGTAAAGTGTGCGGCGGGTAAATTGTGCGGCGGGTAAATTGTGCGGCGGGTAAATTGTGCGGCGGGTAAAGTGTGCGGCGGATAAAGTGTGTGGCGGGTAAAGTGTGCGGCGGGTAAAGTGTGCGGCGTGGCAGTGGCTAAAGTTAGTGGCGTGGCGGCAGGTAAAGTTGGTGGCGTGGCGGCGGGTAAAGTGTGTGTGGTGTGGCGGCGTGGTGGTGGGTCTGGCATGTGGCATGGCGGCAGGTCTGGCGTGCAGCGTGGCAGGGGGTCTGGCGTGTGGCAGGTCTGGTGTGCGGCGTGGCGTTGGGTCTGGCGTGGCGGTGGGTCTGGCGTGCGGTGTGGCGGTGGGTCTGGCATGGCGGTGATTCTGGCATGCGGCAGCCGGTCAGGTCTGGCGTGTGGCAACGGGTCGGGTCTGGCGTGCGGTGGCGGATCGGGTCTGGCGGGCTGCAAGGGCATCCGACTGTCGTAGGAGGCACGCACCAGCCTCTACTGGTCTGCTGTGAGCACATCCTGCTCTCCCGGCTGCGTGCGCATCCAACTCTACATAATGCGCGCACAGCCGCCGGGTAGGCTACCCAGCTGCTGCGTTCGCATCCTGTTCTCCTGGATGCGCGTGCAGCAGCCAGGTAGGGCTGCGGGCGTAGCCAGCATTTGAAGACCGCGGCAGTTGGCTGGCACGCGGCCAGCTCACAACCCAGTTTATAATGTCTGTCGCGCATGCGCACTCAGCGCTTGACGGAGACGGACATTACAAACAGTTTTATTATATAAGATCACGTTGATCATGTTTCACTATAGTTCTAGTGAAACATGATCAACGTGATTGATAATACATAAGGTAACAGGGGCGGATCCAGGGGGCAACAGGATAATTGCCCCCCCCCCAAGAAAAGATTACTGATGGTCACAGAGGAGCTAAAATCTGGATCTCCACACACTGACCGGGGATCATCAGATTTTGAATCCTCAGCCTGTCAGTGCTGTCTTTCTGTAGGGAGAGACCAGCGCTGTACAGTGTGTAGAGGAGAGGCCCGCCCCCTCCATGAGCCTGCCCAGGGGAGAGGATGCAGCCCATCACCATCATTCACGGCACCCCCCTCCCCTGGCTCTGTAAGCCAGGGGAGAGCCAACGGGAGCCTGCCTGCTGAACAATGTCACGCCCCTTGCTCACACATGAGCACTCAGCACTACCAGCACGTGGCTACAGCTGTTTGACTGTGGAGAGGAGCCAGGTCAGGTCAGGACAGGTGTGAGAGGAGCCCAGCCATCATTGTCCCTCTGAAAACGAATGGTAAGCGCCCGAATAGTGTCACCGCCCAATAACCCAGCTTAACCAGAATTAGTGGTTTCCCCCAAACCAAGATCAAATATACTGAAGTAGAATACGTATCTGGTCAGCGCGAAATGAACGCAAGGGATGTTTGAGCAGTTCTTGTGGTGGTCTCCTCCGTGTAGGTACAATATAAGGCAAAGGAAGACAAACACAATACTACATTGGTGCAGTATATCTCACATAGGATATATAGGATGAACGTGATGGAGAAATTTTCACTCACAAGTCAAGAGCCCCAACACTGGCTCTGAGTGGGTAATCGCCTACGGGTTGTTTTTCTGAAGATATTCTCAGGTAACCCACTCCTTTTTATCTGCGATTCTTCACAGTTCTCTCGATGAGGGAAATATAAAGTGAAGCAGAAAAATAATCTCTGTGTGTATCTGAATCACAACAACTCAAATTGAATAAACTCCTAACGGAGTGACAACTCACATTTGCTGGAGCTTATTCAAGCTCAGAATATGCGCCTATGGATTTTGTATGGTCAAATCCAAAAAAGACCAGCTGGGATGCTGGAAATCGTTCTATAAAAGGTTTATTTAAAATTAACAATATTTTAAAATGAAATAAAAGTCCAGGACGCGTTTCACCGCTAGTTACGGCTTCATCAGCTGGTATCATTTGATTAGAACTTCCAAGCATCATGTTATAGTCCCACGAATCATAATGTAAATGATCCCACATGTCGTTAATCTACGAGTGGCGTGCGTTCTGTGCCTCTTTTTGGAAATTCTCCACATTCTGCCGATACGGCGCCATTTTGCGCAAGCGCAATGCGCAACTTCCGCGTTTCACAGTGCGTTCCAGCGGCATCGTCGCTCACTATCCCATTCGAAAGCATAAGCTCCCAGACGTCTTATAGGGAAACAATGGAATGCAGTTATTATATGCATTGGTGCACCATACCCAAACTCAAATGAGAAAGACATATTCCCAAATGATGATGTGTCTTTTTATCAATAATAAAAAGGGGATAATCCTTAACATAATAGTCGACTAAATTATGGAGGTATGGAAAATAATCCTAGTTGGCAATCTAAATGTATACATGATACATATTCCACAATTTATCCTTAGATATATTATTATTTAGTGTTATATGTTGGTGTTTTTTATAAGGAAATGGAATATTAATAAAATTGTGAATAAAGGTGTGTCTTTCAGTGCAAAAAAATCTATAGATTTTAGGACACATTTTGCCGATAAAGCGCCATTTTGTGCAGGCGCAATGCGCAGCTTCCGCGTTCCACAGTGTGTTCCAGCGGCTCCCCACTCCGTTCGTGAACATATGCTCTTAAACCTCATATGGGGAAACAATGGGGTGCAGTTGATATATGCATTAATACACTGTATACAATCTCCAATGAGAAAGCCATACTTCCAAATGGAGATGCATCTTTTTGGAAAACACGATTAACATAATCTAAAGAAAATCTAAATTATAAAAGATATGGAAGAGATCTTAATGGGCAATCTAAATGTATAGGTAAATATATCTAAATTATTGGTCCTAAATTAGAAAGATTAGTGTGCTATTTTTGTGTTCACTAAAAGAAAAGTTTTGTTGGTTGTGAATAAAGGGGTGTTTTTTTATTTTTTAATGCATTAAATCCGTCTATTTTGGGATGATATACTTAATGCTAGTATAGAACTAATAAGTTATGTGTTGGCTTGTGACAAACAATATTATCTAGAACTTAATTATTCATCTAACCCTCATAAATAATTAATGAGAGTAGATATATCGAGACATACTATATGTCATATATAAATCATGTTTCTGTGATCTATTGGCAATTGTGAGTAGTGACAAAAATAGTGGTTGTCTACTGGAATCTTATAACCCTTTTATTTTATTTATCTTTTTTAGCTCCTTTCTTTATTAATCCCTTCTAGTTTATTTAACCAATTAGATAAAGGATTGGTTAAGTTACAGTTAACATTTTTTTATTTATTACTAAAATGGTGATCTATATAATAAATTAATATAAAGTATGAGCCCTTCTTATATATTATCAATATAAGACAAGACAAATGGAGAGAAAAAAAATACATATATAATTGGGCATCTTATTACAGGAACATCAAAAAATTGGAATTGTACACAACACTTGAGAAGTTGGCTTGCTCATCTGAATTTACAGGAAATGAGTGACTTCAAAGTCATCGTTTAATCCACCCGGTGACAGAGTGCCCATTTCAAATATGGTGCACATTTCTTCCTGACCCAACTTTCTAATGAAATCTTCACCTACATCCATTTGTTTACTTTGTTTAAGCGCTGTGAATCTTAAACCAACGGGGATACTGTTATGTATCTTTTTATGGTGAAGAGAGACTGAATGCTGTTCGAAACCTTTTTTATATTTCTAATGTGCTCTGATATCCTTACATTTAATGCTCTTTTCGTGCGGCCTATATACTGTAGACCGCATGTACATTCCAGCATATAAATGATGTTTTTTGAAAAGCAATTAAGAACACCCCTAATGGGGACTTCTTGGTTACTTTTATAGTTCTTATATGATCCTTTAAACCCTTTCTTATTACCGGTGGATCTACATGCTAGGCATTGTCCGCAGTTATAGAAGCCTTCCTTCAATTGGAAGAATTCTTTTCTGCAACCTATTTTTTTGGGTTTACTGTGGACTAAATTGTTTTTTAGATTCTTTGCCCCTCTGAAGATAATTCTAGCTACGTTTCCTACAAAGCCTTTAAGATCTTTATCATTACGTAATATATGCCAATGTTTTTTAAAGATTTTTTTGACATATGATGCTTTATTGCTGTAGTCGCAAATAAAACTTCTTCACTTTCCGATCTTCTTTTAGGTTTATATTTCAATAATTCTTCACATTTTTTTTTTGGGCTAGTTTATCTATAATACAATCTAGATTATCTTCTCTATAGCCTTTTCCTAGAAAGTCTTTTTTCAACATCTGTACAATTTCTCCTTAATCGGACAAATTGTCCTTTAGGGACACTTTCTAACCAAATTGGATTATGGCAGCTGGATTTGTCTATGAAAGTATTAGTATTGACTTCCTTGAAAAAGGTCCTAGATTTTAAACAGTTGCCTTCCCTGTATTATTATTATTATTATTATTATTCTTTATTTATAAAGCGCCAGCATATTCCGCAGCGCTGTACAATAAGCACAGTATAGACAGGGTTACAATACATTGAACAACATTTGACAAACAGTACAGGAGGAGATGAGGGCCCTATTCCCGTAGGAACTCACAATCTGGGAGGGTTGAGGTTGGAAACAGGAGGAGAGGACTGTAAGGTGAGAGTGATTGATGGTTGCGTCAGTGAGTTGGGTGGTAGGCTTCCCTAAATAGGAATGTTTTCAGGGAGCGTTTGAAGGAAGAGAAGTTAGGGGAAAGTCTGACAGTACGAGGGAGAGCGTTCCAGAGAGTGGGGGCTGCGCGTGAGAAATCCTGCAGTCTATCATGGGAAGAGGTGATGCGGGGAGAAGCTAGGCGCAGGTCACTGTTTGACCTTAGGGAGCGGGCTGGGGTGTATTTGGTGATTAGTGAGGACAGGTAGTGGGGAGCTGAGTTAGTGAGGCTTTTGTAGGTAAGGATAAGGATTTTGAACTTAATTCTGCAGTGGATGGGGAGCCAGTGAAGGGACTCGCAGAGGGGAGCGGCAGAGACAGAGCGGCGGGTGAGGTGAATTAGCCTGGCGGAGGCGTTCAGGATGGATTGTAGGGGGGAGAGGTGGGACAGAGGGAGGCCAGATAAGAGATTATTGCAATAGTCGAGTCGGGAGATTACCAGGGCGTGTATGAGTTGTTTTGTGGCGACAGCGGTAAGAAATGGCCGAATTCTGTAAATATTACGCAGTTGGTATCGGCAGGAGGAGGAAAGAGACTTGATGTGGGGGATGAAGGAAAGAGCAGAGTCAAGTGTAACTCCAAGACAGCGAACTTGGTTGATGGGGAGATGGTGATACCCTCCACCGTGATCGAGAAGTCAGGAGGTGGGGCGGCATTAGAGGGAGGAATAAGTAGGAGCTCAGTCTTTGACATGTTGATCTTTAGGTGGTGGGAGGCCATCCAGGAGGAGATGCCAGATAAACAGTCACTGACTTTGGAAAGGACAGGGGGAGAGAGATCAGGGGTAGAGAGGTAGATCTGAGTGTCATCAGCGTAGAGGTGGTAATTAAAGCCAAAGCTGTTGATGATTTTGCCCAGGGAGGAGGTGTAGATGGAAAAGAGCAGAGGACCAAGGACAGAGCCTTGAGGTACACCAACAGATAGAGGCAATGAGGAGGAGGAGTTACCAGCAAAGGACACACAGAAGGACCTGTTGGATAAATAGGAGTCAATCCAAGCAAGTGCAGTGTCACCGAGACCCAGAGAGTTGAGGGTCAGTAGAAGGAGGGGGTGGTCAACAGTGTCAAAAGCAGCCGAGAGGTCAAGCAGGATGAGAATAGAATAGTGGCCGTGTTTTTTAGCAGTTAGGAGGTCGTTGGTGACTTTGGTGAGGGCAGTTTCAGTTGAGTGTAGGGGACGGAAGCCAGATTGCAGGGGGTCAAGTAGGGAATTGGAGGACAGGAAGATGGAGAGGCGGTTGAAGACTAGTTTTTCTAAGAGCTTAGAGGTAAAGGGAAGCAGGGATACAGGACGGTAGTTGGATGGAGAGTTGGGATCTAGGGATGGTTTCTTTAGTAAAGGGGTAACTAGCGCGTGTTTGAAGGCGGATGGAAAGGAGCCAGTGGAGAGAGATAGGTTGAAGATGTGTGTGAGAGCAGGGGTGAGGAGGAGGAGAGGGGAGGAATTAGATGTGAGGGAATGGGGTCGAGCGGGCACGTGGTGAGATGTGAGGAGGACAATAAGGAATTGACTTCCTCCTCAGTGGTTGGGAGGAAGCGGCAGAGGGTGGCAGATGGGACCTGTGGGAGTGGAGGTGGCAGATAACTATCTTGTGTTGGGATGTTGCTTCTGATAGTTAAAGTTTTACTGAGGAAGTAGTCTGCCAGGTCTTGAGCGCTGAAGGCAGCTGAGGGGGGAGGTGCAGGTGGGTAGAGGAGGGTGTTGAAGGTGGACCAGAGCCGTTTAGGGTTGGAGGACAGCGTAGATATAAGAGATGAGAAGAAGGATTGTTTGGCCAAGTGGAGGGCAGAGGTGTATGACCGGAGAATAAACTTGAAGTGAACAAAATCAGCTTCAGAGTGGGATTTCCTCCAGGCACGCTCTGCGGTGCGGGAGCATCTTTGCAGGTAGCGAGTCTGGAGGGTGTGCCAGGGCTGAAGCTGGCGGCGTGGGGCCTTACAGAGTCGAAGAGGAGCAAGAGTGTCTAGAGCAGAGATAAGCGTAGTGTTGTAGTGATTAGTGGCAGCATCAGGGCAGGTGAAGGATGAGGTATGAGGGAGGTGGTGAAGTAGGATGGAGAATTGATGGGGGTCCACAGCCTGTAGATTTCTGCGAGTGTGTGTGCGGGGTGGGGGAGCAGGGCGTTTAGGAAGTCCAGATAGGTTGAAAGAGAGAAGGTGGTGGTCAGAGATGGGGAAAGGGCGACAGTTGAACTCAGAAATGGAGCAGAGGTTGGAAAAGACAAGGTCAATAGCGTGACCATCGCGGTGGGTAGGGAGGAGGGAGGATTGTGTGAGTCCAAGGGAGGACGTGAGTGAAAGAAGTTTGGAGGCAGCAGGGGCGGAAGGATCGTCAATGGGAATGTTGAAGTCCCCGAGAACTAGGCATGGAAGATTAGAAGACAGAAAGTGAGAGAGCCAGGTAGCAAAGTGGTCAAAGAACTGGGAGGTTGGTCCCGGTGGGCGGTAGATGACTGCCACCCTGAGGGCCAGAGGAGAGAACAGGCGGATGCAGTGTGTCTCGAAGGAGGAGAAGGAGAGGGATGGGGGTGGAGGGAGATGCTGGTAGGTGCAGGTGGGAGAGAGCAGGATTCCGACCCCGCCACCATTTCTCTCACCCGGTCTGGGGGTATGACT
Source organism: Leptobrachium leishanense (assembly GCA_009667805.1). Lineage (NCBI taxonomy): Eukaryota > Metazoa > Chordata > Amphibia > Anura > Megophryidae > Leptobrachium > Leptobrachium leishanense. Next base: position 116,859,504 of record CM019068.1, read on the forward strand.
CAAGTTTAGACCGCCATGTGAGAGAGCAGCAACGGAAGCCGTGTCAGAGGGAGTTAGCCAGGTTTCAGTTAAAGCTAGGAGGTTGAAGGAGTTTGAAAGGAAGAGGTCATGGATTGCTGTGAGTTTGTTGCACACAGAGCGAGCGTTCCAGAGGGCGCAGGAGAGAGAGGACAGGCGCTGAGGGATTATGGGGATGAGGTTGCTGGGCTTGCAGGGAGGTGATTTATGTGCGATGGAGATAGGATGAGAGGGAAGTATTGGATGTGTTGTGGGGCCAGGGTTAGGGGATATGTCACCTGAAGAGAGTAGCAGCAGGAGGGTGAGAAAGAGAAGGTGGGAATGGGATTTGTGGGAGTGGGAGTGATTGGCAGCGCGAGAGTTAGAGGGAGACCATGTTCTGAGGAAACAAAGGAGCTCATGCGAGGCCATCATGTGGGACGAGAGGAGGGAGGGAGAGATGCAGATAGTGTAGGGGTCGGTGGTAGAGGGGCAGGAGTTCCATTTAAGGAGAAAAGTAGAAGTAAAGAGTAGAAGCGTGAGAGAAAGCATGATATAGACGTGCGTTTACCCAGAGTAAAAGTGGGCCTTGCAGTTCCTTCCTCCAGTCCCGCAACTCCAGGAAACAACTCTGGATGTCCACTTAAAAATGCCACTTGCAAATGACACTTAGAGCCTGGCTCAAAGAGCCTGGTATAGCAGTTATATAGGGCGGGCTGATTGCATTCAGGCAGTTAAAATGTCAACACCTGAAAGGTCAACACCTGAAGCTGTATATATCTAGGTCTAGGAATGTAACATTTTCCACACTCCATTTTCTATCCAGCTTGATGCCCCATTCTGGATTATCAAGATCGTTTAGGAAGGATAACAAGTCCTCCCTCTACCCCTCTCCAAATAAAGAACACGTCGTCGATGTAGCGTCTATAGGACAAAATTTTACCTTGCGCCCAGCTACGCGAACCGTAGACAAACTGGGATTTCCAGCCTGCCATATATAGGTTCGCGTAGCTGGGCGCAAACTTTGTTCTCATAGTTCCTCTACGCTGTATGAAGAAATTCTCTTCAAACTTAAAATAATTGTTATTAAGTATAAATTCTATGCTTTTAAGAATGTAAGATGTCTGATCTGTGGACATTCTGTTAATCTTCAATTGCTCTTCTTTCACTACATTGAGACCCATACAATGGGGTATGCTACTATATAATGCGTTAACATCACAGGTAACCATTATGTCACCAGTTTGGTACTGTAGTTCTTGTAAAAGATTTTGCATACTCAATGTGTCCTTAAGGTATGATGGTACTTCTTGAAAGATTGGTTGTAGCAAGACGTCTACATACTCAGATAGGCGGCTGGTGATGGAATCAATGCCCGCTACTATAGGTCTTCCCGGTGGGTTAGTGAGAGGTTTATGTATTTTAGGTAGGATATATATATGAGGTGTTTTAGTATATTCCATTTTCAAATAAGCATATTCTTTTTCATTTAAAATCTTACTTTCTTTCCCTTCTGAAAGGAGGATATTTAATTTTGATCTTATATCTTTAATGGGATCTCCTTTCAAGGGTTCATAGGTACTGACATCACTTAAAATCCGTAATACTTCTGTATTATAAGCCTCTTTGGAGAGGATAACAATCCCACCGCCTTTATCGGCGGGTTTTATGACGATATTGGGATCTTTTTGGAGATTTTTTAGGGCTGTATTTTCTTCCTTAGTAAGATTATAATGTCGTTCTTTTATGGTCATTTTCTCCAAATCCCTCATTACAAGTTTTTCAAAGGTTTTTATCTCGTCTGAGATAACATGGCGAGGGTAGAACTTTGATTTATTTTTAAGAGTGGTGTGTAAAATAGGGTCGGAGTGTTGGATGACACTTTTCTCTATAGGATTTTTTAGAAATAATTTCTTTAAACTGAGCTTACGCTTGAATCTTTGGAGATCTATATACATGCTAAATTTGTCTGGTTTGTTAGTGGGGGCAAATTTTAGACCTTTATTCAAAACTCTGGTCTCTACATCCAAAAGAGTTCTATTGCTCAGATTAAAAACACCACTAGTTGGAATTCTCTTCTTTCTCTTTTGCATACATATTTTCCAGCTCTCTTTCCTCTTCTGGTTTTTCCCAAGATCTTTTTTGTCCTTCCCTTTTCTCTAATCTCACATCTAAATCTCTGTAGTCTCCCTGTTCTTCTCCTCTCTGTAATGGGTCCTTCAAAAAAACCTCCTCTCCAACATGTTCTTTGAGGGCAGAGAATCTATTAGTGAGGGGAACAATGCATCTCCATTTGGAAGTATGGCTTTCTCATTGGAGATTGTATACAGTGTATTAATGCATATATCAACTGCACCCCATTGTTTCCCCATATGACGTTTAAGAGCATATGTTCACGAACGGAGTGGGGAGCCGCTGGAACGCACTGTGGAACGCGGAAGCTGCGCATTGCACCTGCACAAAATGGCGCTTTATCGGCAAAATGTGTCCTAAAATCGATAGATTTTTTTGCACTGAAAGACACACCTTTATTCACAATTTTATTAATATTCCATTTCCTTATAAAAACACCAACATATCACAATAAATAATAATATTCCACAATTTATCCTTATATATATGTATCATGTATACATTTAGATTGCCAACTAGGATTATTTCCCTACCTCCATAATTTAGTCGACTATTAGGTTAAGGATTATCCCCTTTTTATTATTGATAAAAAGACACATCATCATTTGGGAATATGTCTTTCTCATTTGAGTTTGGGTATGGTGCACCAATGCATATAATAACTGCATTCCATTGTTTCCCTATAAGACGTCTGGGAGCTTATGCTTTAGAATGGGATAGTGAGCGACGGTGCCGCTGGAACGCACTGTGAAACGTGGAAGTTGCGCATTGCGCTTGCGCAAAATGGCGCCGTATCGGCAGAATGTGGAGAATTTCCAAAAAGAGGCACAGAACGCACGCCACCCGCAGATTAACGACATGTGGGGTCATTTACATTTTGATTCGTGGGACTATAACATGATGCTTGGAAGTTCTAATCAAATGATACCAGCTGATGAAGCCGTAACTAGCGGCGAAACGCATCCTGGACTTTTATTTCATTTTTAAATATTGTTAATTTTAAATAAACCTTTTATAGAACGATTTCCAGCATCCCATCTGGTCTTTTTTGGATTTTTTTTTAATTTATATCTTTTATTTTACAAGCAAAAGGGTCACAAATCGACCAACCAGTGTGGCCTCGCAGAGCCAGAGATCAAGATACTAAAATATTCAGCATATATAAAATAGAGTCACTCATATAAGTACGTGTCCACAAAAATATCTCAAAATAAGTAAAGAGGGGGAGAAAACAGGGGAGAGAAAAGAGGGGGGGAAAGGCCAATACCGTGATGCTCCTGGCACGCTCCGAAGGAGGCCATGGAGGGACAATGACACGAGGCCCAGGAAAGTGAGGGCCAATTATGACACGAAGCCACAGTGGCACGCCTCATGTATCCTGGAGGATGCCGAAATAAGGAGGGGAGAGGAAAGAGAAAAGAGAAAAAGGAGAAAAAAGAAAAGAAAAGGGGAAGGAGGGTAAAAGAGGTGGGATATGTACCATTGCCAATAAAGCAGACATCAGGGAGAAACAGGGTGGAGAAGGGGGGGGAAGTAAGATAACAGTAGCTTTGTTAGGCATACAAATATTACAAAAAGCGTCGGTATACGCGGTCAGATAAAGTGTCCGTCAGAAAAACAAGAGTCCTCAGGAAACTACGAGGGAACAATATAAGCCAGAAAATGAAATAAGTGGGAGGAGAGCAGCGCCTCACTAAAAAATCCCCGGCCGGGGAGCATCAGTGAAAGTCATCTTTGTCCCGTAAGAAGAGATGGGGGGTTCACCTCAAAAATAGGGGTCACTGCGCGGTGGGTGGAAGGGTGAGGCGAACATGACGGTACAGTGGACATAAGAGCAGCGAAAAAGAAAGGGGGCCCAAGATCAAATAACAAAACATATATCCTAACCCGGGTCCAACACAGCAGGGGGGAACCCTCAGGAACAGAGCAAGGAGACACCGGAGTAGGGGAGAGGCCCAGGGTGTGTAGCAAGCTCCAGGCTTCAGCGGGGGAGGATATCAAGTGGGTCAGATTATTCTGATGCATGTGCATAGAACCCGCCACCCCCCATCTGTATCGAACTCCGCAGCCCCTTAAAAAAGCTGTAACCTCCCGGAATTGCCTCCGGGCGATCAGGGTCAAAAAGGGGAGATCATTAAAGAGCACCAAGGAATGGCCCTCAAAAAATATCGGGGCTCGGGCTGCCGACAATGACATCATACGGCATTTATCGGCTTCATCCCCCACAATTGCAAGCACATCTCGTGGGTACTCCGCCGGGGCTGTAGCCGCTTTCCTTAGCCTAATGGCACTTCGAAAAGCAGTCTCGGTCAATATCCCTGACACATGCGATGCAAGTTTATTAACAAATAGCAGCAGGGCATCGCCGGTGATCTTCTCAGGAATCCCCCGGATTCTCACGTTTTTCCTGCGGTGTCGGACTTCCGCCGCCTCCACCGCTCCCGTGAGCAGTGCCACCTGGGTTTGCAAGGATTCCACCTGTGGTGCTAGGAGAGCCTGCAACTCCGCGGTCCCCTCCACTCGTGCCTCCACAGCCGTCAGCCGCCCCTTAATAGTCGACAGCTCCGTTGTCAAGACTGCAAAATCAGCCCGCCAAACCACTCTCATCTCTTCAAGCGTCTCATCCAGCAAGTGCCGAATATCCTCTTTCGTGAAAGGCAGGTTACCTGCGTCCACATGTGTCCCTCGAGTTACCAGGGGGGTTGTCATAGTCTCGGCTGTGTCACTAGGCGCCCCAAGCTGACGAACCACCGGCATCTTCTGACCATCCGTCGATCGCGTCTCCTTCCCCAGTGTCCGAGGTGAAGTCCGTGCAGCCACAGAGGCCTCTGACCAGTACGGATCTCCATCTTCCGAGGAGCTCACCATGGGAGAGAGGTATGTTTGGGCACTCTGCTGCCCTTGCCGGACATCTCCCATGGAGTCCCGGATGTCCCTCTGCCGGGGGCCCTCCGGCAGTTGGGACTTCTTCCCCGACTTTCTGCCCATAGGTGGTGGAAGCCGAGCAGCCAAACAGCCCAGTACGCACCTCAGCCGAGAAGATATGCCTCAAAGATGGCCGCCGGGCGTAGGCCGCAACCACAGGCCGCACTCCCCGAATCTCCCTCAGTCAGAGCCAAACAGTCCAGAAACCTCAATCCGGAGCAGCGGAGGCGGACGGATTATCGGGGTATGTATTTTTAGCGGATTCACCGTCAATTTGAGCCGCGGTGGGTCTAAATCGGTGTCGGTCAGCGGGAGCTCTCACACCGCACGTCCGTCCACGCTGGCTGCTGGACACGCCCCCCCCGTCTTTTTTGGATTTGCCCACAGCAAAATACCCCAGCCATCACTCTCCCATCACTCTCCCTCTGCCCACAGCAAAATACCCCAGCCGTCACTGTCCCTCTGCCCACAGCAGCAAAATACACCAACCATCACTGTCCCTCTGCCCACAGCAAAATACCCCAGCCATCACTCTCCCTCTGCCCACAGCAAAATACCCCAGCCATCACTGTCCCTCTGCCCACAGCAAAATACCCCAGCCGTCACTGTCCCTCTGCCCACAGCAAAATACCCCAGCCGTCACTGTCCCTCTGCCACAGTAAAATACCCCAGCCGTCACTTTCCCTCCCCACAGCAAAATACTCTAGCCATCACTGTCCCTCTGCACACAGCAAAATACCCCAGCCATCACTGTCTCTGCCCACAGAAAAATACCCCAGCCATCACTCTCCCTCTGCCCACAGCAGCAAAATACCCCAGCCATCACTGTCCCTCTGCCCACAGCAAAATACCCCAGCCATCACTGTCCCTCTGCCCACAGCAGCAAAATACCCCAGCCATTACTGTCCCTCTGCCCACAGCAAAATACCCCAGCCGTCAGTGTCCCTCTGCCCACAGCAAAATACCCCAGCCGTCACTGTCCCTCCGCCCACAGCAAAATACCCCAGCCGTCACTGTCCCTCTGCCCACAGCAAAATACCCCAGCTGTCACTGTCCCTCTGCCCACAGCAAAATACCCCAGCCATCACTGTCCCTCTGCCCACAGCAGCAAAATACCCCAGCCATTACTGTCCCTCTGCCCACAGCAAAATACCCCAGCCGTCAGTGTCCCTCTGCCCACAGCAAAATACCCCAGCCGTCACTGTCCCTCCGCCCACAGCAAAATACCCCAGCCGTCACTGTCCCTCTGCCCACAGCAAAATACCCCAGCTGTCACTGTCCCTCTGCCCACAGCAAAATACCCCAGCCGTCACTGTCCCTCTGCCACAGTAAAATATCCCAGCCGTCACTTTCCCTCCCCACAGCAAAATACTCTAGCCATCACTGTCCCTCTGCACACAGCAAAATACCCCAGCCATCACTGTCTCTGCCCACAGAAAAATACCCCAGCCATCACTCTCCCTCTGCCCACAGCAGCAAAATACCCCAGCCATCACTGTCCCTCTGCCCACAGCAAAATACCCCAGCCATCACTCTCCCTACCCCCAGCAAATTACCCCACCATCACTCTCCCTACCCCCAGTAAATTACCCCACCATCACTCTCCCTAGTCCCTACCCCCAGTAAATTACCCCATCATCACTCTCCCTCCTCCAAACTGATTGGCACTATTAACTCCGTCCACCCACTGTAAGGGCCCCAAAACCTCTCCAAGCCTCAAACAGGGAGGAACCTATGCTCTGACGGCAGACGTCACACAGTGCACCCTGCAGCCAAATCAGAGGGGGTCAACCACCATCTTGAAGTCAGCAGGGCCACAGCCCCACAATGTGCGGTGAGTATGAGGGTGTCACAGAGCTCCATAGTAATATGCAGTGTTTTTTTTTGGGGGGGGGGCACAAGTAGCTGGTCTTGCCTAGTGTACATTCATAATATATCTTTATTGTATGTATACGTCAAACCCTGCCAGAATGCTTACATTAAATAAAATATTGTCAGTTATGTAAGCAACACCTTATTTTCTGTCAGTGCCCCTCCCGAGACAAGGCTCTGGATCCGCCCCTGTAAGGATCCGCCTATATCATTTATGATAAATCACTGCAGGATGGTGTGTGGTTATATTTAGTACAAGCGACCAGGGACGTGCGGTGAGGTCAGTGGCTGGTGAGGCACTGGAATGTAAAGGACATGTGCTCCTCTATGTGAAGCAGCCCCAGATCTGATCTGCAGCCCCCCATTCAGTGCACAGCATTAGGAATGTGCAGTGTCTATATGTGTGTACATGCATTGTGTGCAGTGTGTATGTGTAGTATGCTTGTGACTGTGCATAGGGCGCATTGTGTGCATCAGGGGCGGACTGACAACTAATGGGGCCCCCGGGCAATAGGAGGTCATGGGGACCCCTTGTTCCGCACCCACAGGATGGCACACCCATAAAAACCCCACCCCCTACAACGCAACACCCACATGTACATTATTGTGCTAAATAATTTATTTCGGAACTCCTAAAAATCCACTTTGACCCAGCAGTGAATTGGGGGATCCATTGTGCCCCCTCCATACTTACAGATGGCCACCGCACTGCTGCAGCAGCCATCACCGACTTCTTGCAGCTAAGGTGGCGCCGCAGCACAGAAAGTCCCTGTGGAAAATGTGGGAAACTGACGATCACTTTTTTAAACATACTGTACAATCCTGACACACTGCACATTACAGAGCTCCACAGCAATAAAACTCACAGTAGTGTGCGGTGTGTATGAGTGTATCACAGCTCCACAGCAATAAAACTCACAGTAATGTGCAGTATGTGAGTGTATCACAGAATCCACATCAATAGAACTCACAGTAACATGCGGTGTGTATGAGCAAATCACAGAATCCACGCAAAAAAAAAAAAATCAATTTATTCAACCCACCCAGCATACAAATTGTTGGGCATTACCCACCCCCAGTATATGAATTGCTGGGCATTAGATTCCCCCCAGTACATAAATTGCTGGGGCCCAGAAATTTATATACTGGGGGGGGTGTAATGCCCAGCAATTTATATATGGGGGGAATCTAACCAGCAGTTTACATACTGCGGGGGGAATCTAATGCCCAGCATTAGACCCCCCAGTATATAAATTGTTGGGCATCCCCCCCCCGGGTTGCTCACCAGCTTATCTTCTGCTGCAGGCTCGGCGGCACTGTCTGAGGACCCGCAGGCCAGTAGGAGGAGGTAATGGAGGACACCTGGCCTCGCGGTCATCTGGTTCGCGACACAGATCCACGGAGCGGTGGGCCAGGAGACCCGGATTGTGAGCTACGCCTGCCCTCTGCGTATTCGAATGGGAGCGAGGCTGAGGTGCTCACACGCGACGCCAGAGCAGCCCTGACAGATGCGGAGACGACTTCCGAGGAGCCTTCCCCGGGGGATGCGCTGGGGCGCCAGCCGGGACTGTTGGGCCTTGTGCTGAGGAGTGGCAGCATTGGCCCTGGTCTAGCAGTGCGGCTGGGGCGGCCGCAGCGGGAGCCCGGGGACTGGTAACCCATCTTGTCTGCCACGTGGGCCTGTGCAGATCTCGCTCCCCATCCCCGATTGTACCTGGCTGACCAGCCTGGCCTCCATACCGATGCTCTACCTGTGTTGCGGCGGAGGCCATTCAGAGACTCTGGCTGAGATTTTTACTCCAGATTTAGTTTTGCCTCCTTGATACACAACCCTTCTTTTCTGATTTTCCTTTGTGAGGACTTACTACCTTGTTATTTTTATTTTCCTACTCTTTTTGTGTTATAAATGTCACCGGCTGGGGACCTCCTAGCAGTTACTTTTAATTTTCTCTTTATCCTGCGAAACTTTTATCTATGGTTATTTCCCCCTCATTTTTTGACCGTTTGCCGCTTATTTGTGAAGACCCCCCCTTATGTTTTCTGTGTTATGTCAGTCTGTGACCCTTTGAATACAAAATAAAAATCTTAAAAAAAACACCAGGGTGCTTTGAAAATATTTTTGTAGGCTCCTAATACTATACACAAGCTAAGATTTAACCTTGGATATAGCATACAAAGCGACTTTTAGATTCAGCAGAAAATCCTGAAAATTAAGCTCTGTAGGGACACTAAAGGAACACTACCACTTACATAAGCTGTAACTAGATTACTTGTGCATTATAAATAAAACCATATTAAAACACATGCTGTTTTTTTTCGTTTACTTATTTTTTTTACATGCAAATATTTCAAAGTTTTGATCTCTTTAAAAAAACCTAATCATATAATTTTCCCCCAAAAAATTTAACAAGTCCCCATTTCTAATTTTTTTAACAAACACAGCTCATAGAAAATATAACCGCAAACGCTTGCATGTTAAAATTTGAAAAAAAAACCACACTTTACACGTTGTAAATTATTGAAAATTCTAATTTTATTGCATTTTTTGTTATAATATATAGACAGGACATGACGTATACATATAATAATGATATATTATGAATCTGCCGGAAAGAACGATCTATAATATGTCTGGGTCATATAATAAAATAAGGCTTCAAAACGCGTTTAAACATAAGCGAAACCGGTAAAAATGAGCACAACACACAGGCGTGAAATGCCTCAGCAGCTAAAGGGTTAAAGTCTCTTTGGGTAGATTTGTAATTTGTGGAGACTTCAATCAATCTTTAGACTTACCACCGCATGCCTCCCGCACACAACGCTCATCTGCCCGCAACTTTGCCACTTTATTAACGGAATTTAAATTGTTTGATCTCTGGCGCCTCCTCCACCCTGATGACTGCGATTACACTTTTTATTCGGGAGCGCATAAAACATACTATAGGATAGATTACTTTTTGGTTCCTGCTGATATGTTAAATTCTGTTTCTAAATGTGTGATTGGCTCCATGACCTGGTCCGACCATGCCCCATATCGTTGTTCCTCCCTGATTCTCAGCCCCTATAGGTCGCTCCCCTTGGCGATTGAATGAATCCCTTCTGTCCCGTCCAGAGGTGGTGGCTGACGTCAAATAAAAACTCTAGAAGATTACTTTAGGGAAAATGCAACACCTGAGGTTACTCCCCTTACACTGTGGCAGGCTCATAAAGCTGTAATACAAGGAGTCTTTCTTAAATGGGGATCCCACATTAAGAAAGAATTTAGCCCATAGATTCTTCAGCAGATCCACCAAGTTACATCTCTCCATAAGAAACGGAATGACCCCGTTGCCCGCTCTACTCTGGTGGGGCTCCAACTGCAATTAGCTGAACTGGATAAGCGGAATTTTGTACGGGCAACTCGTAGACTTCGCACTAAGATGTACCTTTATAATAATAAAGCAAGTAAGCTTATGGCCAACAGGCTCTGCAAACGGGTGGCTAAGTCTAGAATTGACAGAGTGACTGCTGCTGACGGGACCTCCTGCTATAAACTCCAGCAAATAGCGGACTGTTTCGCGTCATACTACTCTGGCCTTTACAATTTGCACGACGACACCTCACTTCATCAGCCCTATCTCAGTGAGATCCTCCCATTCCTACAACGCCTTAACCTTCCTGCCTTGTCTGAGTCACAAAGTCTACAACTGCTCTCTCCACCCTCCCTTGCTGAACTCACCTCAGCCCTGTCCTCCCTTAAGGCTAACAAAGCTCCCGGCCCTGATGGCTTCACGGCCGCTTATTATAAATCCTTTCCTACCCTACTGAACCCCCCTCTTCTCTCTGCGTTCAACCAAATATATGCATCGGGAAACGCTCCCCTGACTGGTTATCTGCCACTATAGTTACCATTCCAAAAACGAACCGCCAGCCGACACCTGCCCTAAATACAGACCCATCTCCCTCCTCAATACCGACACCAAACTTTTCGCCAAGATTCTGGCTACTAGATTTGTCGATATTATGCCCTTGCTTATAGCTGATAACCAGGTGGGATTTATTAAGTCAAGGCAAGGCCCCAACAACACTATTAAAGCTATGGCCTTGATGGACTCACCAGTGCGTTCTGGAACACCATCTCCATTTCTCTCCCTTGATGCCGAGAAGGCATTTGACCGCCTTCACTGGCTATTTCTGGAACATATGTTACTGAAATTTAACTTTCCCCGGGAATTTATTGGGGCTATCTTGGTGCTCTATTCTAATCCTAATTTGCGGGTGCTAAATGCAGGTTTCCAATCCAATGCCCCACCTATCACAAATGGCACTAGACAGGGATGCCCTCTCTCCCCTCTTCTGTATGTGCTAGCGCTTGGACCGCTTGCCCAAGCAATACGACAGACTAATGCGATTGAAGGGCTTTTGACTGGTCCCTCTACCTGTAAGCTTAGTTTATTTGCTGATGATATTCTTCTGACGCTGACCAATCCCCTCACCTCTCTACCCGCCCTACACTCTATCCTGGACGAATACGGACGGCTCTCCTATCACAAGATTAATGTGCATAAAACTCAGGCCCTACCATATGCTATCCCAGACTCGGACCTATCTACTCTCAAACGTCACTTTTTTTCTGACTGGCGCTCCCATTCCCTGACTTATCTAGGGGTTAAGTTGACTTTCACCTCGCCTCGCCTTTTCTACCTCAATTATAAACCATTGCTCTCACTTTCCTCTACCCTTTGCCAACAATGGTCTAAAGTGGAGATATCTTGGGCAGGGAGAATACATGCAATTAAGATGATGCTCCTACCTAAACTGCTATATGTCTTTAGGGCTCTACCATTACCAGCCCCCTTATCCTTCTACACAGCCCTGCTCTCAATCGTCTCAAAATTTATTTGGCCAGGGAGGAAACCTTGTATTAACCTCCCTGGTGGTATTCCCGAGTGTGACTCTCGGTTAAATTTCACTACCGCGAACGGTAACCTCGAGCCACAATCGGGCTGGATGCATACTCACCTCCTCCTGCGCTCCCTGGCTGTCCCCCACAGTGTGATCGTGGCGAGTTGCTTCCTGGTAAGGCTCCCTGTGAGTCACACGATGCAGGGGGCGGGACCAGGTAGCAAACTTTTTTTTTAATAATACACTGTATTCCAATGTTTATGAACGGCCACTAGGTGGCACTACAGGATAAGAAACAGACCATACATAGTTTCACCCTGGTTTTCAGACAGATTTCAGTGTTGTTTTATTTTATTGAATAGCATTTATTTGCATTATTTTGGATAATTATTTTTGGGATAATAAATTATGTCGGGTTTCAAACTTTATCGGACTTAGTGTATTTCCTATTTATTTTATTTATTTATTTATAAAGGATTTTACCAGTAAGGACTCTTGCTTGCATGGATTTCAGTGTGTGATTCCTAATTATTACAGGCCAACTATGTACAAAAACACGTTTCCTTTAAAATAAAATTGAGACGCTTTTAGACACAAAATTTTGAAAAAAATTGATTGCCAGGGAGGTTAAGCGGAATATCCTACACCGACCGATTGTGAGGGCAGGTCTGGGTTTGCCCAATCTGCTATTGTATTACAGGGCTGCACTGCTGGCAAATCTTGGTCACCTTTTGACAACTATTACTCCCCTTCAGTGGGCCTCCTTGATCCTGCCGTGTATGTTACCCTATGACTTTGTGGGGATACTGTGGACACCTAAATTCCGCTGACATAAGCTTGATGACCTCCCCAAACTATTTTTACGTCTCTGGGGCACATCTCGCTCAATCTTGACTGCGACCCACCCCCTCTCTTCGGCCTCCCCAATCTCAGTGGTTTCATATCTGATCCCCGACTTTGACCCCCGACCATGGTATCGGAAGACGCTCGATAGATTGATGTGCTTCTACTCACCTCACGACCTCCTCCCCTTCTCGCAACTACAGTTAAAATATTCTCTGAGCCACACATTCTGCTTTTGCTTCCTACAGCTGCGATCCTGCCTCTCTCAATATGATTTTGATATGATTTGACTTTGTTTGAGCGATACTGTGTGTCCCCTATGCCTAATACTCGCCTACTGTCTCTAATTTATCACCTGCTACTAATCAGACCCCCGACTGGCACCTGGAGATTCCAGTTGAACTGGGAGCATGATTTAGGGTGCCCAATTACGCAAGAGCAGTGGACTGATTCCTTTCTGCTTGACTGCAGGAAATTCATATGTGTGTCTCTCATGGAGGTTCGGAAAAAAGTTTTATATCGATGGTATATCACCCCGGATAAAGAACACCATTAAAACTCGAGTGTTCCTACTAGCTGCTGGAGGTGTGGGGAGGCAGACGGCACTTTTTTCCCATTTGGTGGTCGTGTTCACACCTTGCCTACTTTTGGGATCAGATGGCCCTCCTTAGTTCGGAAATCTTGGGCTGGGAGATTGTCCCGTCCCCTGCCCTGTTCCTCCAACTGTTTCCCGACTCTCTCACTAACTTCCAGAAAAACTTCTGCCCCATGTGCTGTCCGTTGCCACTACTCTACTAGCTGCTAACTGTAAATCAGCTGTGGTGCCGACCGTGGGCGCTATTAAAACCAGGCTGGGGGAACTACGATCCTTCGATGCAATGGCCAGGTCTCTAATGGGTTTGCCTGGGGTTGGGAAAGATCATTGGTCTATATGGGACACTTACACTGTGAAGATCTGAGGTTCCTGTTACTCTGGTTTCTATGCCTTATTGCTTTTTACATCCTGACAATAATTATTGTTTGACACAGTTGCAAATATTGTTTCTGCTGCATACATTTTTGTTGCCCCCCTTCTTTTTTTGTATAGCTAATTATTTTGTGTTTTTTCCTGAAAACTTAATACAATTTATATTAACCCCTTAATGAACGCTGACGTACGTCTCCCTTAGACCCGCAGACATACTCCCACCCAATACTTACCTCCCTCACTGGCTCCAACAGAGTTCTGGCAGGGAGGAAACCAGCCCCTCTGCTTTAGAGGGGCTGGCGAGCACGATGAGGTCACCACGCTGTGTGGTGATGTCATCGGCAGGCGCCCCCCGGCGCCTGCATTGAAAAGGAGGAAGTGATCTATCATTCAGTCCCGTGCCGTTGCCATTGCATAAATAAGTCAAGGAGTACTTGCAGGACCTTCTAAATCGAGGATTGATCACAAAATTGTCTACTCGTTGTTTAAAAGTCAGTACAATCTCGGACCCAACCACCTCAATTGGTAGAGAAATCCACAGCTTTACTGTTCTCACCGTGAAATAAACCTTCCTATGCTTTAGGGAGAATTTCATTTTGTCCAGTCTAAATGGGTGACCTTGTGTATTCTGTTTAATCCTATTAATGAATAGGTTTCCAGACAATGGTTTATATAAATATATACGGAGCCATTATAAAGTCATCAGATCCCCTCTAAGGTGCCGTTTCTCTAACCTAAATAGGTTTTAGCCTCTTAGCCTTTCCTCATAACTTAAATCTTTCATTCCCCTTATTACTTTAGTTGCCCGTCTCTGCACTTTTTCTAGTGCCATTTCCTTTCTTAAGGCAGGTGACCAAAATTGCACGGCATATTCAAGATGTGGTTTTACCATTGATTTTAAAGAGGCAAGATTATCAGAGTTATAAAAAGAAAGGTGAACCTCGGGAGAATGACTTCAGAAGTGAAAATTCTAGATCAAAATAGCCAAAACAGAAAAATTCTCCCATTTATCTCACTTTCCAAATCGGCTATGTGGTCTAGATTGTTTTCTTCTCCTCCCAGTTCTCCTGTTTTTCACCTTTCTCTGAATAACCCTGTATGTTTTCATCCCAAGAGTGAATTCCCCTTTTAATGCATGCCAATACCTTGCTGGCCTTTGCGACTGCTGTTTGAAATTGAGCATTGTTACTTCGTTTGAAGTCTATGATTATTCCCCAATCCTTCTCCTGCTTTGATTTCTGTAACTCAGTACCATTTAGTGTGTTCACTTCAAAGTGCATAACCTTGCATTTATCTACATTAAATTTCCCAGTCCCCAATATATTCAAATCCCTCTGCAGCAAAGTAAAAACCTGCACACATTGTAATTACTTTTACTAGTTGTGTCATCTGCAAACACCGACACATTATTTTGTTTTTTAAATAAAATTGTATTAGCAAAATATGAAAACACAATCAAGTGATACATTTGCGAGTTTTTACAAATAATGGGGAAAAGGGAGAGAGAAGAAAAAGGGAAGAGGAGGGGTTGCCCAAACCAGAAAAGAAAGAAGAGAATAAAAGGAGAAAAAACAGAAATCCAGCGAAAACTGGCACAAAGAGGGGGTAACCCGAGAGCAATTAACCAAGAGAGCAAGCAATATGACCAAGAAATATCACACAATATACAATAAAAAAAACAGTATCATGACCCGACCAAGCCCGTTCGGGCCAAGACCCTTCCCTACAAGTTACTATGCCGAGCCCATCTGTTCCAGCTAGGGAGTCCATGTTTTTGAATAGTTAGGGAGATTGTGATTGGAGATGGGAGTCAACTCATCCATAAACTGTACGTCCCTTATTTTAGAATAAATCTTCTGAAAGGAGGGGGGCGTAGGAGATTTCCAGTGTTCTGCCAAAACTCAATGGGCAGCAAGAGTGAGCTTTGCCATCAGTTTGTTTTCCTGCCTCGTTAGGCCCAGGGGTCCTTCAGGATGGCCCCTGGGAGAACTGCCAAAATGAGTGTATGAGTAGCATCCCAGAAACGTTGGATCCGTGGGCAGAACCACCACATGTGAGCATTAGGGATGAGCTGTTCGGAGTTCGCATCGCACATCGGCCGTTCGCCGAACTCCGAACATTTCCTCGTGTTCGGTTCGCGTTCGACCACAATGCACTTTTCCACAGGTCTGAAGCTTGTAATTGGCTACAGCCTTGCACCTGACCACAGGTCAGGTGCAAGACTATGCCAATCACTGCTCAGAGTCCTGATTGTGAGCCCATGATTGGGCAAAATTTGCCCAGAGTTAAGTCCCGCAGCACGCTATATAAGGCTTCACACAGCCCCAGCACGTGTTTTTTGAGAGGAGATTGTTCTGTTAGTGTGTCTTCTCACTGCCAGCAGCTATTGGGGGGTGTCTCACTTCAAGATATCTGGGAATTGTTGTAATCTGTGTGTTCTCACTGCCAGCAGCTATTGGGGGGGGGGGGTCTCACTTCTACAAGATATCTGGGAATTGTTGTAATCTGTGTGTTCTCACTGCAAGCAGCTATTGGGGGGGTCTCACTTCTACAAGATATCTGGGAATTGTTGTAATCTGTGTTCTCACTGCCAGCAGCTATTGGGGGTGGGTCTCCCTTCTATCAGATATCTTGGAATTGTAATCTGTGTCTTGTCACTGCCACCCATCAGGGGGTCTCACTGGTTTATAGGAGGTTCCTGGGAATTGTAATTTGTGTCTTGTCACTGCCACCCATCAGGGGGTCTCACTGATTTATAGGAGGTTTCTGGGAATTGTAATTTGTGTCTTGTCACTGCCACACATCAGGGGGTCTAACAGACTTGTAGCACAGAGCTCAAAATTTCCCCTCGCCCACTCGCATTTTGTGAGTGCAAATTAAGTCTGGGCGAGTGGAAATGCAAACGCTGCATAGTCAGGCTGCGGCTTTTTTTTTTTTTTTTTTAAGCCTGGCCGCCGGTCGGAAAATCCAAGATGGCCGGCGGCCCGCTCTGATTGGCCCCAAGCATTGCACCCGCCCTGTGAAAGCAGTGTTTCCAGCCCTTGCTGCCCAGTTATGTGTGTGGTGGGAGACTCCCCGTTTCTCTGACAGGCAGGCTGGCATTGGAAAAGCCAGGCTGTCATCAGTGCACTGGAGCCTCCTGTCCTCTCTCGGTGGGGGAATCCCGGCTGCTCCCTGCTACCAGCCCCGAGCTTTCTACATGGAGACAGTGCTGGGAGGGGGCTTGGCTCCTGCAAAACCGGGAGGTATTTAGGCAAACTGTTGCCAGGTGTCTGGGCCCCTGTGGTGTGTTGCCAATTCTCTGGTTGTCCAGATGCCCTTTGTGGAAGGAGATTACGATCTCCACTCCAAGTGTGCTGACCAGGAACCTGCCATTAATCACAAATGGGCGCTCTCAGTGTGAGTCAGACAGTGTGACATCACTACTGAGCGTCCAGCACCCAGACAGCAGGAGCTAAAGGTTACTGGTCTACAACAGGGATTTTCAGAGCACAGGTCATGTTTGGAGGGTATACACATGGCAGGCACAGACAGCGTTTTTTTACTGCTCTTATAAACAGATCCCTCCTGACCTCCCTGCATTCCGCTGGCTTGAGCTACAAAGTTATGGGTCATTGCACACTGACAGCCATAGAGTGAGCTGGCTCTGAGCACACAATCTGCTGCTGAGTCCAGCTGATTCTTCAGTAAGTGCCTGCTTTGCTTTAAAAAAACAAACTCTTAAAAGATGTATTTTTTGTGCTTTTAGTTGTAAGTAAAATAATTCACCTTTAATTGCTTTTATTTGGACACCATATCTTCATCTGTATTATGCTTTTGCTGATTAAAGGAAAGTTTCATGCGTTTGGTACAGATCCCTTTACACCCAAAATGAGAAAATCCCAATTTCCAAATGAATTCTGTTGAATATATGGGTAAAAATTCAATGTACTCAAAATTTTAGACTGTTACCTGGTCTATTAAAAATGACCCTGACCAGGGGTTCAGCGTGGGGCCCCAGAAATCCTGATGGCAGCCCTGCGCACACACTGTCCTTCCTGGGCCCCATGCGCGGCCCGTGGCCCTCATTAATACTGAACGGCACCAGGGAGGGGTCAATGCTGCCAGCCTCTGTTACTGCAACATGTTCGGACTGTCAGACAGCATCCCTTGACACCCTAAAAGCGCTGTCAACATGCATCACTTCAGCACGCACAACGTCTCCTGACAGCACCTGAACGTTACATGACGTGTGTAAGAGTTCCTCGGAGTATCCACCCTAAGCGCTCTGTCACGCAGGAAACATTCCTACTACTACTACCCATGTTTTCTTTCTACTGTAATGATCTGATTTTCTATATGATCACCACATTGCTTGTAAGAGCAGAGCAGGTGTATAATCAGAAAACCCAGCCCTACCTGTGCTGCAATCAGAATATAATATGTAATCTATTTCACATAATTGTCTTCTTGGTTTACATGTATCTGGGGTCTGATGTCTGGGTATTAATGTTATTTATTTTTGTAACTTTCTGAAAAAAACATTAAAGTGCAGGGTAGGTGGGGCAACTGGTGGCGAGTAACTCTTAAGGCCTGGCTAGTAGATCGGAACTTGAAATTTTGAGCCCTGTTGTAGCATATACCTGGGAATTACAGTGGCAAGAAAAAGTATGTGAACCCTTTGGGATTACGTGGAGTTTTGCATGAATTGGTCATAAAATGTGCTCTGATCATCTAAAATCACAACAATTTGAAAAACACAGTCTGCTTAAAATAATACAACACCAACATTATCAGGGTTATTCAAAGAGATCCGAATTGCTTGTGAAAGGTAACCGAACGCTGAAAATCAGCGTTCGGTTACCTTTCCTGACCATTCGGCTATCCAGAGAGCAGGCAATACGCCAAATCCTGGCGAATTGCCTGAACATACGGTGCCTGTCCGGTGCCTGTTCGAGGGCAGTGAAATCCCCATAGAGAAGCACTGCTTCGGCTATTCAGAGAACACAAACCAGCAGTGAAAGGTTCCCCTAATGCCCTGCCATTCGGTGGTTTAATTCGGCAAGTTAATTCAGGAGAATCCCATAGGCTTCAATGTTAAAAATATTCCCATTTAATTCAATATCTAATAAACCGTTCATTATAAAATTCTGCAGCAAAAAGTGTCTTTATTTATAGATTTTTTAGGATACTCAAAGCATTTTTCTGAATTTTTTTTTTTTTTTTCAGTTTACTTATTTTTTTTGTAACAGCCCTCTTTATTATCATTCCCTGGACCTCCTGTGAAAATTTCAGACATTTTCGCTCAGTAGTTTCTTTGCAAACAGCGTTTCATTTTCCCAGATTCATACAAATGGTTTTGCTAATTTATTCACTGCCTCCTCTACGTCACAGCTGCTTCAGCTCTGTGTGATTCGGCTCCTGTTCGGGTTTTTCGAAGGTTAATCTAGATGTTTTTGCTTGTTTTCAGCGTGCATTCGGTTAGTTTTCGTCAGGTTTGCGGCAGCTTTTCCCTGCAATTCGGGGACCCTGTGCTGTTTGCTGAATACACCGCAGGGTCACCGAAATGCAATCGGCAAAAGGAACCGAATTGAAGAGAACGAAAAGTCACCGAACGTGCGGTGACTTTTCGAATCTCTTTGGATAACCCTGTATATGTTTTCATGTTTTTATTGAACAGAACATGTAAACATTCACAGTGCAGGGTGGAAAAAGTATGTGAACCTTTGGACTTAATAACTGGTTGACACTCCTTTGTCAGCAATAACCTCAACCAAATGTTTCCTGTAGTTGCAGATCAGACCTGCACAACGATCTGGAGTAATTTTGGACCACTCTTCACAAAACTGTTTCAGTGTAGCAATATTCTTGGGATGTCTGGTGTGAATCACTCTCTTAAGGTCATGCCACAGCATTTCAATCGGGTTGAGGTCAGGACTCTGACTGGGCCACTCCAGAAGGCGTATTTTGTTGAAGCCATTCTTTTGTTGAATTACTTGTATGCTTTGGGTCATTGTCCAGTTGCATCACCCATCCTCTGCGGAGCTTTAGTTGGCGGACAGATGGTCTTACGTTTTCCTGCAAAATGTCTTGATAAACTCTGGAATTCATTTTTCCATCAATGACAACAATCTGTCCAGGCCCTGAGGCAGCAAAGCAGCCCCAAACCATGATGCTTCCTCCGCCATGTTTTACAGTGGGGATGAGGTTTTGATGTTGGTGTGCTGTGCCTTTTTTTCTCCACACAGTGTTGTGTGTTTTTTCCAAACAACTAAATTTTGGTTTCATCTGTCCACAGAATATTTTGCCAGTAGTGCTGTGGAACATCCAGGTGCTCTTTTGCAAACTTCAAACGTGCTGCAATATTCTTTTTGGACAGCAATGGCTTCCTCCGTGGTGTCCTCCCATGTACTCCATTCTTGTTTAATGTTTTCCTTATTGTAGATGAGTCAACAAAAATGTTAGCATGTGCCAGAGATTTCTGTAAGTCTTTAGCTGACACTCTAGGATTCTTCTTTACCTCATTAAGCATTCTGCGCTGTGCTCTTGCAGTCATCTTTACAGGACGACCACCCCTAGGGAGAGTAGCAACAGTGCTGAACTTTCTCCATTTGCAGACAGTCTGTCTTACCGCGGACACATGAACATCAAGGCTTTTGGAGATACTTTTGTAACCCTTTCCAGCCTCATGCAAGTCAACAATTCTTGATTGTAGGTCTTCTGAGAGCTCTTTTCTGCGAGGCATGGTTCACATCAGGCCGTGCTTCTTGAAACCAGTAAACCCAAAACTGGTGTGTTTTTTTAAAGGGCAGAACAGCTTTCAGCAACACATCCAATAATATCACACTGATTGGACTCAAGGTTGGCTCACTCCTGGCTCCAATTAGCTCTTGGAGAAGTCATTAGGCTAGGGGTTCACATACTTTTCCCACCCTGCACTGTGAATGTTTACATATTATGTTCAATAAACTCATGAAAACATAATGTTTGTGTTGTATTATTTTAAGCAGACTGTGTTTTTCAAATTGTTGTGACTTAGATGACGATCAGAGCATATTTTATGACCATTTCATGCAAAACTCCATGTAATTCCAAAGGGTTCACATACTTTTTCTTGCCACTGTATAACCTGTGTCTTGTCACTGCCACCCATCAGGGGGTCTCACTGATTTATAGGTCCTTTCTGGGAATTTTAATCTGTGTCTTGTCACTGGCTGCCAGCTATCAGGGTGTCTCACTGAGTTATACCAGAGCTCTGGAAATCTTTAATCTAGATAACACAGTTGAATCAGAGTTCTGCATATCTCCAATTTTTATAACAGAGTTGAATCAGAGTTCTGTATATCTTTAATTTATATATCACTCACCATGTCAGAAAGACAAAAAAAGGACAGGCAGACGCTCCGAGACACAGATAAGAGGGCAAGCAGCCTCTGTGTCGGGAGGCTGTGCCTCTGGTCGTCGTGATCGTGGTGCTGATCTTTGAAAGTTAAAACTACATTCATCCTATGCTATCTGAACATACCCACACCCTCTGAGTGCTCCAGGCTGCACACAGATGAACTGTGAATCACAGCTTTATAAAATGGGCCACTCCCACAAGCAAATTGGATGTTTGGTTTCATGAGAACTCAAAACTCCATTTAAAGTTGTGAAAATGTTTACAGGTTTATTCTGTTAAAATAAAACACAGATCAAAGCACTCTCCAGCATATGGTGGGTACACTTTAAAGATGAAAGGTGGAAGCATTTTCATTTCTTTACACATTCAATGAGCTTTGCTACATAAAATTATGCAATATAACTGATAGCTTATCAGAGCAATATTTATTGATAAGAGAACCCAGTTGTATCAACTGGATGTAAAGCCTAGAGCAGTGAATGTGCTTATGTTCTAATGGTTATCTTTTTTTTTTTTAAGCATTACAAATTAAATTTTAATGACTTAGATTTTTCCAAAAGTCTCAACTAGGGCCATGACAATTAACTGGCATGTCAAATCATCATCTTTTTAATTGCATTTTGTCTTCGTTTGTTTAATAATCTGGAGTTAAATTTTGAGTTGCAGAATCAGTAGTAATGAAAACCTCAAATACTTTTTGGTACTGTTGGAGACACAGAGCAGGAAAGAAGTCTATGGTCAAGGGAGGCAGAACCCAAAGAGAACAATATGGATAGGGATTATCTTAATGTGGCACCATGTCCATGGGAGCACGGTCATGACAAACAAAGGTCAAGATGTGCTGGAAAATCCAAGTACAGTGAAGATTCATGGTTGGTGTCACATAGAACTCCAGAAGGGCACATGACTTGGCAAAGTGGGTGAAGGGTTAAAAAATCACTATTTGTCTATGCTAGAGAAACAAAATAATGATTAACTGACCCCCTTATCGCTACCCACTTCCCTTAATTAACTGCTACTACCACAGGTCATTCGCCAACTACGAAACTGAGGCGACCGGAAATGCCCCATTCGCTTAAACCCACAAAACAGTTTAGTAGACTGACCCCACTGTACCCAATTTAATAGATAGTCTAGAAACTCAAGACTATTTGGACAAACATCTCTTCAGGTAACGCGTTCTTCTATCAGACATAGGCAGAGCTTAATAAAGGAATATTACGATAAGAAAAATGGTCACAGTGCATTTACAGGATAAGAGATAGTACAATTAAGATTTACACCCACAAACCAGAAAATAAACAGAATAAAACCAGAAATCCTATGAACTTACACACGGCTAGAACGAAGGAATCTGTTCCATGGGGCTCTGGTGGAAACAGCAGGTACTTCAAGCTTGACCCCCAAAGTAAAAGCACATTGCACTAGGGCTGCAACTAATGATTATTTTCTGTCACGATTCGGGCCATACATTGTGTGCACGGGGGTTGGTGTGAGTCCAGTACGCAGTGAATAGGCTCAGACAGGTTACAGGGGTAATGACAGACTTTAATAAATAAAGCCCCCACTCTCTGGAATGCTCTCCCTCGTACGGTCAGATTTTCCCCTAACTTCTCTTCCTACAAACGCTCCCTTAAAACGTTCCTATTTAGGGAAGCCTACCACCCAACTCACTGACGCAACCATCAATCACTCTCACCTTGCAGTCCTCTCCTCCTGTTTACAACCCCAACCCTCCTAGATTATCAGGGTTATTCAGAGAGCGTGAGAAGCAGGAGAATGACTGGAGAATAACTGGAGAATGAAAAATTCTAGGTCAAAATAGCCAAACCAGAAAAATTCTCCCTTTCATCTCACTTTCCAAATCGTCTATTTTGACCTAGAATTTTTCGTTCTCCAGTCATTCTCCTGCTTTTCACGCTCTCTGAATAACCCTGTGTGAGTTCCTACGGGAATAGGGCCCTCATCTCCTCCTGTACGGTTTGTCAAATGTTGTTCAATGTATTGTATTGTAACCCTGTCTATACTGTGCCTATTGTACAGCGCTGCGGAATATGCTGGCGCTTTATAAATTAAGAATAATAATAATAAAAGCAGAATATGAACAGACAAGACTAGAACTAAAGCACAACAGTGGACACAGGAGATATAACCAAATCAGAGAGGAGACTGGGCAAGATGGGAACAGACTAGAGATGGAAGGAGATGCAGGAAGAAAGGGCTAGAGTCAACAGGAGGGCTGTGAGTAGTGAGAGAACTGAAATGGGAGAAGCTAGGAAGGAGGAGAATCAAGGAGTAGCGAGAGGTGACAGAAATACTTAGTAGGGACGAGAGAAGCTAGAATACATAGGGGGATACCAAGCACACAGGAAGGGCAAACCCTGAATAAACAATAATACAAAAATAAACACAGATCTGTCAGGCAACAGTACAAGTAAGGATAAAGGCAACAGTACAAGTAAGGAGTGGCCATATACAAGCAGCAGCTCTGGGCAAGGCAGCAAGCAGATTGGTCAAGAGTCCAGCAAAAAGGGACTCTTGACCACTCTGCTTGCTGCCTTGCCCAGAGCTGCTGCTTGTATATGGCCACTCCTTACTTGGTCTGGTACACGGTGATTCAATCGTGGGGGGCACAGGGAGCAAAGGAGGGTACCGGTGAGTTGAGGAAGTAATGTCCAGAATATAAACAACGGGATCTCAAGAAGTCTATTGTAACCAGAATGTTCAGGAGTCCGTTCTGCACAACAACACACTCATGGACTTCAATGTGGAAGCGACAAAAGGAGGGCGTAATTTCCTTATACAGGACTGATCAGGGCAAGGTGAAAACAGGTGTGACTCCAGGGCTTGAAGTTCAATCAGATAGATAGTGCCGGAACCTGCATAATCCTTGCAAGATATGGCTAATATGCAGGGATACAAAGGGGGCACCAGGGGGGTCAGAGCGTCCAAGTCGTAACAGATACAAAGGGGGCACCAGGGGGTCAGAGCGTCCAGGCCATGACATTTTTATAATCAATTAGTTGGCCGATTATTATCCGATGAATCGACTAATCGAAAAATAAACAATTTTTTTTGTTTGTTTTGCAATTTCCTGGTGTACGTACATACATAATTTGTGTATCTTGCATACTATCTACACATAAGTTTCGTGGTCACCTGGTCAGAATGATTGATTGATGCTGCGTGCGCAACTCAAACTCATGTCTGCTTAGTCCATGAACAAACGCTGCTATGAGCACTCGGATATACATGATGATGTCAGCACACAAAGCAGGATGAGAAGGTGGGAGGCACTGCACACAGCCTGACCATGATAATAACCTAAAGCTGTCAGGGTGCATAGTGAGTCCCTTTAACCCTTTCGCTGCTGAGGCTTTTCACACCTCTGTGCTGAGGTCATTTTTACCACTTTCGCTCATCATGTTTAACTGCGTTTTCAAGCCATATTTTGATATATGACCCAGACATATTATATATCGTTCTTTCCGGCAGACTCGGCAGATTCATAATATGTCATTATTATAATATACAGACAGGACATGACGTATACATATAACAAAAATGCAATAAAATTAGAATTTTCAATAATTTACAACGTGTAAAGTGTTTTTTTTTTCACATTTTAACATGCGAGCATTTGCGGTTATATTTTCTATGGGGTGCGCTTGTTAAAAAAATAGAAATGGGGACTCGTTACATATTTTTTTGGGAACAATTTCGCTATTTTTAACAAACGCACCACATACAAAAATACACATTATAATTGAAATGGGAACAATATTGCTGCATTAACAAAACAAAAAAAAATATTTTTTTTAAATATTTATTTATATTTTTAAACTATTTACATGGTCATGTTTGGTATCGTTGGAAAGGCCATGCTCTGGCCGATCCAATGATAACAAACATTAACCCCTAGCTGCCACGAATCGGGAGATAGTGGGTTCATTGCAACCCCCTATCTCCAGCATTGCTGGCAGCTAGGGGTTAACTCCAGGACTGGTGTCATCGTGCTACGCACGATGACTCCAGTCCTCAGGGGAAGTTCCCGGAGGCTTGGCCGTCAAAGATGTCGGCCAGCTCCGAGAGAGGATCATGATCCGGCGCTTTTCAGCGCCGAATCGTGATCCGGCTCCCCAGGGGTTAATGCCAGCCACCGTTTGGAAGGGCAGGCTGTGCCCTTCCAAACGGTGCATGCCTTAACTCTGTGGCCCCCGGCAATCGGGAGGGAGAGAGGTCCGAAGGCACATGCAGGGGGGGGCCTGAATTAGATGTTATCACGCCGCCGCAATGACATCTAATGGCCCCGCCGGGGTCCCGGAGTGCCGGGCTGACATCCAAGATGTCAGCCTGCACCAGGGGGCGCAGCAATCGGCTGGAATCCGGCCGATTGCTGCCTCCTGTGCATGGACGCGCTCAGCGCATCCAAAACACAGGAGAACCACTTGGCTGGACGCGCTGAGCGCGTCCATAGCAGCCAAGTGGTTAAAATTATTTCATTAACAAACTGAATGGGGGAAGGGATTAGAGAGGAGAGGGAGTGAGTTTGGGTAAAGGACCGGACCTGAGTGTGAAAGTGAGCTTGGGCAAGAGACTGGACCTGAGTTTAGCCCCTTAAGGACGGGAGCAATTTTACAACTTCGGCACTCTTTGGGAAGTGAAGTTTGCTGAGCTCATTTTGCCCGTTTTTGCTCATGTTTAAATGCGGTTTTAAGTCACGTTTTATTATATCACCCAGACAAATTATATATTGTTCTTTCCGACAGACTCGGCAGATTAATAATATTTCATTATTCGATGTATATGTTATGCCCTGCCAGAATGCTATAACAAAAAATGTAAAAAAAAAATTGAATTTTCAATAAAATTTCAATCATCCACAGTGTGTAAGGTTTTCTTTTTTGCATTTTATTACCGAGCCTTTGCGGTTATATTCTATGGGGTAGACTTGTTAAAAAAATTAGAACGGGGAATCCATTTTTTTTGGAGAAATTACGTGATTTTAGCTAACCGCCCCCCAAAAAAATCATTAGTGAAGCATCATTGTTCACATAATTGAAATGTGAACAATAATGCTGCATAAAAAAGCACATTTTTATTTTTTATAAAACTTGTTATTTTTATTTTTCTACACTTTAATTTTACTTGTAACATGGTCTGGCCGTCCAACAATATCAGACATAACCCCCTAGCTGCCACCGATGAGATAAGGGGGTTCAAAGAAC
This sequence comes from Leptobrachium leishanense, assembly GCA_009667805.1. Classification (NCBI taxonomy): domain Eukaryota; kingdom Metazoa; phylum Chordata; class Amphibia; order Anura; family Megophryidae; genus Leptobrachium; species Leptobrachium leishanense. The sequence continues at coordinate 116,885,734 of CM019068.1, forward strand.
CCCCCCATCTCCTCTATGGGATTTAATTAGGAAATCCCTTTTGCAGCTAGGGGTTCCCCGGTTAACTGACATCATCACGCATGGCACGCATTGCATCAGTTGACGCAGGGACGACGACCCAGAGGTGGGGCTGCCATCCAAGATGGCGGCCCCCACCGGAAATAGGCCGCAATCCTGCACCGATTGGTGCCAGATCACGACCTGGCAACTAAGGGGTTAACCCCATACAGCGCTGGAAAAGTCAAACTGTGACCTTTCCAGCGATGCTGGCCACAGCCTCCTAGCCCCTGGTGATGGGGAGATAGAGGGATCCAAAAGGATCCCCCCTCCCCTTCAGGCACTTCCCCTGCTCCGGCGGGGGGTGCGCCTGAAAATGACATTATCGCGCCCATGGAAGCCAGATCTGCGCGGGAGCCACCGGGGAGGTGTGTATAGATTGCGGCTGGGCTCTGGATGTCGAGGATGTTCCATACCATCCTGCGGCATTAAAGCCCAAAAATGCAGGAATGTCCTGCGTCCTTAAGGGGTTAAGATGGAATTTGCGGGGAAGGGACCAGAACCAACAGGAGTGACGACAGCTCTGTACTGGAGTGAGTGAGGGTGGGGTGGTGGCACAGGACTCCAAGTCCAAGTAAGAATATAACACTGGTGATACAGCTCCAACCACCCAGTGGCAGCACCCCACGGTCTGTGTGATAGTTCTCCTACTGTTGTAAAATAAATAAAAACAAATTGGTTGTGTCCAACATAACCCTAGAAGAACATCATTAGGGTTGCACCGATACCGATACTAGTATCAGTGCCAATACCGGGTACTGCAGGAGTACTTGATACTCGTGCAGTGCCCCCAATATTTCCCCCGATACCGGAAGCCAGCATTGAGCCGGCATCCGAGGGGCTGGGGCGGCTGTTCGAATGCTCTATCGACATTCGGACAGGCTCCTGCAGCTGCACACCGTGTTCATACTTACCTTCCTGAGCGACGCCAGCAAAGTTTACGCGCGTGCGCTCGTTGGAAGGTCCCCAGCTGCGATCACGTGCGAGTCCCACATGATCGCGGCTGGGGGGCCTTCCAACGAGCGCATGCGCGGAAACTTTACCGGCGCCGCTCAGGATGGTAAGTATGAACGGAGAGCTCCAGGTGCCTGTCCGAATGCCGATAGAGCATTCAGACAGCCGCCACATGTCTGGTCTGTGTGTGTGTATGTGTAATATATACAAATACACACACTGAGCTGGGGGTGGCGTAATCCATGAGAGCTGGGGGGCATAATCCATGAGCGCTGGGACATAATCCATGAGAGCTGGGGGGGCATAATCCATGAGCTGAGGGGGCATATCCATGAGCTGAGGTGTATATCCATGAGAGCTGGGGGCATAATACACGAGAGCTGGGGGGCATAATTCATGAGAGCTGGGGGGCATAATCCATGAGAGCTGGGGGGCATAATCCATGAGAGCTGGGGGGCATATCCATGAGCTGGGGGGCATATCCATGAGCTGGGGTATAATCCATGAGAGCTGGGGCATAATCCATGAGAGCTGGGGGGGCATATCCATGAGCTGGGGGGCATATCCATGAGCTGGGGGGAATATCTGAGAGCTGGGGGGAATATCTGAGAGCTGGGGGGAATATCTGAGAGCTGGGGCATTATCCATGAGCTGGGGCCATTATCCATGAGCTGGGGCATAATCCATGAGAGCTGGGGTATATCCCTGAGCTGGGGGCATTATCCATGAGCTGGGGTATAATTCATGAGCTGGGGGGCATTATCCATGAGCTGGGGCATAATCCATGAGAGCTGGGGTATAATCCATGAGAGCTGGGGCATATCCATGAGCTGGGGGGCATTATCCATGAGCTGGGGGCATATAAAGGAGCTGGGGGCATATAAATGAGCTGGGGGCATATAAATGAGCTGGGGGCATATCTATGAGCTGGGGGCAATATCCATGAGAGCTGGGGCATTTTTATATGAGGTCTGTTCTTATTGGAAAGCGTCACATGACATAAAAGTATCGGTACATGGTATAGGTGAGTACTTGAAAAAAAGTATTGGTACTCGTACTCAGTCTTAAGTGGTATCAGTGCATCCCTAAACATCATACAATCAGCTTCAAAGTATTATCTGAGGTTAATAATGTTTAATGCCGCCTGACTCTAAACAGTGTGTGCTGTACACAGATCGATCAGGGCCGGCCCAAGCCACTGTGCTGCCTGGAGCAAAGGATGAATTGCTGCCCCCCATCCCAAAGAAAACATGGTGTGTATGAGCATATCACAGAGCGCCACATATCACGGCCCACTGTCCCACACATCCACATACCGTCACACACACACTTCCACATATACACTTGCATACTTCCACAGTCACACACACATAACACAGCCGGTAACGGAGAGACACACAGGATTAATGACTCCGGAGGACACACAGGGTTATTCAGAGAGCGTGAAAAGCAGGAGAATGACTGGAGAATGACAAATTCTAGGTCAAAATAGCCAAACCAGAAAAATTCTCCCTTTCATCTCACTTTCCAAATTGGCTATTTTGACCTAGAATTTTTCATTCTCCAGTCATTTTCCTGCTTTTCACGCTCTCTGAATAATCCTGACAGAGTTACTGTCGATTATATTTCACAGGGTGTTCGTTTAAATAGGAAGTGCCTCACCGAAGGTATGAAAGAAATTAGGAAAATGCTAGTTTTTTCACCATGATTTAGTAATTCAGGGAATACTGGGGGGGGGGGGGTGTAAAAGCCATAAGGAGGCATGCACAGATGTGGCTTCCCAGTTATTTCTGTAATTCTCCCATCAAACCCCTTTTTTGCCTTCTTTTGCATCAACAGCAGTAGGTGTTGTGTGAGAGGCTGAACCCGATGGGCACATGTCTTTTTTCAGCCTATGTGACAAACGAACGCAGCTCCATACTAACCCCCCCTCAGTTTAGAAAGGTAAAAATGTGATTTATTTATTTTAGCAAAGTCAACCAGGCCTTGCCAGGCCAGTGAAAAGCAGATCCCCCAGCTATTAACAACAAACTACAGCTCCCATCATGCTGTGCAGGCTGTAAGGGAGCTGCAAATTGTCTTCAATCTGGGTGTGCAGCCCTCAATCGGCAACTCCCTCAGGACTCTGGGATATGGTGTCTGTCCAGGCCTTCCCTCAACCTGGACAGATGAGCTGGCAGTGCTTTATGGAGGCAGCAACATATCCTTGTGGGGAGGGATGGGCGGGAGAGGATCCTCCATATCTCACGGGGTGGGGGCACAGAGTCTCCTGTATGAAATCAATCCAGGCCTACCTCCTCAGCAGCCTCATGGATTCATTTAAAGGGACACACTTGCCTACGCCATTACAGCCTTGCCGCGCATGTCACGTGACAGGCTCTAAACACCGCGTTCCATCTCACAGGCGCACTGCGCTGCAGGAGAGACCACAGCCAGGCTGCATCGCTGGTAAAACTTAAGCTGATGGCCTCCATGCCTGCTGAAAGGGGAGGGCGCCGACCAGCTGAAAGCGGCAGTCATCTGCTGGAGGGGCAGGCACGGCTTGGATTTCAACGGAACATTGTCCTGCAGCTGTGTCCAGGCTGGCGGCCTCTGAAAGAGCAGCAAAATGCTGCCCCTGACAAAGTGCTGCCTGGAGCGGCTGCTCCACCCTGCTCCATGGACGGTCCGGCCCTGAGATTGATTAATCTACCAACCGATTAGTTGACAACTATTCTCATTATTGATTAGTAGTTTCAGCCCTACATTGCACATCGTCTAGCTGATATTTATACAACTCTTCTGGCTCTCAGATTTCAAGGACACAGCAGGAAGTGGCAAGATCGGCCCCATGCCAGCCAATTTAAACTTTTAATCATTCTCCTCACATTGTATCCCTTACATTTATTATATCTCCCAACATACAGCCAGGTCCAGAAATATTGGGACATCAACACAATTCTAACATCTTTGGCTCTATACACCACCAAAATGGAGTTGGAATGAAACAAACACAATGTGCTTTAACTGCAGACTGTCAGCTTTAATTTGAGGGTATGTATCCAACTCCGGTGAACGGTGTAGGACTTACAGCAGTTTGCAGATGTGCCTCCCACTTGTTAAGGGACCAAAGGTAATGGGACAATTGGCTTCTCAGCTGTTCCATGGCCAGGTGTGTGATATTCCCTCATTACCCCAATTACAATGTGCAGATAAAAGGCCCAGAGTTAATTTCAAGTGTGCTATTTGCATTTGGAATATGTTGCGGTCAACTCTCAAGATGAGATCCAAAGAGCTGTCACTATCAGGTAAGCAAGCCATCATTAGGCTGCAGAAACAAAACAAACCCATCAAAGAGATAGCAAGAATATTAGGTGTGGCCAAAACAACAGTTTGGAACATTCTCAAGAAGAAGGAATGCACCGGTGAGCTCGGCAACACCAAAAGACCCGGGAGACCACGGAAAACAACTGAGGTGGATGACCGAAGAATTCTTTCCCTGGTGAAGAAAACACCCTTCACAGCAGTTGGCCAGATCAAGAACACTCTCCAGGAGGTAGGTGTATGTGTGTCAAAGTCAATAATCAAGAGAAGACTTCACCAGAGTGAATACAGAGGGTTCACCACAAAATGTAATCCATTGGTGAGCCTCAAAAACAGGAAGGCCAGATTAGAGATTGCCAAACAACACCTAACAAATCCTTCACAGTTCTGTAACAAGATCCTGTGGACAGATGAGACCAAAATCAACTTGTACCAGAGTGATAGGAAGAGAAGAGTATGGAGAAGGAAAGGAACTGCTCATGATCCTAAGCATACCACCTTATCAGTGAAGCATGGTGGTGGTAGTGTCATGGTGTGGGCATGTATGGCTGCCAATGGAACTGGTTCTCTTGTATTTATTGATGATGTGACTGCTGACAAAAGCAGATGAATTCTGAAGTGCTTCAGGCAATATTATCTGCTCACATTCAGCCAAATGCTGCAGAACTCATTGGACGGCGCTTCACAGTGCAGATGGACAATGACCCAAAGCATACTGCAAAAGCAACCGAAGCGTTTTTGAAGGGACAGAAGTGGAATGTTATGCAATGGCCAAGTCAATCACCTGACCTGAATCCCATTGAGCATGCATTTCAACTGCTAAAGACAAAACTGAAGCGAAAATGCCCCAAGAACAAGCAGGAACTGAAGACATTTGCAGTAGAGGCCTGGCAGAACATCACCAGGGATGAAACCCAGCGTCTGGTGATGTCTATGCGTTCCAGACTTCAGGCGGTGATTGACTGCAAAGGATTTGTATTAAGAAGGGAAAGTTTGATTTATGATTATTATTCTGTCCCATTACTTTTGGTCCCTTAACAAGTGGGAGGCACATCTGCAAACTGCTGTAAGTCCTACACCGTTCACCTGAGTTGGATGTACATACCCTCAAATTAAAGCTGACAGTCTGCAGTTAAAGCACATTGTGTTTGTTTCAATCCAAATCCATTGTGGTGGTGTATAGAGCCAAAGATGTTAGAATTGTGTCGATGTCCCAATATTTCTGGACCTGACTGTATATATATGCTGTCACAGACCTCGCTTGTCTGCCTGTCCTGGTCTCCCGACACCCAATCTTAGCCCAGCCGCTGTGTTGCTCGGAACTCCGTGCCCCGAGCAGCCTGATCTGTAGCTCCAGACCAGCTTGGTCTGATCCTCTGCCTCTTTGAATTTCCAGATAGCCGCTCCTTGCCTTCTGAAGGTGATTGGGAGTACCCTGAAAGAGGCACCAGGCAGGCTGTGTGTTCAAACAGGTTCAACTGACTTTATTGGAAAAACACACCAGTAATTATGCAAAGCTAACACACACACACTTTTCAAGCTTCCCACCCACCCCAACAGTTCTGATTGGCTGGTTTCAAGACCACTGCAGGCTTCATTCTGGTCCTCCTCAGGTTCTTACGCAAGTACATATGGTTGATGTACATAAGTGAGTTCATCCGGCTTGAAACGGCTGGAAGATTTATCCTCTCAGTCAACAGATAACGGGGAGAAGCACACAATCTCGTAATCAGTTATCACACACTATTTACATAATCCATTGTCCCAATGAATCAGATTGGGACAGTGCCTTACAAGGCTGACTCACAACTCACACATGCAGCAGATAGACATAGCATTCTTGCATAATCACAGATCACACAAACATTCTGCACAATAGGCCTGCATCTCCAAAACACTTCTCCAAGTTCACATTAAAATATAGCATAAAGGAAGGGAATTAAATAAATGCCATTTAGCCAATGAGTCCTAAAACAGGGGAACACAAAGGGAATAAAGTCAGTCTGTCCCTTCAAGCATGGGAGTGCCATGTCAGGTCCGTGACATATGCCCCTGGCATGTATATATTTTTGAAACAGTTACATCTTCCTCAGGGCTACAAATTCAGAATGAGCTTGGTTCTGTTCCCCGAGAATGGTCCCCTCCAGAACAATCTTGTTGGTTATCAATCTATAAGCTAAATTATTGGCTTTGCAAATATATATATATATAGATCATAAACCATCCATACTCATGTCTGGGGATATTTTTAGGATCCAGCTCTGAGAACAAAGAGCTGCTTCTTGATCTTAATCATGGCAACCCTGACTGCAGCAGGCCAGTGAAGGTGTCCGTTTCTCCTTTTGCTCCTGGTCCCATGCTAATGAGGTGTGCACAGAACAAGACTTTCACACCTCAGTTCAAAGGAATCTGTCATCCATTTCCTTTGATGGTCCCTGATGACAAAAGGTTTTCCAGACTCTAATCATGCAGGTACACACTTTTACAATTACAGTCGCTTTGTACAGTGCTACGGAATCTGGTGGTACTACAGGTTTATTAATATTTCACAAAGCGATCCCAGGGCCTAGTCCCTGCCTGTGACAGTTGGTATATGTGAGGTCAAGGAAATTAATGGAACAATGCACCTCAACATCTCAGCACTGATTCTTTTCCACCAATGTGGGTTTTAATAGCTATGCCAAGCCTTAGATCCACAAAGGGTACACAGTTAACATAGCATCAGTACACATGCACTGACTGTACAGAACATGTTTATTGGTTTATAATGTGCACCACTCTTCTGCTTAAAATCACCTGGACGCAAAAACTGACAATTACTAATAAATCACTATTTTTGTATTTACTGTTTCCATACAAATAAGACAGCAGATTGTCCGAAGCCAACAGATGGGGGTGGGGGAGGTACACTAAGCATAATTAGGACAACCACTGTTTGCCATAGGAGTCCATAGTATCGTTCACTGTGGCTGTAAGAGCGCCAGTTAGTGTTCTTCACAAATGAGTTTCAGGAACATAACAAATGGGGAGTTTCGGGAACTTAACAAATGGGGAGTGTCCATGTGATGCCTGAGGCTAATGTAGGTCAGGCAGCAAGTGTACATTTGTAGAAGATTTTATTTATCACTTGCCATAAGAGAATCCTCTTGGCTTGGCCAAGACGTAGATGCAGGGTTTCAATGGAATGTGTCTGCAAACTACATCAGTAGCTAATTCCTGAATCTGTTAAGAAGACCGGTGCCTTTGGGCATTTTCACCACATGGTAGAAAGTCCTCATACCACAGCACAACCTCCAACAGCTGAGAAGGTGCCGATTCATTGTTCCACTTCCGTATAGTTAGTCATATATATATGTAGCACAGGCTACTTGAACTGTGTGTGTGCTATTGTGTTTTGCTGTGTCCCAGGCTTGGACAGAGACATGCTGCCTGTCACAGCTGCGGAGTACTTTTCCCCCCTCCCTTTTTTCCTTTCTCTTCACTGGCAAAGGAAGTTGTTTAAGACAGGAGATACAAAGGATTCTGGAACATGTAGTTTCAATTACAGAGGGCCTATGCAATTTGTCAGGAAGAGAACTACACCTCCCAGCAGGGCCTAAGGGGAGGGGCGTTTTCCAGGAGTGGAAGTGCACGTGGAGAGCAAGGAGAGGGAGAGAGGGCAAGACTGTTGAGGTGAATGGTCCGGTGTTGCAGATTGTGCATGCAGCTGCCCTCGTGCGTTCAGCGTAGGAGAGATCCAGTTGCCCTCACGTGTTGCCAATATCAGTGGATCGTGCACCCAGCTGTCCTTGTGCATCCAGTGAAGAAGGGGTCCGTCCGCCTTCGTGTGTGTTCCAGTGACAGAGGGAGCGATCGAGTACATTCAGTGGAGAAGAAATCCAGCTGTCCTCATGCGTCCCGCGGAGAAGAAATCAGGCTGTCCTTGAGTGATTCCAGCGCTAAGAGATAGCGATTGAGCTACCGTCCTGAGCGTATCAAACGGAGAGAGGTATTCGGCCTTCCTGCGTGAGTTGATGTTGCTAACTTTATTGTCTGGCCTAGTTCTACTGCCCGCGCAGTTGCAGCTAAAAGTAGGATAGCTGCAGTTACAAATCTTGTTGTTCTGTGACACTTTGCAAAGATTTCCTTCTTACTTTGTGGAATACAAATATGGTTTCATGTTAAAGGTACCCAACAATAGAAGTCAAGGGTCCCACCGCTAGCAGTATTGAACGCTTGTGTAATATCTACTGGCCAGTGGTTAGATAGGAGGTACAAGATTATTGATATTGGTTACGTTGATTATGGTCGATAATCTAACTGCATTGAAGTATGGTAAAGATTGCTGTCTCGTTCATTCATCATTGTGTCAAATAGTGATGCTGAATTAACTTTGTCCTATAAAGGGTTTGCTCACTAGTCCTAATAAACCCCTTTTTTATTTAAAAGTAATCTTGTCCTGGTATTACTTGGTGCCAAAGGTGTAGATGGGTAATCACTGGAGTGAGACAGAAGGACCGTGAAATTCATCAGCTCTCGTGGGAATAGCGCTACATATATAACGCCAGCAGATTATATAGCCTTTTACAATGGAAAGTGGGGTGTACCATGTCACAGTTAATATATTGTACCCAGAACAAGAGTAAACGCCCCTTTTACTAACTCACAGGTAATCAACCAAGCAGTATAATTCTTGGGGCAAGACACACTTCCAAGCCACTTCACAGGACAGTTCTTGCCAATCTAGGAGCTTGGTTAAGGAGGTATACATTGTAGAGATGAACCCCTTTGGAAGAGAATCCTGCAAACAAAGGTGCTCAAAGGAGCCAAGTTGGATGATGCAACTTTATTGTATGTAGATTGTGTAAGGAACTCCTTTGCATTAAACTGGTGATTTTAATTTAGCTACTCGTAGGTCAGAAATCCTATTGATGAGGGATAGTGGCATAGTGGAAGCAAGCCGGCCATTCTGGAGAACCAAAAAGGAGCAGTTTCAAGACTACTAGGTGGAAAGCCCAGTTTTGCAAAATGGGTTTCATTGGGAATGAGAGGCTGTTTAACTCACATTTAGAGGTTAGATTTGTCCCATGTCCTTTAAGAGGGCACAACAGCTGGGCACATGATGTGAAGCAAAGGACGTTGGGCATGTAAGAGCTATTTACAGGTCTACCCATCTACAAACATTCGGTGGGGAATGCCAGGCTGCAACCTGTGCCAATTATCAGGAAATTTGCCAAATGTGCCAAATAAAAGGAAATTTAAATAGTCAATCCCAAGCTTCTCATCCTTTTAGGTCTAAACAGCACCTGTCAACTTTCATCCTCCTGCCCAACCCCCTTTCACCCCAAAGTCATCAATGACTGTAAATTCTATAGAAATGCACCAGAAAGAACAGGTTCTGCAAGAGATAAAATCAAGGTAATGGATACAGATTACTGAAATGAACAATGCCCATCCAGGAAATAGTATACAATTTGCAGCACATTAGCTTACTGTAACAGATCTCTGTGCCCGGACAGGGTCACATCTGCCAAATGCTGCTTCCTCGCTGGACACCCAGTTTCTCCTCGTGACTCTCACACCTTTCTCTTGTACCTTAGAAACAGCTCAAGGCCCGGTGTATGTAGAGAGCCTGGCTAGCACCCCCAGAAATAAGCCGAAGCTGTAGACCTGGAGCCTTTCCTTGGCACAGTGGGCAGAAGATTCCTGGTTCCCCAAATCATGAGTCGTGCCTTCAAGCTTGGTCAGAATAGGACTGGCAGTTTATTACAAAAGGCACATAGATACACTCCACCACATTTGCATACAATCAAGCAGATAACTGCACAGATCAGATAACTACACAGGACCTTCAAACAATGGAGAATGGGGGAAGGAGAGAAAAACGTGTAAACAAAAAAAAATGGATGCCTGTAGCCATTTTGTGTAATTTTCGTATAATCAATTCTTTCTTATAATATAAAAAAAAAAATTGTGTTACCTTTCACCCATTTTCAAGACTGGAGTCATATTCTTTTTATATATTTTTTTTAAGAAGACAAGTTTATACTAAGTGTAAACCCATTAGGAGGAATAAAAGAGTTGTGTGTTTTTTAAAAATGACTATAATTGAAGACATGAAGACGCTATATATAAAGTGTTTCTATTTGATACATATGTAGTAGATAACTGCTAGATATGTCAAGGAAATGTATAGCCATATGTTTGCTTACCTTGAAGAAAACATTTTACCAAGGTTTCTAAAATTATATCTATTTTATCAAAATGTTTATGCACAAGTATATATGTTAAAATAGGTTTTTATGGATCCAATATTTAAATGCTCCAATATATATTGTAGAAGTGTTATTATTCTACTTCACCAAATATACCAACATAAGTAAAAGACTTAGAACTATTTTTAGTTTAAATGTTAAGGAATGTCTATATGTTAATTGATAGGTAATGAAGAAAGAAATCTTGAGAAATAAGCAGGGCAGAGAATGATCTAAATTTAAATTTGACAGAAGAGACAGAATTCTGGAAAGACATTGAAACTGTCTTTAACTAGATAAGAGATGATCTATGTCACATAAATAAAAATATGATAGAGGGAAATTTAAATTAAATCTTGCTATTTATTTTTAAATCAACACTGCCATCTAGTGTTATGTTATGAGTTTGACAGGTCTCATTGGATATTATTGGGAAACAAAGATGCTAAATAGAGAGCACGTGATAAGTGACGTAAATTACCCTATATCTGTTAAGTCACGGAGTCAGTTTCAGGTCAGTTTCATTTTCCTCACTCACGCAATCACTCACTCTGTCACACCCATCCCAAAAGCCATGCTCATGGAGGGGCTCAATGGGACAGAGACACAAAGAAACGAAGATGGACACGTAATGATAATATTTTATAATATTCTCAAATTCTCTCACACTCTCCATTTCAATTATATACATCCACTGACAGCATTCAATCATTGCTGCTTTAAACAAGAAATTTGCAGACAGGAACAGGTAAAGTATGAAAGCAATTTAAGTGCATTTCAATTAGATAAATATATATATATATATATATATATATATATATATATATATATATATATGTGTGTATATTGCAATGGATATAGACTGAGAGTTATCTCAGATTATCACTAGATCTGACCTTATTATATTTCTATACTGCAGGTTAGAAATACATAAGTCTGTTAACAAGGATATGAATTTATCCTAAATTATTTGTTGCATTATATCCACATATATATATATATATATATTGAAATTGGAAGAGCTATTGTGATTGAATTACTAAACAGGGATTTTATAACCTACAATATAAAAAGCAAAAGATTAGAAGCTTAATTCTCGTTATTAGGGGAGGATTCACTAAATAAGTTTTTCTTACTCATCATTCTAAATAGAATAAGTGATAGATTCATCTTTTTGTTAACCCAGGTAGCACAGAGATATATATATATACACACACCGGATACTAGCTTGTTTGAATATTTGTGTGCTGGGAATTAGATGTTCTTTCCCGAAACGGTTATTAAGTCATATTAACCATATGTGTTTAGTTACTAATTTAATCAAAGTAAATTGTATTAATCATTTATGATGTTACTAATATATTCTAGTTCTAAAAGCTAGAAATATGTGTGCTGATGGATGTTGTGCTTATAAATCCTTTATTTTTGTTGTGAGAATAAATCAATTTGTATACGTAATAAATATATATTTGTTTTTACCGAGTTTGGTTGTAGTTATATTTTTGTAAACAAAACATATACAAGTGAAAACAGATTTAGGAGACTTTCTGAGAAATACGATTGTTTAGATCTCGTATAAATTTCTTATGTGAACAATATCTCCGACAACTCCAGGCAGCACTTTGTCCAGGCCAGTATTTTGACACTCCTCTCTGAGGCAGCAGCCGTCCAGCACTTAGTATAGGGCTAGAATAACATAAGTGCAGAATGTCCGCACATGTTTTGGAGGGCTTAGTGGTTTGTGCATTGTGGAGAGAGGGAGCTTCCAGATTGCTTGGAAACCCCCACATAGATTAAAGAGCTGGTTGGAACTTTACTAGGCTACTATGTGTAAAGCAGAAGGATCCTTAAAGAGTGCGTAGAGGTCACTCCAGATGTTTCATAAGGCTTCTCTCAGTTACTGGGAAGTTTGGAGGTGGAAGCTAGCAGCAGTGCAAAGTGCCACGTGTTACTCTACACCTCTCCTTGCCTGCCTTATGCTGCCTGCTATGAACATGAACGTTCTAGCCACCCCAAAAATCTGAAAAACCTAAAATGAAATTAAATAAGCATGCAGTGTGAGAGTCAATCCCTTCCCCTCAGCGTTTATGCTTGTCCTGACCTCATAATAGCAGCCAGCCGCACAGTTGTGCTGGAAGCTGCTATCAGGATAGCAGTAACTGACAGAACCTCTGATCTGTTAGAGTTTCAGGCACACATCCACCCCCTCTCCTCTGCACCCTTTCTACTCTATTAAGCTTGAGGTTAGTGTGGCAGTGCATAACTATGTAACAGACAGATGTTCAGTGTTATGTATTAAGGTTTTATGTTGTCCTCCATCCAGCAGATGGCAGCATAGTAAATGTGCACATTTGTTCTTAAGTGTAGTTTGTGTCTCTTGTGTGTATGTATCTGTGTTTTAGTTGTATGCTGTAAAAAAAACAGTGAAGTACTCTTCCACATGCTTGTCTGTATCAGTGAGCAGTTATTCATTCAAATACACTAAACTGGCGACGAGGATGGGATCTCAGTAACAGAACACTGCAGATAACATACATAAATCAGCCAGAGTGAGGAAGTTGAACTTTATTCAGACATATACATTTACAAATATCCCCAGCATGGCTTCTCTGGGACACATGGAGGAGTTTGATCTGATTAATCCGTCTTCATGGGACTCATGCTGACAGGTTAGAATGTTTCTTGGAGGCTAACAAGGTGATTGATGCTGCTCAGAAAAGAGAAGTGTTACTGAGGGTTATTGGATCTAAGACTTTTGATACTGTTCGATCACTGATTTTTCCTAAGAAAAGACTGCTCTTTTGCCGACATACTGGAACTGTTAAAAATCAGTGTTTCCATTTTAACAGACAAAATCAGCAACCAGGAGAAAGCATTGCAGCAAACATTGCAGAGCTGCGCAGGCTGTCTGAAAATTGCAAATTTGGTGCCAGTTTTGAATCCATGCTAAGGGATAGGCTTGTGTGTGGTGTACAAGATGAAGCGCTGCAGAGGAGACTTCTTGCAAAACATAACTTAACTTTTACTACAGCACAAGAGGAAACTCTTGCATATGAGGCTGCATATGTACATTCAAAAGCAATACAATCCACCTCCAGCAAAGAAAACTCACCTGAAATACATGCAGCGAAGAAGTCAGATGTTAAATCAAAAGGACTTTTCACCACACAATGTTAATACAGCACCATTTAAAGGAACTTGTTATAGTTGTGGCGGAGGACACAGGCGGAATACATGCCGGTTTCACATTGCAGTTTGCCACACGTATAAACGTATAGGTCACATACAGACAGTTGTCAGGTATATTGGAAGGGAAAAATTAAAATGGATGCCTGTAGCCATTTTTTTTTTTAAAGAAAGTATTTTCTTTTTCAATTTTCCCTAGTTTTAGAAATGAACAGAAAATTTATTTTTAAATAGTTCATGGCTAGGTGACCAGACATGAGGGAACCTTAAAATGTCTTTATTTGAGATAATGCCCAAGCTAAGTGCTAGATGTGTCATAATTAAATTTATTGGTCTGTCTTAAGTCTTTAAAACAAAAATATATTTTGTTTTAGGGTATATGAAAAAAAATTACAAAATTTTGTAAAGTAGCTTTATATTCACAAAATATATTTTTATAATCAAGGTATATTTTATTATATTTACAGTAGAAAATATATGCTCCAATAAATATTGTAGAAGTATATAATTGGTAAATAGATAATTACTGAAGAAGAGATTCTATGATTTAACTAGAAAGGAATGTATGTAGTTTGAGAGGAGTAATGAAATAAATCTAATTCTGGCATGAGAGACTAAACGTCTACGATGAGAGAAGAAGGTCTTTGTGTGTAGGTTGACCTCTTGACAGGAGCTAAATATAAAAAATTAAATGGTGGAATTAATTAAGAAGTGCAATACTGCCCTCTAGAGGGCAGTACATATTATAATGAATAAGTTGCCAGTGACTATAATTGAAGCCGCACTGTTGATTGCAGTCAGAGACTTACACCACAATGCATTCATACTTCCAGTAGACAATGAGGCATTCCCGCAGATATTCCAGGACATGAGGCATTCAGAGACTTACACACAAGGCTAGCAGACCATCCCAGGACAATGCACTCAAGACTCTCACCAAATCTCTAACTCCCATGCATTGATTATCTGATATTGATAATTTTCACATATTCCAAAACAATATTACATAAAGAATATTCCAATGCAGTAACTCATCAAAATCCAAATTGGAGAGGTAATGTATGAGAGCTATTTAAATTAAGGAATTAATGTAATTATATATATTTGTAGTATTTATTGCAACAGATAGACAGATTTCTCAGATTTTGTTAGCTCCAGAATCTAAAATCTCTATCTGCAGAATAGAAATATATGAAGAAGTGGACATAAGGGTTTATCCTAAAGCAACTGTTGTAAGATTGAGATACCGATATATATATATATTGAATTTGGAAATTACTGTGATTGAAATTAATAAGCATGGAATTATATAACTACAATATAAAAAGCAGAGGATTAGAAGCTTAATTCTCGAAACTAGGGGAGGATTCACTAAATAAGTTTTTATTACTTAGCTCATCTTTTGTTGATCCACATAGTATATTTAGATATATATATATATATATCTACGACATTTAGCTTGTTAAACATTGGTTTGCTGGGAAATACATGTTTCGTTAAGCAGAAATGTTTATTAACCATTTGTGTATTTGTTACTAACTGATAAGGTAAATGATATTAATCATATATGCAGTTACTAACAGGAGTTACATATATTGTGAAGCTATTTGTTCTATGTGCTGGTGGATGGATTGTGGTTTATAAATTTTTGTTTATGATATGAGATTTGAAACTTTTTGTATACGTAATAAATATATATATGTTTTTATCCGATTATTGTATTCTTCAAAGCAAAACACAGACAATTAAAAGAATTTAGGAGAATTTCTAGGCTATATAAACGATGTTCCTTGCAAAATGGAAGTAGATACAGGATGTGCATATTCCTTGATTTCCGAAGAAACATTTACATGGTTATGGCCTCATAATGGCCTTTCAGTAGTTCCTTGTGATGTTCAGTTGGCCGACTACAACAAACAGGTTGTGGACGTTAAACGGTGCTGTGATAATGTGATAAAGGCATCTCTAGAGGTGATGTTCTTTTCACATCGCTTATCCTGCAAATCCACCAGCTCCTGAGCTGGACTTTCTCCCTGGACATAGCTACCTGCTAGATGGCTGGGGTTGAATAGGGATTACTTTTCAGAGCTCTTTGGGCACTACCTAAATTAATTCTTCAGTCTCCCCAGAAATCCCAAAACTATAGGATCTATTCACAAATCACCGAAATTGCGCACAATTTCGGTGCTTTACGTTTCAGCCTATTTTGCTGAAACTACAACAAAGTCATTATTAAACAAATGGTTACCATATTCTGCCAAAATTGGAGTCTCCAAACCAATTATCAGATGTTGGTGAAAACTGACGAATTGCCCGAATTGGCATTGTCAAATTCTGCCGAACTGCAAAAAAGAAAGGGAAAAAAAAGTCTATTCTCCTTAAAAGGAGTATAAATCAATAAAATGTGTCCAAATAATGGAAAGAGGTCCGTTAAAAAGGTCTGTTACGAAATAAAAAAAGTCATGAAAAAAAAGGTTTTCCAAAAAAATAAAATAAAAAGGTTTTTTGCTGAAAATGAAAAGAAACAGATGTTTTTACATTGAATGCTATGTGATTCGCCTGTTTAAACCTGTCGAACTGAAACGCTGAAAATCAGAGCATTTCACTAGAATTGTGGTGTAGTTTGGTGTTCTGTGAATAGACATTATAGTTTTCTATGAGGCAACTTCCGTGCTACCAAACGCCGCTGAATTATAAAGAATTGCACCATATTTTGTTGGCAATTTGCCAGTATTTGGCAATTTGCCAGTATCCGAACAGTGAAATTCACCGTCCAGTGCAATTAAGGGCCAATTCAGAGGTTAGTGTGTTACTGCAGACACCTGTCTAATCTTTTTTATAATACAATTCAAGTTCCAGTTTTAAAGAAGCAGCAGTCTTTATTTTGGCCCCAAATTACTTCTTATTAAAGTAAAATATATATATATTTTTTTTCATATAAAGAATTTTTATTGGAGTTTACACAAAAAGTGGTACATACATTTAAATGAAAGAACCAACCAAAGGAAGAAGCATAAATGAGCATCACTGGCAATAAACAATATAATTCAATTGGTTTATCTTCGTAAACTGAAAAAGGGGGTCATTTGTGCGTACTCCATTTTCTAATAACTTATAAATCCCTAAACGAACATAAAACATAAAACAGAAAACATGGCAGCACTATCATCTTACAGGTCGACATATCTTATATCAGAGTTCCAGATTCAACAAATATCTTCCATCCCTCCCACGTATCATGCAGTAAACACATCGACTTGTTCGCGGTGTGAAACATTTCCTCATATTTGAAAACATTTTCAAGGGCCCCATAACCTCCCTCATAGAGGGACACATAGAGGACCGCCAATGTCTAGCGATTACAATTTTAGCTGTACCAAGTACCATGGAGATAAACCTCCTATGACGAGTCTGAATTGTAACGGGTATAAGGTGTAAGAGGTACATTTTCGGGCAAAGTGGGAGTTTAAGTGAAGTACAATGGGAGATCAATCTATTTATTTTTTCCCAATATCCCCCCAGTATGGGACAAAGCCAGAAAGTATGCAATAATGAGCCAGTGCCGGTAAGACATCTCCAACAGAGACCTGTGTTCCCTGAAATATGGGCCAACCGGGTGGGTGTTAAATACCATCTGCACAGGAGTTTGATATGGGCTTCTCGTAAATTGGTACTTCTGGAATATTTATATATCGTTTCCATGGCGTATGACCAATCTTCTATGGAGAGTGTTAAGGCTAAATCTTTTTCCCACTTAACCATATAGGGTAGTTTTTAAGGCGGGGTCGAAGTTAGGAGGCGGTTGTAACAAAGGGACAGCGGTTTCATGTGACATTTTCGTCCCCTACACAATTTATGAAAAGCCGAGAGGTTCACATCGGAGAAAGAGGTAAGGCCTTTCTGGGTCAAAGCATGTTTCACACGAAGAGATGTGAAACATTCCTTTGATGGGATGGCAAACTCCTGTACCAAATCGGGGAAGGTTTTCATGGAGCGTGGCGTGAAGAGCTGCCATACATGAGTCAAGCCTCGCCTGATCCAGGAGTCTAAGGTTCACTCGGGAATAAAGCGACACAGAACCCTTAAGGGGGCAAGGCATAGTAAATCGTAAGGCCTTACCAGTTGGTGACCCCACAATCGCCATGCCATCAGAGAGAGCATCGAGACAGGCAACAAACCCGTGATACTATTCCTCGGTAGAAACGTGAGCCACATCAGGTCATGAAGTTTGTACGGGAAAATCATGGCATTCTCCAGCTGCAACCATAGTGGTGGTTCTTTTTGATGCATTGATGACAACAGTTGGGCTAGTAAGGCTGCTTTGTAATAAGACTGCAGATCCAGAAACCCCAACCCATCATTACGCCGCAGCATTGTAACCGTGGAAACCGACACTCGAGGAGGCTTCCCCTTCCATATGTGTGCATGAATTAGTTTTTGCAGCCGGAGCAATAAATGCGCCGGGATGAAAACCGGGATGTTCCTGAATTAATATAAAATTTGGGGTAAAATACACATCTTCATGGCCGCCATACGGCCCAGCCAAGATGAGTCGGTTGTGTTCCATTTGGAGAGCTGCGCTTCAATAGAGGTCGAGAGTGGCGTAAAATTTTCTTTAAGGATGGTTCCCTGCGATTTAGAGAGGGATATACCCAGATATTTTAAAGAGGTAAAACGCCAGTCAAAAGGGTATTTACTACGCAGAGAGCTGAGGGACGAAGCAGCAATATTTATGGGGAGAGCTTGCGTTTTACTCATATTATTTTTATAATAGGATATCGCGCCAAAATTATCGAGGAGGCTAAACAGGGGTGGGAGCGATGTCTCCGGTGTGGTCAGAAAAAGCAGTATGTCGTCCGCAAATAATGCCAATTTATGTTCCCCATTCGGGGTTGATAAGCCCTTAATAGCCGGAGCAGTTTTAATCTGCAACGCCAGGGGTTCTAAGGCCAGAATGAATATTAACGGGGATAAAGGGCAACCCTGACAGGTGCCATTTTTTATATGGAAAGCGGAGGATAGAAACCCCGAAGTCAATACTTTCGCCGACGGATCTGAGTAGAGGGCCATAATGAGGTTTATAAATTGTTCTGGGAAGCCAAACCTCAGTAACACCGTCCGCATATACCCCCAGTGCAGGCGATCAAATGCCTTTTCAGCATCTAATGCCAACAGGAGTCCAGAAATGTTAGTCCTATGGGCCAGGTCGAGTAGATCATAAAACCGTCGGGTGTTGTCACACGTTTGGCGGCCCGGGACAAAGCCAGTCTGCTCATTCGCAATCAAAGAGGGAAGTAAAGGGGCCAATCTATTAGCCAGCAATTTAGCATATAACTTGGCATCTACATTCAACAGGGAGATGGGACGGAAATTGGCACAATGTGTCGGGAGTTTACC
This sequence comes from Leptobrachium leishanense, assembly GCA_009667805.1. Lineage (NCBI taxonomy): Eukaryota > Metazoa > Chordata > Amphibia > Anura > Megophryidae > Leptobrachium > Leptobrachium leishanense. Next base: position 116,904,864 of record CM019068.1, read on the forward strand.
GGGTTTAGGCAGGGTAACTATTGTCGCTTGCAGCATCTCCGATGGGATAATGCCGGTATCCTTAATATCATTAAAAACCAAGGTAAGAATCGGGACTAGAAAAGAAGCAAATTTCTGGTAGTACAGATTCGTAAAACCGTTGGGACCTGGAGCTTTATTTTTTGGGAGCGCCTTAATAGCCTTATGTACCTCCTCCTCTGTAAACGTAGCCAGCAAACCTGTAGCCTGAGGGGTAGATATAGAAGGGGGACTAGCCGTCTGAAGAAAGAGCTCTATGTCGTCTAATGCAGGGGTCGGCACGGTATTGTTTAGTCCCAGGTTATACAAGGAGGCATAATAGCGTGCAAATTCATCAGTGATAAGGGCAGGGTTATAAATCTTCACGCTATTAGCATCCAAAAGGAACGGTATGTTAGTTTGCATTCTTTTCCCTTTCAATTTAGACGCCAGCAATTTCCCCGGTTTATTCCCTTGGGTATAGTGGGCATAGTTAAGCCGTCTAAGTGAGCGCGCCGTGACCTGGAGCATAAGGTGCTCCAACTCGCGGCGATGTAAAGTCAGCTGAGCAGTAAGATATGGGGCAGGAGCGGTTTTATTCTGGGATTCCAATTCAGTGATTCGTCGTATAAGAGCAGACGTCTGAGCATTAAAACGTCTCTTCCTCTGCGCTCCTTTCTGAATAAAATGTCCTCGCAGAACAGCCTTGTGTGCCAACCAAACCGACGATGTCGCAACATCCTCAGTCATGTTCGCCATGAAATACTCCTGAAGGAGTTGCGTAGTATTAGCCACGTCATCCCTATTTACAATAAGCAAGTCGTTGAGTCTCCAGTTCCCCATACCCCTTGGCGGGAAGGCCGCCTCAAAGGTAAGCGTAAGCGGAGCATGGTCAGACCACGTGATAATGCCTATGGTCGCCTCTAATAGGCGGGGCAACGCCGAACTATGAATCAAACACAAGTCAATTCTACTATACGAGGAATGAACATGAGAAAAAAAAGTGTAATCGCGCGTAGCAGGGTGACATATCCGCCAAGTATCAGAGTTCAAATGAATGCATGAATTCCCGTAGTTGTTTACTAGAGGCTGGGGGGGGGGGGAGAGCGGGTTTTGGAGCTGGGTTGGCTTGATTGGGTGTCAACGTCAGGGTCAGGAGTGCAGTTAAAATCCCCACATAGAAACAACGTACCACTAGATATTTTTTTCACTCTACCATAAGCTTTCCGAAGCTAAGAAATTGGGTTTTCATTAGGGAGATATAGGTTAGCAATAGTAATTGGTAATTCGTTCAACGTGCCCACAAGAATCACAAGGCGGCCCAACGGATCAACATACTGAGCCGAACACACAAAGGTCCAGTCTCTGTGGAACAAAATCGAGACACCTTTAGACTTCGTCTGAGCAGTGGAGTGATACGCCTCAGTATACATGCGCGATTTTAGAAACGGCGGACGTCTCTTACAAAAATGAGTCTCTTGCAAACATACAATAGCTGGTTGAGACTTATGCAGATCACGAAATAAAGCATGTCGTTTGTACGGAGTATTCAAGCCTCGAACATTTAAGGAGTAAATTTGGAATTGAGGTTTACTCATCATTATTTGCCCCCAACCCCCTGGTACTCACAGCGGTCCTGACATACAATTTCTGTGGGAGGATGGTGGGGCTCCCTTGCGCACAATAATGCCCAGAATGATATATTACAGTGCATACCAATGAGACAAACAATACATACAAGACAAACCTAAGACGAACCAGAAAAAAATAAAAATAAATAAAAACAGAAAAAAACCCAACAAACCAGAAAAGAAAAAGAGAACTGCATTCCATGAATGCAGTTGAGTGGGGTCAATCAACACAGCAGAATAATATAAGTGGAAAAGCAACACGTTCAAGAAAAAAACCCCAGCGGGCGAAAAACACACAGTCCCAACTTCATCCGTGAAGGTGACTGCGCCAATATACAGGCCAGTAAAAAGCCTCGGGGCTAGTTAGTCGCAGGAACAGAACCCCAGAGGGCGCCACCCAAGGGACGAATCACAAAAGGGGATGAGTCCCGAAACCACGATAGAGCACCTGGTGTAATAAAAGAACACGCCCACAGGCGAAAAAATGCAGGATCATATCATCTCACTTAGGCCGAACCCGGTGCCACTCCGGAGAGACTTTCAGCGGCGAAGATGATTCCTCACGGCGGGGGGGGGGGGAGTAAACTCAGCCACCACCTTCCATTCTGTCAGCAGACGCATGCCAGTGGTGGGCTCCGGAATGACGTGCAGGACTCCTTCCCGCCATAACAAGATCTTTGTGGGAAATCCCCAACGATACACCATGTTGTGGTCACGCAAAATTTTGGTGAAGGACGAAAATTCCCGTCTTTTAGACATAGTAGCCGTTGACAGGTCTGCATAGAAAGAAACTTCGGCATACGGAGACGGTAGAGGCATAGATTTCCGTGACGCTCTCATTAACGCTGCTTTAACGTGAAAAAAATGCACCCGGACCAAAATATCTCTAGAGGCCGATGGCTGCAGGTTTTTTGCACTCGGCAATCTGTGCGCTCGATCCATCAGGAAATCCTGCGATGAATATGTAGGTGCCAAGATCTGGAAAAGTTCCATAATGTAAGGCTGGAGATCAACAGAGCCCACTGCCTCCGGAATGCCCCGGATCCGTATATTATTACGCCTGGAGCGGTCTTCCATATCGGCCAGTTTCGTTGCCATGGTGTCATGCGCTGTTTGCAAAGCTATGTGACGGTCCACCAGGTCATTATGGGCTAAGCATAAGTCGTCTGTCTTAGATTCTAAAGAGTCAGTCCTCTCACCCAGGTCTTGTACATCGCGCCTCAGCTCCTGCAGCGCCTCTTTAAGATCCGCTTGGATGGTAGATCAAAGTTCTTGCAGCATGGCATGAAGTCTGCTTTCCGATGGTGGTGATATGTCAGACATGCAAGGTGGCCCCGCAGCTGCTGCCTCCAGCGTGGGGGAGGAAACAGAGGAGGGAGATCCGCCATCTTGGGCCTCACGGACCCGATCTTTCCTTGCCGATTTAGCGGCTCTAGCGCCTTAGGTGGCACCATCTGGGTGCTAGGAAGTATCACCCACCTGTGGGTGAAGTTTCAGCCCCGGGGATGCAATAACAAAGCCGCAGGAATTGGAAACTCCGCGCCGGTCACAGGAGCTATTCCTACATATGACCGCACGCTGCAACGTCCGGCCACGCCCCCCCAGTAAAATATATTTTAATATTTACTTTTTTTTTTACTATAGATCTATGATTTACTTTTATAATATACCATTTAATCAATATTTTAATTTATTTTACTATACTTAACCACTTGGCTGCTAAGGACGCGCTCAGTCAAGTGATTCTCCTGTGCTATGGATGCGCTGAGCGCGTCCTAGCACAGGAGACAGCGATCGGCCGGTATTTCGGGAGATCGCTGTGGCCCCGGGCTGTGATCGTGGAGGTCAGCCCAGCCTCAGGGACCCCGGCGGGTAGGAATAGCGTCATCGCGCCAGGCGCGATGGCGTCTATTCCAGGCACTACGCCAGCCAGTGTGGGGAAGGTGCATGAAGGGGAGGTCCTTTGGACCTCTCTCCCTCCCCATCCATACGGGGCACAGGAAAAAGGCAGACACCACTTTGAAGGGCACAGCCTGCCCTTCCAACCAGTGGCTGCCTTTAACCCCTTGAGGGCTGGATCGCGATTCGGCGCCAATAGGCACCGGATCGCGGTCCCCTCCCGAAGCTGGCCGACATCTTGGATGTCGATCAAGCTTCCGGGATCTCCCCCTGACGACTGGCCTCATCGCGTATAGCGCAATGACGTCAGTTCTGGGGTTAACCCCCAGCTGCCACCTATGGTGGAGATCGGGGGTTCCAATGAACCCCCTATCTCCCGATCTGTGGCAGCTAGGGGTTAATGTTTGATATTGTTGGGACAGCCAAAAATAGAAGGTGACACCTTCGTGCGCTCTCCTCCTCCTGCTGCTTCCCACTCTGGTGACTACATATGTTCAGCCATGGTCCAAACCCAAATATAAATCAAAAAAAATAGAACACATTAATATTACAAAAGGTAGGCAACACATGATCTGTTTAAGTTAGATAACAGAACAAACACACAACAATTTTAAAGAAGCACAGGCAATTTTAGTTTAGGCAAGAAATGTCCAAAGACGCGTCAAAGCTGTAAAAAACATTCTATTATGGGGGGGGGGTGGCAGGGTTGGAAAGGGCTCTAGTGACTCATACACACACTAACGATATCAATAACATATAAACAGATAAACCCTGTACCTATAGGTGCCTTGAAGATAGGAGACGGATGGGGACAATATGAACAGTCAACCGCACCAGAACCTGTAGTCCCATTCTTACCAAAAGTAATTTCAGGCCCAGGTGGCTTCTAGCCACACTGGGTTTTTATCTACGTGCCATGAGGGTGTCTAATTTATTTCCCTTAAAAAATAATGTTTAGGCTAGGGCTGAAACAACTAATCAATTAAATCAACAACTAACGGATAATGAAAATAATTGACAACTATTCTCATTGTCGATTAATCAATTGTTCGATTAATCGGCTTGCATACAGCACACACAGTTTAACATAAGCCAGAGGTAAACGTTAATAACCTCAGACGCTACTTTGCAGCTGAATGGAGAAGTATGTTTTTATTTAGTTTACAATATTATCAGAATTATAGCACAGACCCAGAGGTACTGACACTGGGTGGAGGAGCTGCACAACTGACATTTTTTCCTTTCTTGGAGTCAGGATCTTGTGCCACCACCCTAACCTCCCTCTGATCTGGAGTTGCCATCCCTCCCTTTGGTGTGGTCTCTTCACCCAAACTCCCTCCCACTTTCATGCCCGGTCTCTTGATTTTTAAATAAACAGAAATTTTTACTTTTTTTATCCAATGAATCAATTAAATCGCAAAAATAATTGGCCAACTAATCAATTATTAAATAATTGTTAGTTGCAGCCCTAATTTAGAACAGAGAAGGGACTTGCTTGCATTATTAAGGGATATACTCTGCAGCTCTTGGCGAACCCGAGTGAGATGCTCGAGATCACACTCAGAGGGTGTGTTGAAATTCAAATCTCCTGAGAGAGCCAATAACCTCTATCATTTTTAGTTGGGTTCTCTAGCTCAGATCCTCCCCTCTCGCCACCATCTTAAAGGCAGCCCATACAACAGATGAAAAGCACTAGGATTTAATGTCATCGATTCATTGCAGGAACATCAAAGGACTATATTCACAAAATGCCAAGTTGCAGCTGACAGTTGGGCTGCCAAAAATAATCAAACAGGCAATGCATCACTGCACAATGTGCATTGCATGTAAGCATCTATTCTGCCAGACCACGGACCAAGTGGTCGGGCAAATTGGACCTTGGTTAGGCTGATCCGACACAAGGCCTTGAGTAGCCCGATCCCTGTCCGTGCCTCGGGTAGGCCCAAAAGCTTGCACACAGGGAGTGCCGGGTCCCGGCTAGTTGCAAATCCCTGGTGGTCCAGGTGGCTGTAAGGTCTGCAATCCGATCTGTTCTTTGAGAACAAATCACAAAGCACCTTCCACGAGCGCTGGCAATCACTAACCTGTCAGCTGATCGCTGGCACGGATTCAGTTACTGAGCGCCTAAGTCTAGTGTGGGATGTCCTTTGCGGTCGTGCGTGAAGCAAAGATCGCATTGCAGATGTCATGGATTCCCCTCGGATGTATGAAAACCGGTCCGAGTACACGGAGTTGACCCTATGCGTTCCGATCCTTCGAGTGATCGGTATGATAGAAACTGAAGAAGTATGTGACGTAATCAGAAAACACCAGGGAATAATGTCAGAATCGTTAATCGCTAGAGCCAGGGGTTAAGAAACCAGAATCGTTTAAGAGCCAGAGCCAGGGGGTCGAATACCAGAATCGATAATTGCCAAAGCCAAAGGGGTCAGATAACAGAATCGTCAATTGCCAAAGCTAGGAGGTCATACACTGAATAGATTATAAAGGAAATGCTAGGTTGCACTGTGGGGAGTAGAAACCACGTCAGCGTGCCGAACATCGCTGACTGCAAGCATTTAAAGCCGATGAGGTCACGTCATAGCTGCGTGCCCTGCCCTTCTGCTTGTCACATGGGCAGCGCCGGCTTGTACTTCATCTGACGCTCAGACAGCGAACAGCGCTGAGGATGTTGTCGGGCGCCGTTGGTACATGACAGAATCCCCCCCTCCACGGGTGGCCACAAGATAACCAACTGGAGCCGAAGGGTGAGACCAATGGAATGTTTTAACCAAACGGTCTGGATGAACTTCATCTGGAGGAATCCATTGCCTGTCCTCCGGACCATATCCCTCCCAGTCGACCAGGTATTGCAATTCCCCCACTAGACCATCGATAATCCAAGATTACCTGCAACTCATATTCCTCCTCGCCCTCCTCCGTAATAGGAGGTGGAAGAACCCGGTTCTTGGTGTACCGATTGCAAAGTAAGGGCTTCAAAAGGCTTACGTGAAATACGTTGTGGATCTTGAAATGAGAGGGTAACACTAAGGCATAAGAGACGGGATTCACCCATTTTAGGACTTTGTATGGGCCAATGCAATGAGGTGCCATTTTCATGGAGGGTACTAGAAGTCTGACATGCTGGGTGGACAATCAAACCTTATCACCAACTTGGTACACCGGCGCCTGTCTCCTTTAACCTTTTGCACTGCATTGCTTTTATCGAGTACCTCCTTGACTGTCGTCCAGGTGTCTCTTAGAGACTTTAAGTGGTCATCTAAGGGAGGGATGGGAGAAACGTGGAAGGAAGCACAGGAGGATCGTACCCATAAACGATTTGAAAAGGCGAACGACCCGTACTCTCATTGATGGCGTTATTGAGTGCATATTCAGCCCACGGTAGAATATCAGACCAGTTGTCCTGCCTTTCGGATACAAAACACCGGATATACTTTTTCTACATTTTGGTTTGCCCTCTCGGCCGCTCCATTGGTTTGGGGATGATCGGCCGAAGAGAAGGCCAAGGTTATTACCATGTTGGTACAGAACCCCTTCCAGAATCTGGATACAAATCGAGTACCCCTCTCAGATACTATACCCTGTGGCACTCCATGAAGACGTACAACATTTTGTACGAATATTGGAACAAGGTCAGCTGCAGAAGGCAATTTCGGCAGCGGGACATAGTACCCCATCTTAGAAAATCGATCAATGATGGTGAGTATCACCATATTCCCTTGGGAACTGGGTATGTCTACTATGAAATCCATTGCCAGATGGGACCATGGGCGTTCTGGAATGGGCAATGGGTGAAGTAAGCCTACTGGTATAGTTTTGGAGCTTTTGTTTCTTGTGCATATGTCACACACGGCTATATATTCCTTTATATCTCTTTGCAGTGTGGGCCACCAAAACAACCTATTTATGTTAGATATAGTTTTAGTAATACCCATACGTCCAGACGGCTTGACATCATGAAATAGAAACATCAAGTGATCTCTCTCTGTTTCAGGTACAAAGAGCTTAGCTGGAGGCTTCCCCTCAGGCACCCTTGAAGATTTTCCAAGAAAGGTGAATATACTTCAATGGAAGTAGAAGCGAGAATGCGTTCCTGAGGAACGATGGGGTGTTTGTATATTGTGTATTTAATATAGGTGTCAAGCCAGTGGTCTTAATGAAAATTATTATAATTACATATAGATTACAGTGAATACAAATGAACACAGTACCTGTTGAAGTTTATGTCTGGGTAGGAGGAATATCCATTTTTCTTGTAATTATGCGGTACAAAAGTGCAAAAGAAAGCATTGGCCAGCAGACAAGAAATTTGTTTCTGGGACATAGTGATCGAATGATTCATTCCTTTCTTCAGCAACGGAATTGGCTGAAACAGAAAAAAAAGAGAAACACCAAGTGAGCAGTAATCAACAATAATTTAGCAATTTGGAAAACATGAACACAAAATTGAATTTGCCAATTTAAAGAGTAATTTGGAACGTACAGCTGGTCCTTAAAGCAAGCAACCCATTAAAGTCAAAAGCCATTCATCCTGGTTGATTAGTTACATTGAAGGTATATAGTCGATAATATTATTAGCAGGCATTGGCAGTATAGATCATCAAGCACGATCATGATCTGCCCAGAAGAAAAAAATCTGAGTAAAGGTCAACAAATCATAATGTATACTTACAAAAATATAATTTTATTTTTTTATAAACACAACTACAGAAAAAATATTGAAAGGCTTAGGGACAGGTAAATTTAAATGATGTGTCCATATTTCTCCTGGTTACTGTAACTATACACCTTTTTCAGGGAAGAGGATTTGATATTATATTATTATGCAACTAATCCAAGCAGCACCCAGCACCCAGCACCCAAGCCTTCCCAAATTTCCATCTGAAGCCTTCTGAGCATCCAATAAACGTCAGGGACTTGTATAGGATAAAGAGATCAGTGTGTTTTTTACCCTGACTTATAGAACTGAAAAGGGGGAGTTATTCCCTTTCAAAGATTTCTGGTTCAAAGTAAATGTGGCATTCCACAGAGGATGGGACCTCTGCGAGCAGAAAGATGTCCTACAAAAACAGCCCTCCTCTGAGTCAGCGCGCAGCATTAGCTGTCAGTCATGAGCCAAGAGACTGGCAAAGAAGCACAGTGATGGGGTGGAGGGTTGTTCTGTAGGACGGCTCTCTGCTTGAAGCGGTCTGTCCCTCCTGCGGAATGTTTAGTCACATGTGAGCCCATAGGATCTTTGAAAGGGAATAACTCCCCCTTTTCAATTATATAGGTCAGCAGAAAAATGCTGAGCTGTATAAAAGGAACGGATTCCCTTTCATATGGACACAACCTGTTTTGATCATTACAGGCACACTTTAAATGTAGGGTAAATTATAAATTTTGCATAAAGATTATTATATAGCTACTTAAAATATTAATTTACTTTTTAAATTTACTTTTGCTCGTTTATCCTTTCAACAATTATAATCACCTAAATTGTATCCGTGTACTACATCGATTCCAGAGATCTACCTGGTTTCTGTAATGTGACAATTGTTGGGTTTTTTGTTACAGTGAAGGTGGGGATTGCTCCTCATTGCTTTTTTAGAGGAATACAGAGTGACAGGTGAGATCTCACATTATATTTTGTTTATTCAACAAAACATTAATTGCTGTAAACAACTTTGCAAATGGTGCTATACACACTTTTTCATTGGAAAATGTTTACGATAGTGAAATGGTTAAAATACATTTGTAGATTGTTAGTATCTGTAAAAAACAGGATGTTTCACACCGGTAAAATTTTCAATAAAGTGCAGCACAACAGAAATGTAGGTTTGACTGCCAAATGGAAGCAAGAGAGCTAGTATGCAAATAGCTATTCTGCTCTGGTGAAATTTGAGACATGCCCATAGCCATATCACTGGGGAGGTGCATATTAGGCAGTATGCCTAGTGTGTGGATAAGGGCAAGGGGTAGAGGTATCTGTAGACCAACAAGATGCAGTACCAGATACTGTAGCAAAGGCGATATTTTTTTGTGAAATGCTTCTTAATAAGCAAAGTCACGGCGTGGAATAAACGAGAGCATGATAAAAACAATGGTTGTTTCTTGTGATCATTGGTTCAGAAATATTTTGTACTAAGAATTTTACTGTTAGATACAAATCACATCAGCATTCTGCAAGGAATAAATAGAGTATAGAAGCAAATGCTACAATACTCACTCACATTACGATTTGTTTTTATTATGGTATGGTTTATGGAAAAAAATTAAAGAAGGATCTTGTAACAAATAATGTTTGTCATTTTGGAAATAAATAGAAAATGGAAAACAAGGAAAATAATCAATACACGTTATGGTAGATCAATCACCATCACTGCTCGCCTGTAATCATATCACAGTCTTGTCCATTTATCTCCATTATGGTAAGGTTTCATTTCTAGCTCAAACATGAATTGGTACAGAGGCAGAAATGTAAAATGGTCTAACAGAGTTGATTTTGGTCTATTTGCCCTTGTATTTCAAGGGGTTATTCAATAAGAAGCAAGTTAGGTGAGAATTGTAAGGAAGCTACATGATTTAGAAACATAGAAAATGTCGGCAGATAAGAACCTTTCGGCCCATCTAGTCTGCCCAATTACATGGATACTTTACCTGAATTTATCTTTTATTTAGGATAGCCTTATGCCTATCCCATGTTTGCTTAAATTCAATTACTGTTTTGGCCTCTACCACTTCTACTGGAAGGCTGTTCCATGTATCCACCACCCTCTCAGTAAAATAATGCTTCCTGATGTTACTTTTAAACCTTTGCCCCTCTAATCTAAGACCATGTCCTCTTGTTTTGCTACTTTGTTTCCTTTTAAATATACTCCCTTCCTCTACCTTGTGGATTCCCTTTACGTATTTAAATGTTTCTATCATATCTCCTCTGTCTCGTCGTTTTTCCAAGCTATACATGTTAAGATCATTAAGCCTTTCCTGGTAACTTTTCTCCTTCAAGCCGTACACCATTTTAGTAGCCCTTCTCTGAACTCTTTCTAAGGTGTCTAGATCCTTCTGGAGATATGGTCTCCAGTACTGCCCACTGTACTCCAAGGGAGGTCTGACCAGTGCTCTGTACAGTGGCATGAGCACTTCCCTTTTCCTACTGCTAATACCTCTCCCTACACAAACAAGCATTCTGCTAGCATTTCCTGCTGATCTATTACATAGGACCAAAAAAAAGCAAGGTTGTACTCTAGTTACGCTGGCAAAAGCAAGCTGTGAAAGGGTGAATTCAGTGAAAACCAATAATCCTTATTGGCTCTTTATTACCCTCTGTAATATAGCAGCTTGCATGTAATAGACGATCAACACCTAATGGAATTGTGCCACTAGTTACTACTGCTAATACGGTCTTCTTGAGTCCACCGGACTGCATGGTGACAAATACAAGGAAAAAGGGAACTAGTTCATCCTACTTTCCTAGTGCATATGGCCAGGGGATGTACTGCGGGTGTTTAATCCTTACTTGGAGCTGGAGACCTGTGCCGCCACCCCACACTCCCTGTCTACTCCATTGGTCCGGCTCCTTCCCCCAAATTCATGCCACACTCTGGTTCGATGTCTTTCCCAAACCCACTCCTTCTCACACTCGGGTACAGTCCCTTACTCAAACTCACTCCCACATCCGGACCCTCCTCACACTCCGTTTGTTCATGAAATTATTTTAAAGGGACACTCTACGAACCCGGACCACTTTATCTTAATAAAGTGGTCAGGCTCCCACCCCGCAAAATGCTGACATATCAGAGGGCCATAATAGTGTTTGTTTGGAGAGAAAGAAGGCTTGGGTTTGAACTGTGCATGCAACATCAATCCATCACTCAGACCAGTCGCTCGCATTAGGGTTGCCACCTTTTCTTCCAGCCAAACCAGAAGACTCTTTTTGTAGCCTATACATAATACATAGTTTTACATTATGCATATTATGGCATGTGGTATGCATGGCAGACTAGTATTATGGCACACTAGTATGCAGACTGGTATTATGGCACACTGGTATTATGGCAGACTGGTATGCATGGTAGACTGGTATTATGACACACTGGTATTAAGAGAGGGGGATTTTGTTTTTCAGCCATATCAATTTTTATATTAATTTGTTTTCACATTTTGATGCTTCAGTCGATAGAGCCTGAGGAATGGATACAGAGCAGACCAGAATCAGATTCTACAGCTGGGCTGGCAGGCACACAGCAGCTGCTAGTGTGCTCACAACAACTTGTCTGTCTTGGAAGGGAGCCGGGCACGACTGCCGCACGAGCAAACACGTGGTCTCTGATCTCCCCAAACATCATCACGCGACACCGCATGTCAAGCAGTCACGTGTGCCGCTGTGCCGTGAGACCAAGTGGCTGATGCGAAGAGGCGGTGAGAAAGAGACGTCACCTCACCTCAGTGAGTGGCAGAGTGTAACGGTAGCGGTAACAGCGCTACCCTGGAGTCGAGTATTTTTGGATTCTTTTGGACAGATTCTTGAACACAGACAGCAGGACTTGATCAATAGTACCTTGATTCCCACACCAGGGAGGTACAAGAAACATAATTAACTCCTCAGCACCAAGTGGCTTCGTGGCCAGGAGGTCACAGAGTGAAAACACGTTAACTATCGGTGCGCAGATACATAGACATGACGTGATACATGAACAAACTTTAACAAGATTGCTGAAGGTCAATGGTACATGAGTTGTGCGACCTGCAGGGCAGTCACACAATACCTAGATACAGATTCTGGAAACACAGACAACAAGAAAGGCTGTAATACCTTGATTCCCACACCAGGGAGGTAATACAAGAAACCTAATTAACACCTCAGCTCTAAATGGCTTTGTGGCCAGGAGGTCGCTGGGTGGAAACACATTAACTATCTGTGTACAGATACATAGACATGATGCAATACATGAACATGACGTGATACATGAACATGACGTGATACATGAACATAACAAAATTGCTGATGCAAGACTACTTATGAGACATACAGAGCGGAAACACTTGTGTTCATTAGCCTGCAGGGAAGGCCTACAATCTAAGATTGGTTTCTGTATAGCAAGGACAGACAAACAGACATGAAAACAAACCATACGGCAAAACCATAAACGTGAATCTGACACACTCAGGGATAATGCGAGAGAATGGTCAATAGGGATAGCCAGGTCAAAACGTAACAGGTCCTCAGAAACCAGAAACCGGTCAATAACAGATCAGCAATAAATCAGGAACAAAACTCCACTCCAATATACTCCCACGACAGTTCAAGGAGCACCTTCTCGCAGCCTTTTTTAAAGGCTGATGGCTCCTTGAACTTCTGCTTGGCTCCGCCCTCTCAGATGCCGTTTTGCCAGCCCTTACTACTGGCAACAGGCTAGCCAGCGATGCCACTTGGCGCCCTGACCCCCCAGGAAGCGCTGCGGGGGCCAAGGATGTAACACAGAGTGGGCAGTACAGAGAGTCTCTCTGTGATTGAAGAAGCTGCTGGTCATCGGCTTGCGTATTACGATGGTATGAGATGGGGACTACGAGCCAGCTCCAAGTCATGCGTACGGGTGGCAGCTGGTATCAAAACCGGACACATGAGTTTAAAACCGGATGTGTTGTGGAAATTTTATTATGTGGACATTATATTCTAGGATGTGTGTGTTTTATAAATTGTCATCTGTCTCCCTGTGTTGGATTGGAATGAGAAACGCTCTAGCAGAGGGTACTTGAGTTTAATCCAACCAGCGACAAAACCGTCAGTGTGAAAACCTTCTCTTGGGTTTAGAGACGTGTTCTCCGTGTGTGGGGGGCGTTTGGCGGTTTGTGAGCACTAAGTGCAATGCGCTGGGCTTCTTACCTCCCAATGTCTATGCACATTGGAGAAGTGAAGTCTGCATAACGAGAAATAATTATTATATCTCTCTGTTGCGGCTACGCTATCCCTTTCTGGATACATACCTGCTTTTAAGACATTTAAGCCTTGTCTGTACACTCGTACCGTGTGCTGACAATAGCTGGAATGTCTCCGCAGATATGTCTCAAATCTATAAGAACAAGTAGACTGATCTTCACTAGATACTGATCCCTCTGAGCAGTATTGAATGGGGTCCATACTGACAGTGATGAGGGATGGTCGGACAAACATGGCTGACAGAGACAATGGACATGACTCATCCATGCTGACAGGGATGAGTTGTGTACAGTGGGCTGGTCAGCCATCCTAGTACACTCCCCTGTCCTTTTGATATGTAAATGTACTTACTGGTTTATGTTGTAAAGCCACTGGGCGTTGTCCTATTGTCTAATAAATTAAGGGGACCAGAGGCAAAGAGGTCTCTTGGTCAGATGGACTCCAGCTAGAAGAAGCATTGTGTGTGACTCTTTCTGGGCTAGAGAAGGCATCCCATATACAGGAAATGAGGATCCAACAAGACAACAGCAGAGTCTCTGTGTCTCCTTACCTTGCGTGTTCAGATAAGTATGGCAGGGAGAGCAGAGAGTTGCTTGTAAGTGCAGCAGATCTCACTACACAGAAATAGTAGATTAATTTCTACGACAGCTGGTACGGGTCAAACCCGTATGAGTGGGAACCCTAGCTCGCATACCTTGTGGGCAAAAAGTTACGCATTTTGCAGATGTACGTGCTAAAGTTATCTACACTACACAAATTGCTTATGGAAAAAGGGTGGAGGAAGGGACTGAGTTTTAAGTCATGTTCCTTTTAAATAAACACAAAATTAGATTTATTTTTATCCAATGAGTCAATCAAAAAATAATCAACCCACTAATTGATTATGAAAATAAACATTAGTTGCAGCCTTAGTTTAGAGTAAAAAGCCATAGCGGCCAAGCCACAAGCAAAGTTTGTCTGAGGTGGGATAGGAGAGACTAGGTTATGTTGGTATTACCAAGTGTTATGGATATGAATTTCCTTAATGTGATATACTTCAATAGACATGGTCAAGTGAATTTCCCCCAAATATTCATGTAATGGTTGTTACCACCAGTAGGTGATAATAAAGAGCAAAATATTATATTGGTCTACCAAAGAGACAAAGATGGCGCCGTCTAGCCATGTGCTTTGCCAGGATGTGACATAAACCAGCTACCCCCATCTCCAGGGAAAGTCACATGACATACAGTTAGCCACTAGGATCCACTCACATGGGTGGAGAATAGGGGTCGACCGATTATCGGCTCTGTCTATAATTATGGGCAATATTTGTTTTTAAAAAAATTATCGGTATTCAATTCACCGTTATTACCGATATTTATATCCCCCCTTCTTACGTGCTGCTCCCCGTCACTGTGTACTGGAATCAGTAGTGGTTTACCAGGAATGATCTTTACAATTTGGTCACTGAAACTATCAGGGTTATTCAGAGAGCGTGAAAAGCAAGAGAATGACTGGAGAATGAAAAATTCTAGGTCAAAATAGCCAAACCAGAAAAATTCTCCCTTTCATCTCACTTTCCAAATCGGCTATTTTAACCTAGAATTTTTCCTTTTTCCAGTCATTCTCCTGCTTTTCACGCTCTCTGAATAACCCTGTCAGGATATGATAGTCAGGATGCAAGAAAGGTGTTTATTTTGTACCAAGACTCCGGCAAGATCAAATCCAAAATCTGAACTCTCGCTGTGACACATTACACTTTATACTTCACATATCCAAAGTTTATCCTTCCCCTCATGTTCAAACAAAGGACACATTCAAATTTCACATTTGATAAACAATTAGGTACAGAAAGTGATTTAGGGAGACAGAGGGATACACTGTCTCATCCCCGGCCGAAAGTGTTACTCCTGATAAGGAATAGCATCTTCATTTACAGTAACCTCCCCTAAATCTTGGCTTGAGACTCGGCTCCGGTGACCTTGGGCATTAAATCAGTCCTCTCTGACGCCATTATTCTTCTAGCTAAATTCTCTGGTTAATTAACTTTTTTTGTATATATATGTTTATTAAATTTCAAGATAAACACAGAAATCAGTGAACACGCAGGTTCTCAGAAATGGTAAAGAAGCAGTTAGGGTCACGCAGGTCCTGTGTGAGGTAACAATGCTTACAGGGTGCTATAAAGGAAGACAGGGGGGAGGGAAGTTAAATGAGGGTAAAAGCATGCATCAGGTTAGCATCATATCATTTGCCTATGTACGAAGCTATCTAGGAACTTTCTTTTATTCGGGAAGGATCAGCAACGCTCTGAATGAGGTGGCCGAGGATCTGAGAACCCAATTCGACCATATCGCGGAGTATAGGGGTAATTGGTCGGAGGCATTGTATATCAGATGTTCGATGGAGTGGAGTTCTTCCATGCGGGTAAACCAGAGTGTGAGGGGTGGGGGGGTGAGTCGTTTCCAGAACAGGGGTATTAAGGCCTTAGCGGCCTTCAAGACCCAGATGGCCAGCGTGCGTTTGTGCGAAGCTATCGAGTAATTATTATGATGTAGGAGCAGTGCAGCAGGTGAAAACTCTGGAAGAGGGTCTATAAATTCTTTAAGTATGTCTTATATTCTAGCCCAGAAAGGTCGGATTATTTGGCATTCCCACCAAATGTGCAACATATCACCAAGTGCATCGTTACATTGCCAGCAGAGCGCAGGAACCTGTGCGTCATAACGATTAATTATGTCCGGTACCAGAAGCTAAGGACTTTGTATGCGGTTTCTTGCGATTTGGAGGAGGTGGAGCAGTGATGTGTTAATTCACATATCTTGGACCATTGGTCGTCCGAAAGTGTGATATTTAATATGGACTCCCATTTTCCCATGTATGGCGGTAGAGTGGCAGAGGTTGCGTCGCTGAGCAGCGAGTACAGTAGTGATAAATCATGTGAGAGAGGTCCCGTGCCGTGACATATTCTCTCAAATGTCCGTAGTGGGTGCCCCAGCTGATGTTTTTGGGGTATGCCATCAAGGTAGTGCCGTATCTGAGCGTAGTGGAAGGAGTGAAGGAATGAAACATGTATGTCTTGCATTATGTCAGTGATCAGCGGACCGTGGCGTTGAAAAAGTGCATTTTGCGAGGTGTGGGGGCGGGTATTAGCCGTCTAACAGAGTGGGGGTCTAGGCCAGGAAGGTAATCTTCATTATGTATCACCGGAGTCATGGGAGAGGGAAAGGAAGTGAGGTTAGAGTTAATCTCTATCCGGCGCCATATCCCGTACGTTGCCCCCACATATGGCGAGGAATTGGCCAGTTTCCTGCCTTCTTTCAATGTCAGCCACGGGAGAACTGTCATCGGTCTCCCAACCAATTCTTGTTCCACTGCTCTCCACAACTTAACCGATCCCTCTCTTGACCACTCAACCACCCGTTGTAAGTGACAGGCCTGATGGTAAAGGCTAAAATTGGGCAGGGCCAAGCCCCCTGCAGCTCTTGATCTAGTGAGTACCTGGTAGCTCGACCTGGGGCGTTTACCCCTCCAAATGTAATTGGCCAATAGAGACCTAAGGGAAGCAAGGAACGCCCTAGGAAGATCAATAGGTATCGTTTGTAGCAAGTATAGGAGTCGGGGTTGTACATTCATCTTAATAACTGCAATACGTCCCAGCCAAGAGATGTGTGGGTAATTCCAATTGGCTAGGTCACGTTGCAGGAGTTTAAATAGTGGAGTGAAGTTCTCTTGGAAGAGGTGGGAACCTTGAGACGAGAGCCAGATGCCTAGGTATTTAATTTTGTCGGCAGCCCATGTGAAAGCAAAGGGCGGTTTTAGAGCTTGGGCTCTGGGGTCAGGGACCGAGACGTTGAGGATATGAGATTTAAGAAAATTAATTTTAAGATTGGATAGTCTGCCGTATTCCTCAAAGGCCGCCATGATTCCAGGCAGGGTCACCTCCAGCCTTGTGACAAAAAACAGGAGGTCATCTGCATACGCAGCCACCTTGTGGTGCTGAGGACCCACATAACCCCTGTTATATTCGGATTTGACCATATGGCCTCCAAGAAAGGTTCTAGGGTCAATACGAAAAGTAATGGTGAGAGTGGACATCCCTGTCGTGTGCCATTGCGGATGGGAAATGGGGCCGTAAATACCCCGTTCACACAGACGCGTGCAGTTGCGTCTCCATATAGAGCTCCTATCCAGGCACGGAGGTGAGGGCCCAGGCCAATACGTATCAGGGAGAGTGATAGAAAATCCCAATCCACCCTATCAAAGTCTTTCTCCGTGTCTGTGGACAGGAGCGCCAACGCCTGAGACGAGCAGCGAGCATGGTGCATGAGTTGCAGTGTTCGCATGGTGTTGTCCCGGGCCTCTCGGCCAGGCACAAACCCCACCTGGTCTGCATTGACAAGGGCGGGAAGGAAGGGTTTAAGTCTTTCAGCTAGAATTTTTGCCAACAGCTTCAGGTCACAGTTCAATAAAGAAATGGGTCTGTAGCTGGAGCAAAGGTCAGTGTCTCTACCCTCTTTCGGTAGGATTGTTATGTTGGCACATAGGGTCTGTGTAGGGAGAGGTTGCCCCTCTGCCAGGTCATTGTAAGCTGTCAGGAGATGTGGGGAGAGGATTGCAGCGTAGATTTTGTAGTATCGGATCGGGAGACCATCGGGGCCGGGGCTTTTTCCGGTTTTAGAGGTTTTAAGTGCCAAAGCTAGTTCTTCTGTCGTTAAGGGCCGGTCTAAAAGTTCTGACGTTTGACATGAGATTCGTTTAGGGGAGTATTTAGTGAGATAAGCCATAATGTCTGCGCGTTTGCGGGCTACATCCTGAGGGCAAGTAGTGCCCTGCAGGTCATAGAGCGCAGCATAATAGTCTCGTGCAATCTGAAGAAGTTTTGCTGGTAACCGTTGTGTTACGCCCTGTGAGTCGCGCAATTTCGCTATATATGTAGCTGAGCGTTTTTTGGCTATCATTCGTGCTAGTAACCTCCCACTTGTGTCCCCATGTATATGAAAAAGGGCCTTAGAGTGTAAGAACGATCGGTGATAGGTTGTGTTCATAAGTGTAGTTAAGGATCTGCGGAGTTCAGTCAGGTGTGCCATGGTTTCAGGGTTACCCTCCAGCTTGTGGTCGGAGGAGATCTGGGTTATCTGGCGCTGTAGGTCTTGCAAAGCTGCTGATCGACATTTAGCCAGTTCAGCACCCTTTCTGATAAAGTAGCCTCTGATCACGCATTTGTGCACCTCCCACACTAGTGGCGGGGCCACCACACCAGTGGCGTTCTCTTCAAAAAAGTCCGTGAGGACCTGTCGTCCTTCCTCAGCCACAAGCGGGTCAGATAAGAGGGAGTCATTAAGGCGCCAGTTAGGGGCAGTCGGCCTGAACATGGGAGAGCGCAAAGTGATAGAGACAGGAGCATGGTCCGACCACGTGGCCGTACCAATAGTCTCGCTGCGTAGAGCCGAGAGGTGGTATTGTGGTATAAACAGGTAATCAATCCTGGAGTAGGATTGGGAGGGATGTGCATATAATGAAAAGTCTTTGCCCGTAGGGTGTAGTGTTTGCCAGCAATCTGCAAGTCTCGATGCATGTAAGGAGTTACGGCATGCGCGTATGATGTGTAGTGGGATGGACGAGTTACCCGCGGAAGTGTCCCAAGATGGTTCTAAGGGCACATTTAGGTCCCCTCCCAGCACGACCAGCCCCTCAGCAAAGTCCTGCAGTGTAGCGGAGAGGAACCTATGTTGTGCTCTGTTGGGGGCATAGCAGTTGGCAAAGGTGTATACCTGGTCTAAGATCCGACCCTTGACAAAAACAAAGCGGCCTCCCGTATCAGTCACAGAATCAAGTAGCTGAAACGGGACGCATCTGTGAAACAAAATCGCAGTCCCCTTAGTTTTAGCCTCAGTATTATTGCTATAGAAGCCTAAGGGGTAATAAGAGTTTGTCAGAGTGGGCGCCTTCCCTTCCTGGAAGGGAGTCTCCTGTATTAGCACAACTGAGGCCTTCTGGGATCGGAAGTCTCTCATGGCGTGGGAACGTTTTTCAGGGACATTTAAACCATTTGCATTAATAGAAACAATGACTAGATCCGCAGGCGTAAGTGGCGTGCCGTGTACAGTCGACATATCGAGATCCTCGGGGGGGGGGTAGGGAAACGAAACAAAGGAAGCCAAGGGAAAACTATATACAATCTCAAAGAGGCGATAAGTGGCGGGTGCAGCAACGACACTAGCGAAAACACCAGATGACGGCTGCACTCTGCAAGGCCGCTATCCTCGGCAGGGTACGCAGCTGAGCCCCAGGAGGGACCAACAGATAATTAAAAAAGAAAAAGTGAGAAACATAGCGGTGTGGAGCCGCTTAACGACTAAAAAAGGCAGTAAAGTAAAACATATTCGGCAAACATATAGATATGAGGCCTAAGGCCAGCATTAACTGAATTATTGGAGACAAACCTGACTGGATTTGGGGTCGGGACAAGTCCCTCTCACGAATTCTGAAAAAAGGAGTCCCATTACGTGGTCAGTCCAGCTGTGTGGGGCAACAAAAAGTCCACCCAATCCAATAGCAGTATCTTGCCATAGTTAGAATGGTGGGAAGGCTGGGCAACGAGGAGTTTTCTATTCATTAGTGAGCATCAACATGTGTCACCGTCCTCGGTCAGCAATCCCCGGTAGCCTCATCAGCAACGAGTAGCTCCAGGGTGGGGCGGTAAGGAGACCAGTGGGATGCTCTGTGCTGTCTGGCGATTTTTTTTTTCAATTTAAAAGTTTTTTATTTTGTCAGTACAACTTACATAACATTGCAGGAAACGAATGTCAACTTTGGCATATCAGCATATGTTATGAACAACAAAATTTACATACTTAATAAAAGTAATAAAATATTAACAAAATTAAAAAATTAAAAATAAAACAATGAGCAAATCAAAAAGGATAGAGCAAAAGAAAAAGAAAGAAAGGGAAAGAGAAGAGAAAAAAAAAAGGGGGGAGGGGGGGGAAGGAAAGGAAATAAGAAAAATTCCAACCTTTTCACGTTAAAAACGAATAAATGGAAAATACTGCAAACTTTTAAGAGAAATAATTAGCATTGTTTTTGTTTTGAAACATCCAGGTCTTTCATAAATGTTTACAGAACGTGTGCCTATAATCTAGCTAGTGCAAGATAATTTATATGCATCCCATATGGACCAAAAGTTTCTCTTATTTGGGTTCGACCTTGCCACCCTCCTGGATATACTGTCTAGTAAGTGAAAATCATTGAGACGTGATGTAATAGCTGATATAGGAGGAATCTCTTCTGATTTCCATTTCACCGCTACCAGAAGGGAGGCTATCGACAGTATGTGTGCCAACATCTGTTTCTGATGTCTGAATAATGTTGTGGGAAACATTTGTATGAGCAAGATCTCTGGGAGGGGATCTACAGTACTACCTACAATCCTTGAGCTCAGAAGTGCCACTTCCCTCCACCATGCCTCTATCTTGGGGCACGTCCACCATACGTGGAAGTATGAGCCGCTCTCTATTCCACATCTCCAGCACGTTGGCAGTACTCCCTTTGTTATATGGCTTTCTCTATCTGGTGTCAAATACCACCTATACAGCAGTTTCTTTCTGGCCTCCCCCAGTGTAGCACAACAAAACTTCCCCGTATCGTCCTCAAAACTTTTCGCCCACACCTCTGCCTGAAAACCTCGTCCACATCCCTTCCCACGCTATCTGGAACCTCCACCGTTTAAGCTGGGGGGTCTGGATTAGATTGTCGTAGCATAATGAAATCAGTCCGTGCCTGTCCGTTGTCTGTGTGCAATTGTCCTCAAATGGGGATAAAAGTGTCGTGGGCGATGTGATCTTGCCCCCCAGGCCCCATATCGTAAGGTAGGATTTCAGTCTTTTATATGGAAACCAAAGGGTAGATGGGAGTGAGAACTTAGAAGTTAATTGGGGGAAGCTGAGCAGCCCCTCTTGTGAGAACAGTTGATAAACCCGGGTCACATTACACGCTACCCAGGCGGTTGAGTTAAAGTCTGTCAATAATAGTTTAAATGCCGAGATCGGTGTAGCCATCGGAAGGGGATGAAATATGGTCAGTTTAGACATGTTAGTGTCCCATATATTAATTAGCAGATTGGCGAGGGGGAAAATGAGCGGCAGTTTCGGTCGCAAACGCTTGTTGAGCCAGAGTATGGCTCCCGGATCGAACGGAAGAAAAGAGTTTGATATTAGCCTGGCCCATTGTGGTCCTATTTTGCCCTGGAAAGTTGGTGAGTGTGCGACAGCAGTGATGCCATATAATAAAGGTTCAGATCTGGTACCCCCATTCCTCCTCGGTTCCGTGGTTGATGTAACAATGCTAAACTCACCCTCGGCCTTTTCCCTCTCCATATGAATCTCGTGAGCACCCTCTGAAGGGTCTGGAGGTAGCCCCTAGGGAGCCGCACTGGCACAGCTCTGAAAAGGTAAAGAATTTTTGGAAGCAAAAACATTTTTACTGTTGCCATGCGTCCCACCCAGGACACCTCCATACCCGACCATTTATGGCATAGGCGGCTTATTTCCATGGTTAGTGGTTTGTAGTTATACTGGAAAAACTACGTTTGCGAGAAGGATATCTGTATCCCTAAATATTTAAGATGAGATGTTCTCCACTCGTAGGGGAATAGATTGCGCAGGGACGTGATGACCTCCCTTGGTACCAAATATGGCAGTGCTTGTGATTTTTTAACATTTATCCTATGAAAAGATACTCTTCTATATTCCTCTAGGACTGCATGTAAGGCGGGAAGAGAGGTAGCCGGGTCTGTCAGCATTAACAGGATGTCGTCTGCGAACAGGCTCAGTTTACATTGTGTGGGGCCTACGTTCACTCCCCTAATCTCTGGGGACTGGCGGATGGCCTGAGCCAACGGCTCTAGCACAAGTGCGTACAGTAGGGGTGATAGAGGACACCCCTGTCTCGTACCATTGGATATGGCGATGTCCCTGGAGCCAAAGCCGGCTTGTATTATTTTGGCCCGGGGATGAGTGTATAATGAAAATATTGCAGTTATGAACGGGGCGGGGAAATTAAATTTCAGGAGTACGTGTCTAAGAGCCAATTGACCCGGTCAAAAGCCTTCTCGGCATCGAAGGACAATATTAGCATTGGTTGTTTCTGTCTAGTGACCTGTTCCATTAATGTTAGTGTCTTCATGGTATTGTCTGGCCCCTGTCTACCTTTTATGAAGCCCACCTGGTCATCTGCGACCAGGAGTGGCACGATCTCCGACAGTCTGTTTGCAAGTATCTTGGCATAGAGTTTAGTGTCCACGTTTAATAATGATATCGGTCTGTATTGAGAGCACAACTGAGATGGGGATGTAGTCTTGGGTAACGTTATTATGTGTGCGTTAAGCCAGTCACCCGGCGGATGGCCGTTTGTAAATATGTCCTGGTAAACTGAGAGCAGGTGTGGATTCAATGTGTCCGCGAAGCTTTTTATATTTTAGCGGTAAACCGTCGGGTCCTGGGGCCTTCCCCTCTGGAAGAGACCGTAGTGCCGATAATAACTCCGTTGGTGTTATAGGGGTAGTTAATCTGTCGCCCAATTCTGCTGTTAGTGAGGGGAGATGAAGATTCTGCAAGTACGGCACAATGTCAGGTAGGGTTGGGGAATGTGTACTCACGTCTCCCCCTAGATTATATAGTGCCTCGTAATAGTCTGCAAAACATCCTGCTATATGCCGCGGTTGATAGTGTAAATTACCGTTCGCATCCATTATCTGTGGGATTCTGGATTGGCTGGCCCTCGCCCTTAGTTTATTAGCTAACATTTTGCTTGCCTTATTACTATAAATATAGCATTTAGCCTTTAGCCGTCTAGTGGCCCAGGCGTAATCCCTTTTGTCCATGTCAATTAGCTGGTTGCGTAAATCCGTCACTTTGGTCAAAGAGTCTCCAGTCTGCAGTCGTTTATGAGAAACATCTGCCTTGTCGATGTCCTGCAGTAGCGTCAGCCTCTGTTCCGTGTGTTGTCTCTTCAGTCTAGACCCCCATTTAATCAAAATCCCCCGTATCACAGCTTTATGCGCTTGCCATACCGTTCCCACTGGTACCTCTGCGGACCCGTTCTCATTAAAATAATTAACTAAGGCCTGGCCTATTTCCTCCCGCACCTCCACCCGAGCCAGAAGTGATTCGTTTAGCCGCCACGGAGCCTTTCCGCAAGCATCGTAACAATCAGATATCTCAATAGTGACTGGGGCGTGGTCCGACCACGATACGGTACCTATCGAGCAGTCCCGGATTCGGTTCAATGTTTCACCTTTCACCAATATGTAGTCTATCCTGGAATAAACTTTGTGCGCCATGGAAAAGAAGGTGTGGTCCACCTCTCCCGGGTGAAGCAGTCTCCAGACGTCAAAAAGGTGGTGTCCTGCTAGTACAGCTTTATTTTGCAGTCCCTCTTTTCTCTGTCTCTTAGATGCTTGCGTAGGGATGTCCATGGTTAAATTAGGTCTCCACAGACAATTTGTGTGCCCGATGAGATACCTGCCAGTCGAGTCAGTACCTTTCCCAGGAACGGGCGTTGTGATTCATTAGGGCAATAAATGTTTGCGATAGTGTATACGTTGTGGTTGAGGGAGCAGACCAGTAAAAGGAATCTGCCATTCGGGTCCACCACCCTACGATGGAGTTGAAACGCCACTCTCTTATGGATCAGGATCGACACTCCTCTGGATTTCGTTGGCGACATAGCATGAAGATGAGTGGAATATTGTGGTAGGTACAGACGCGGATGTGCCTGTCTCTTAAAATGTGTCTCTTGCAAGCAGACTACATCAGGTGAGGCCGATTTGAGATCTGCATATAACGAATGTCTCTTATGCGGGATGTTCAGTCCCTTAGTATTCATTGAGAACACTTTCAGTGTGGAATGACCCGCCATGTGTTTGCCTTTCGAGCTTTAAACTGCATTTTCTCGATGCTCGCCAACCGGGCGATGTCTGGAATGAAGAAGAAAACAAAGACTTTTCCCCAGACAAAAAAAGAAAAAAAATCAAACCAAACAAACAGAAAAAAAGAAAATAGAAAAAAAAAGGTAAAAAAAAAGGAAAAAATGGAGAGCGCTCATTACTCATGTAGGATGTACAGCTTGAAGAGCCTCCGTGAGCTGAGTTCTCCTAACAGCTCGCCGCAAGGCCTTGGGGGGAGGGTGGGAGGTCGGGTCTTGGCCTAGGGCAGGTGTCAGAGCCTCCAGGAAGACGCCGCCTCCACCTCGATTTATGCATCCTTCGCGACGCCAGGCCCAAGGCTATATCTTCGTCGTATGGAGCAGCTTCGTCCGTGACGAATCTCAATTCCTTCGATCTCTGATCATTTCATGGTGTTGACTCTATGCCACTCTGGGGAGACTTTCGATGGCGACAATGGGGCCTGTCTCGGCGGTGTAAATTCATCCAAGAGAGCCCACTCCTTCAGTGTTTGAAGACCTGTCAAGGGATCCATAATCACGTGTATTTTTCCCTGCCTCCATACCAGAATTTTTGTCGGGTATCCCCACCGGTATTGAATCTCATGATTCCTGAGAATTTTGGTGATCGGAGTAAATTCACGCCGCTTAGCCATTGTGGCTGCGGACAGATCTGGAAAGAACAGAATGTCCGAAAACGGTGCAGGAAGAGACCCCTGTCTCCGGGCTTCCGCTAGCAATTTTTCCTTCACTTGAAAGAAGTGCACTCTCACTAAGGATGTCTCGGGCCACCGAGGGGGCTAGGTTTTTAGGTTTGGGCACCCTGTGTGCTCTATCCATCTGCATGTCTGTCTCCGAGGCCTCTGGGAGCAGTGTTTGGAAGAGCCGGTGGAGATATTCCCGAATGCCGTCAGGTTTCACCGTTTCGGGGACCCCTCTTATCCTTATATTATTTCGCCGAGAGCGATCCTCTAGGTCCGCCAGTTTAGCCCCTTGCTTCTCGTGGGATGCTTTGAGATCTTTAAATGCGTCAACCAGTTCATTGTGCGCTAAGCACAGGTCATCGGTTTTGGTCTCTACTTGATCTGTTCGGTCGCCCAGGTCCCTTATATCTTTATGGAGATCTCCCACTATGTTTTTAAAGTCATTTTGTAGTGTGTCCCTCAATTCTCCCAACATTGCTCTGATCTGGGTTTCCGACGCTGGTGTGGAACCTGAGGGAAGCATTTGCATACCTTCATCAGAGTCGTCCATGGAACTCGGCGAGTGCGCATCCCGGGAGCCGCCATCTTGGGTGTTTAGGGCCTTCACTTTTCGGACCGATCCCGGGCCGTCCTGACCTCTGGACCCTTTCGGTGGGGCCATATTTCACTCCCCCAGTCTTCCGGCACCCTGTTTGCCCGAAATTGCGGGGATCCACCGCTTTCAAAATGCCGCTGTAGGTGGTTTATACCGGCGCGTCCCTGGAGCTCCTCTCACATGCGACTGCTCCTCATGGCGGCCAGAAACGCCCCCTGGCGATTTATTTAAAAAAAGGAAACATTAGCATATCTTCGTGGAAAATCGTAGAGAGGGTTGGAAACTTCAGTTCGCTGTCGGTAGACTATCCAGGCACGGAGGGGCAGCCCAACGCGGGCCCGCATGGTTCGGCTGCAGAGCTCGGATATATCACTCCAGCCAGGTGGGTTCGTGGAGTGGGAGCGAGGTGTGTCCAGATCACATCTGCGAGCCGGTGCGTCTCCCAGCTTGACCACGATTTCGCCCGGGACGTGGCAGGAGGAGTCTGGCGTGAGCCACGTGCTGCTTGATTGTAGAGAGCAAGGGGATCCGGCCAGGGAAATTGCAAAGTTGGCAATTGAAGGTCTGTCAATAGAGTTGCTACATCCTCCGGGCATTGTAAAATGTGAGTGCCTTGAGTGCCAGTCTTTCTTTTTTGCCGACTGAGGAAGCGACTTGTTCGCGAAACATGGTTTGGCGTTTTAATTTGTTTTAAATTATTTTAAAGAAATAAATTACTATTCATTCATACTCAAAGTCCTGCAGCTGCTTTTATTTACCCTGGAGGGACATCTCTAAACGGAAGATCGAAAGGGGAGTCCGGTATCTCCTAAATAATACCGAATGCTCAGCATATCTAGTGTCTGATTTATGACACCGACAAACGTGAGTTGAACCTTTGCATATTTAATTGGGAGGCAAAAGTAACTGATACAAATCACACTATGTTGCCATTCTATCCCTTTTCCTTCGAGCGTTGAAGACCATAGATGCAAAGTGACTTCACAGTTTAACAAGAAGACCTTCCTTCGGATGTATTATATATGAGAGAGAAGCGCAAATTATCACCACATCCCATCCCCACCACTTCGCTCGGCAATGATCTGATGCTATCAGTTCCTCGTACACGCACCCCCAACTTTCGCCTTCAGGACTTCTCCTGAGCTGCACCCTTTCTATGGAACTCCCTCCCCCGCAACATCAGACTCTGAAACATAGAAAACATAGAAAAATGTCGGCAGATAAGAACCTTTCGGCCCAGCTAGTCTGCCCAATTACATGGATACTTGACCTGGATTTATCTTTTGTTTAGGATAGCCTTATGCCTATCCCATGCTTGCTTAAATTCAATACTGTTTTGGCCTCTACCACTTCTACTGGAAGACTGTTCCATGTATCCACCACCCGCTCAGTAAAATAATGCTTCCTGATGTTACTTTTAAACCTTTGCCCCTCTAATCTAAGACTAAAAATGCATTACTATAGAGAAGCCTATCAGCTCACTCCATAATTCCCCACTGTCATTTCCTGCTCCTCTTCCCATTCAGTCCTCAAGCATCCTGCTACTTCAAATACCCTATTCATCCTCACCTAATGTGTCATCCCTTTCCTCTTAGATTGTAAACGCTCGAGCAGGGTCCTCCCTCATTCTGTTCCGTGTGTGTAACATATGTATATTTGTTATTCTGTTTCTCCCATTGTACAGCACTAAGGAATTTGTTGAGGCTTTATAAATACTTGTAACTAACTAATTCAACTAAGGCAACAGATTCTGCCTCTTCTGATTTGAGCACGGAGAAAAACAGTTTGTTTTTTAAAATATATTTTTTAATTTTTTTGCCTCAAAACAAAAATTTAAATAGTAATTTAGAAATAAATAAAAATGTCTGTGTCTACAGGCTCCTGAGGTGCAAATCTGGCCCTGTCGTGGAGTGAAAGCACGGCAGAAGAGTCAAGGCCTCAAAGGAAAGCTAATGGTCAGGCTGCCACAAGGTGGTGTGGTGACAATGGCCACCTCAAGTAGGTGAGCACGAGGGAGAACAACATACCAGTCCACATCCACATGCTCCAAGGGGAGCATCGAGGATGGTGAGGGGGAGGGGAGGTTCTACATTGTCTACCAACTCTGCATTTCCCATCGGGTTTCAAGATATCTGTTCCTGCCCTGTACTTGTCTAAATACTTTCCAGCTGTGTCTGTGATCTGCATAACAAAATACCTGAACTTAGAACAATAAAGTTGTGGAATTCTCTGCCTGTTGAGGTGGTTGGGTCAGAGACTTACAGACTTTAAAAAAACAACTGGATGACTTCCTGCAGAGACAGAATATTAAGGGTCATAATATTTAATATGTGGGTCTTTAATATTCTAGATCCAAGGTGAAATCTGACTGCAGGAGTGGACTGACAACTAATGGGGCCCCCGGGCAATATGAGATCATGAGGCCTCGTGTCGCCCCCCCCAGGAGGTCACACCCATAAAAAACTCACCCCCTACAATGCAACACTCACATGTACATTATTGTGCTTACATATGGATATATATATATATATATATTGCCCCCAGCAGCTCACACATGGATATATTTGCCCCGGCAGCTCACACATGGATATTGTAATGGGTGCCGTAGCGCTCACACAGGAGTAACGAGGTTAAGATCTTTTTGGACAGAAATACCTGCTGAATTTGTACCAAATTAATCGGTATTCACAGACTTGTACTCCAAAGCCAATGAGCACCAAAGAACAACTGATTTGCCACTAAGTTCCAAAGGTTTCAAGACCAACGGAAAACTTAAGAGCACCTTCAGAAACACAATGATTCGCTTGACAGTCAATGAATTGTGCAGGCTGCAGGGCAGTCAGCAAATGTACAGATTTAGCATTGTCTGATAAACTCGAGCCGGTAAGAAGTACCTTACAATTATCAGAGGTGGCTGACACACATACGGGTATACAGTTGGTACATACCTGGATATAAATAGCGGTTATGGTGCAATCATCATATGCGGTGTAATATACACAACATTTCTTTACCACAATTTGCACATAAGCTCTTAACATTGAAACATGCACCTTGGGTCTTAAATAGTAACCTGATAAGGACACAAATGATACCACAGAGTGAGATGGGAATAATCCCAGATAACGAGTGAAAGCCCCAGCTGCAAACATAGGGTTAATCCACCAATGCCCAATATCAGCGATAGCTAATGGTGGAAGCAACAGAATGGTCAGAAACAAGCCGGGTCAAAATCAGTAGCAGGAATCGTAGACAGAAACGGGTCGGCAACTAAATCAGCAATGAGTATAAGCGTAGCGATGCGGGAACATTACTCCACGTCAGGGCGACGAGGCAACTCCTTGCGCCCTGCTTTAAACCCGACGGCTCCTAGTGACCACACCAGGCCCCACCCCCTCAGATGCCGTTCGGCCATTACAAGGTGCTGGCAAACGACCAGCCAGTGGCACCAAACTATGCCCAGACCCCCCTGGCAACACAGCAGGGGCTGAGGATGAAACACACATATATATATATATTATAGCCCCAGCAGCTCACACATGGATATATTTGCCCCCAGCAGCTCACACATGTATATATTGCCCCAGCTCACACATGGACATATTTGCCCCCAGCAGCTCACACATGTATATATTGCCCCAGCTCACACATGGATATATTTGCCCCCAGCAGCATATATATATATATATATATATATTGCTCCCAGCAGCTCCCACATGGATATATTTGCCCACACACACACACTCTGTGCACACGCACTCCTGCACACACACACACACTCTGCACACACACACACACACTCTGCGCACACACACACACACTCTGCGCACACACACACACACTCTGCGCACACACACACACTCTGCACACACACACACACACACACACACTCTGCACACACACACACACACTCTGCTCATTAGCTCACACACACTCTGCTCACACACACTCTGCTCATTAGCTCACACACACACTGCACACATTCTGCTCATTAGCTCTCACACACACACTCTGATCACTCGCTCACACTCTGATCACTCGCTCACTCACACACTGCGCTCATCAGCTCACTCACACACTGCTCACATGCTCACTCTGCTCATTAGCTCACACACACACTGCTCACATGCTCACTCTGCTCATTAGCTCACACACACTGCTCATTAGCTCACACACACTCTGCTCATTAGCTCACACACACTCTGCTCATTAGCTCACACACACTCTGCTCATTAGCTCACACACACTCTGCTCATTAGCTCACACACTCACTTGCTCAAACTCT